>JAHREE010000567.1:7637830-7663779 GCA_033628505.1 Tringa tobata
CAGTCTCTCAAGTGACAGAGGGAGGGCTCGGCCCTCTTTTGCTCCCTTTCTTAGAAAACACTTTCAAAAAAAAACAGCCAACATCTCTTTTAACGCACTAAGCAAATTCTTAAATAGGCTCTTATAAAGCTAGTCAAATATTATTATTTTTTTAAAAATAGTGTCACAAGTAACCAAATTTCCAGTTGTTTGAGAACGTTATTCTTTGCTTTGATAAGATGGTACGCAGGTTTACCCCTTAATTGGAAAAAACCCCACAAACCCACCAAAAACCCAACAATCCCCCCCTGCCAGCTCACACCTCTGTAGGCACAGAAGCATTTCTAGGGTTATTCTGGAACTGTGGCTCCAGCGGCAGCTCAGAAGAACAAAGGCCACCATCTTCTACAGCACAACTGTCCCCCACCCTCAGAAGTGGCTCTGGACACCTTCTGCCCAAGCAGAGCTCCACCACCCAGTCAGGTGTGATGAGATCCCATCACCTGGTGGGGGCCAATGTCAGCCTCAAAGAAGAACCCCCCCCCAGGTGCTCGCTGCTTTGTTCAAGATATTTGGAAATAATTGACCACTTGTGGTCAAGGCTTGAAATTAAAACGTCGACCGCAATTGTTATGCTGCTGTAAGCAAACCACATGGATACTCCAATGCACGGTTTTTTAATTGCAGGTTTAAAGCTCCGAACATTGGTATTAAGGGAGGAATTTCTCTTTTCATAAATAGAAAAAAAATAATTACTATTGCTTCTAAGCACTGTTTCTACAGAAAAATTCTTTCTTCATTTTATATTTATACCAAGAAAAGGGAAAAAAAAAGGTAGAATAATTAAAATGAAAGCAAATCTTCAAACACAGAAGCATTTTTCTTTGCAACTAAGAACTTGATTTTTTCAGACGCAATAAACTTACCGATCAATAACATGCCAGTTGCATATTGCAGTGACAAATTTATTTGAAATGGAGGGAAATTAATAATTTTGTCAGGGAAAAAGGGCAATATCTATATATGTTTAAATCTACGTTCCTGAAAATGGAAGTATCAGTCACACTACCCATTCGAAACCATTTTCACATCTTCTGTTTGGTTTCCCAAACCAAATAAAGAAGTTAAGCAGAGGTTAGAGTGATACGAAAGTACAGAGGCCCTACCTCAGTCACGGGTAAGACAGGGATTAGCCTCCTGTTTCCTCTTTTTCTCCTACAAGCGCTAGAAGACAAGGAAGCAGGCGTGGAGGCCAGCCAGGACTTCAGGAACACTGTGACACTGCAATGGAGGAACCTCAATAGACCAGGAAAAAAAGCAGGAAACTGGTTAAGAGTTAACTGGGGGAAGGGAAGAGAGCAAAAAAACCAGTAAAGGTGACAAGAAACGTGGCAGCTTGAGAAGTTTTTGTACACGCTTGTTTTGCTAACCTTGTGGTAGTAGAAGGCTTAGTGTCCATTTTGGATGGACCGGGCCTGAAGAGTATGTAAAAAACTTTGATAGTTGCTTAAGACTCATTTGTCTACTCAAATTTGTGGAGGTTCAAATTTTGTCCACTCAAAACCTCTCTGTCCACTTTGTATCATGCCTCTTGTTACTTTCTAGCAGGGCCAGTCAGGCTTCCTGGGCAAAACTCGCAGTACTTTTTCCTTTGACAGCACAGTATTTAAAATACTCATCCCTGAAAAAGAGGCTGGTTTACGCGACATGAAGCCAAGAGAATAACAATTGTTATGAGCTGCTTTACATTTTAAAGCTTCTGTTTTATCTTGTGTAGAAGCACCCAAGCGCACCAGGAAACACCGGGAATTACAGGGTTGCACAATATAGTAGCATTTTACTCATCTAATAGTTTTTCACGAGGAATTACATGCCTACAGACTACAGGAACCTCCTTTCAGTACTCCGTAACTTATCATTACAGCCGAGCTGACACAGAACCTGACAGCTTAAGATAAAGAAAACTTCCCTGCCCAACCAACCGTAATTAAGAGCACCATTTTAAAAAGAGCCACACAAGACAGAAACAATTAAGATAAATAAGTAAATAAAAGAAGAACTGCCTCAAAATGTTAGCAGCTACCAAGCAAAACCAGGAGGATCCAAGGATTTTCACTTTCTAATCCATTATTTAAAGAGTATCTATATAGATGCGTATGACATTCCAGCAAGAAAAAGCAGCAAGACTCCATTCCTTCATAGCAGACTTTCCAGATCAATACAACACAAGTGATCTATCCTCGCTAAAGAAAAATAATTACAGAGCAGTCACTTTTGAGGGGGTTGTTTTTCACTCTTGGGGGAAAAAAAAAATAATTACAAAAAGCTCCATTTGACAATGATTGCATGCGTTCTGTTCTAGATGGTGATCGACACTTAGGTGGCCAGGAGAGAAGCGTGGAAAAAAACCCACTAAAAAAGAACTAGGTGGGTTACTCAGGGATAACACACCAGACCTGACCTCCCGCTGTCCTGAGCCGTTCCTTTCAAGTAGACAAAAGGCTCTGCTCCGTTTGTCCTCCTCGCGTTCTCTCATAGTGCTGGTACGCAGAGGTGTTACCACGGCCTTCGCTCTTCAGACAGCCTAAACTGAGCACCAAACCAAAATTGACTGCATCTTGGTTGCTGGGTACAACTAGCAGGCTCCAGTCAGAATGACTGCTCCAATTCCACACAATAAGACACAACAATTTTCCAGGACTTTTTTTTTTTTTTTCTCCCCTCCATACAAATACCATCAAGACTAAAAGATGCACCCGCCAGTAACATTTGGAGCGATCTGCTGAAAGCAGCCTTTCAGCTAATGTGTGACATTCCCATCTGTATGACAGACTGCTGCACATGATGAAATAGCCTCCTCTTCTCCCAGTGGCAACACTCCAAAACTCTACCACCACCTTCCCAACCATCAACAGCAAGGGTGATTTTTTTTTTCCAATTACAGCTGGACAGTCCTGCAACGCACTCCAAATTTACTACAGTACAACACACCTTTGCTTGGATATGCAGCAAAAAGCAGGAAGAAATTACACAAATTTTGGACCCTTTTAAGAGTAGAAGGGATTTTAAACATGTCCAGGGAAATTCTAACACAACGAAGCCACTGAAAAGAAAAACATAAAACCAGAATCACAATAGTATCTTAATTAGATGATAGGAGTTTATTTTCTTTACTAGGTACTGCATGTATAAAAACATAACCAACAGTGATACTGCTTTCATGTGAAGTTTTATCTTGTACTGTAGATTAACTACTCCTCTTGTGCTACCATACTAGTAGGAATAAAAAGGACTACAGGATGACAGTGAGATACATTTTGAATTCCCGTTAACAAGAAAGAAAAAAACCTCACACCTAACTGCTGGGTTTTTTTAAATTATTTTTATTGAAAAACATTAAAACAAAAAAGTGATCAGTTTTACAACAAGTTTGAGACATACAGAATGGCTTCCCTGCTATTTGGATTTAGTGCAGGAACCATATTCCAATATTTTTCTCATGCAAGTGCTGGATTAAAACCACATTCTCATTTAACATCAAAATGGATTATTAATAACGCTTTTTTAGGATTAAGCCTTAAAATCTGGTTTAAAAAGTCAGTTTTCCAAAGGTTAAAAACATTTACACAGCAAGATTCCCCCCTTCACAGACCAGCTAATAGCTCCCTGTGTCTGATAACTGGCAGAAACAGACCACATAGCTCATTTTCCTTTTTGTTATTCTAACCTGAGAAATTTGTTAAATACTTCTTACTGGGCTGTCATATTTGGCAACACTACTCTAGTTACATAGCAAAGTGTGATTTCTCATTCTCATTAGAGACCAGTCTTTCACTACTTATCCCAAAAGACACTCTCACAAACAGGAGTTACATTAGCATAAATCTGCTTCTGTGAATACTATGCCCTTTTGGCAAGTTAAACCTTGTTAGTAAAACCAGCAGAACACTAACCTCAGGATGTCAAGTTCCCATCAGTTGTGTAATTCCTAGTATTGTGCGCTTTTGAAAATATTTACTTTGGCATGTTAATACTTTGTAGCATAGAGAAGTTGATTTCTTTTTGTGCTTACTCCCTACCTTACAAAATCTGCCTTTTCTCTTTCCATTTATTCAAGCCCTTTCCCTTGCCACCAGTTATCTTCCTGTCTCAGAGCTGCAACAGAAACAGGACACAATAAAGCACACAAATACATTTAAAATGTGAAACCTAAAAAAGTTGCTGAACAGCAGAGAGTGGTCTTGTAAAACACTCTTAGTTTACGAATGAGTTTGTAAAATGTAAACCTCATAAGTACCTTTAATGTAAATACCTTTCAGTAAATAAGTATTTGAGCATTCAACTTTAAATTTGTAAGCTTATAATTGATTTCAAACCTTCCAACATTCAGTGTTTTACTATAGTTAAATGTGCTTCACACTTGATAAGAACATATATAAAAACAACATTGTCTAAAGAAACGGTGAAAAACCACTTGAAACAAGCAATTAAACATCCAACAGAATATAACAACTTCTGCATTTTTCAGAAAATGTCTATGTTAAATAATTTGGATTATTACAAATTGTTGCACTTAGGTTTTACCTGAACTTAACTGATTTTCAAGCGAACCACACTTTCTTCCCAGCTACTAGTCCTGTCTGCCAGACTAAAATTCAAGAGAATATCTATGTATAAAATGCACTTTGTTTGCTTCATACTCTGCCTATTAAAAACCATTATGCTAACCACGGAGATCAATGAATGATTTGAAAGGTGTAGAAGTCACATATCCCAAGAAATGGATGGATTTTTCCTAGTTTGTTTCCGAGTATCTCTGGTCTAAATTAATATTAAAGTATTGCAGTTTTCAACTTCTCTGCAAATTAGTTTTAAAAGAATGTTATATGAGACTAACACAAAATAACATGTGGATAGATCCCATATACAGCTGATGCGTGATAATCTTTTATTCTACTGTAATTTGTTGGCATGATTGATCCCCAAAGAGGAAACAACATACTTGAGATTTTCTTAAACATGTCCATAATCCTATTTTATTTTCCTCGTTCAATTAAAAAAAAAAAAATTTGAAAAATAGGAGCTAACCTAAATGTTTTGATAATCCTTAGTTCACATACATTTTTAATATTACACAGTGAAACTGTATTTTGCATATCAGCACTGAATGCACTTTAAAAAGGACCTCTGTCGAAATATTTCCAACAGGTCTTTATAGCACCATATAATCTGCTGTTGATTTAACTGCTTAGAATCAGACTCTTTGTGCCACTGCTTCTGAAGAAAAATAATTACATTTTTAGTTCCTCTAGCATTCAAAAAAATAAAATCTAGAAGAAAAAGTTTTTGTTATCCAACTGAATGTATGTAAACAATTACTAGACACTCCATTTTCACTTACTCCAGTTTTGTGAAACTGATCAATGAATCGCTACATGATTCTTCTGGAATGGCACAGTTTAATTCAGTGGCAGAAAAAAAATCTCATGGACTCACTGAATGAAAGTGTCTCTCTCTTCACTGAATTTTGAAAGGCTCTTTTTGCAAGATTTGATGCTGCCCCTTCTATTATAGCTCATTTTCAATACGTAATAGAGAAAATCAGTGACAAACACAAGAGGTCGAGCGCTGGAAAACCTGTAGTACAACACAGTAGGAATAGCAAGGGGACAAGGAAGCGAGAGGAAACCAAGGTACCTGGAACAAACTAGAAATACACTAAACACAAGACAGCATCTTAGCCCTACAGCAAATTTTACATTCTTTCAAATACTTAGATTGGTCTGTTTTCAACTGATACACAATTCAGAATTTATTCAGAATTAAAGGAATACACAACGTGATTAAACATGAAGTACATGAACCATTCATGCACTAACAAATGCTGCCTTTTTTTTTTCCCACAGGTAAAGCTGAAGCAAGTGTGTCAGAATGGCATTTGGTTGAAATGAAGGTAATGCTGGTACTTTACCATTTTTGATAATTGTCACCTACAATAGTCAAAGTCAGTGACCATCTACTCAACGTTGCAAGAGGCTTGTTTTCCAAATATGAGTTCCAGTAAGCGGAAGTACAAATGATACCAGTTTGAATACATTATGAAGACTTTTAAACTGCATATTTCTGAAGAAAGCGGTCGAATGCATCATAAATTGCTTGTCTAAAACAAGGAAAAAAAAGAAGATAATTTGTATAATTTGGGAAAGGGCAGATATAAGTGGTGTATTTCCATATATTTACTATCATCAGAACTTCAAAACAGCATTCAATAAAAACGTGATATTAGGTAGTCTTTTCTTCTTCACTTATTTCTGGGATCTCTCACTTCGAACCAGTAATATATTTATGTTTCAGGAATGACTGGGATTGCTTACCAACTTTAATACAAGTGCAAATGTTGACAGATTAGGAATTTTCTACTCAAAGATAACAGAAAATGGGTCAAAGACACACATGCAATTTATATAAAGGAACTGCATTTATAAAGCTCATTTACATAACTGTCTTCAGAAAGTCAACGCCTAGTATTACGAAGGCAAGAATTCAAGCAAGTCCTACTCATTTGTAGTCAAGCTTATATTTTAATTCTGATCTGCAGTTGCACGGGTTTTTTCGATTCTCAGAAGATAACATTTGCAAAAAGACAACAGCTGCACAATACAACATAAGGGGTCACTGACTAAAAAATATTTTCTAGCGTCCAGTGAGCAAACTAACTAAAAGCTTTGATAGGAAAAGAAGAGTAAGAAGGATCATTCTCTTGCCATTGGCTTACTGAATGATGTAAGCTGTACTGCCCCTCATCTTTGCTCATAAAATGGAAATTTTGACATTCTTTTTAAATTATTTCAGATCTGATAATTAGTTCTTCAAAGAAGCATTTGGTATTTGTTTCTTCAGAATAATTAGGGACTTGCTTTTAGAAGAAAAATTATCTGTCTCAAAATTATACTTTTTAGCTCTCAACTATTTTTAGACTTTCCCATTTACCTTACCTAAAGAGTCCTTGTTTGAAGAGGTAGGCACTGACATGACCTCCCTCCAGATACCTAATTTCACATCCAGGCCAGATTTCTTGAAGACTGCGCACCCCAGTTCGAGGAATATATGCATCTTCCTTAGCTTGTACAACTATGATTAAACTTGGGTCAACTGGAACTAAAGAAAAACAAATCAAAATTGAATGATCTAACATAAAAAATAGAAACAAATCAGCTAAGATTTCTGTTGCAAAATTTCTATTTCTAAAAAAAATTAAAGCTATTCTAAGCTTTAATAAAATTGCATTTTCTAAAGTCTCCAGCAGAATTTATCTGGATTTTGACATTACAGTAGTGAGGCCATCAGTAGAAAAATGAACTAATCAATCACCTTCCCTTCCTTAAAGGAGAAAACTTCACAAGTCTTTGAGAAATGATAGGAGAATTGTCTTTCCTCTTATCAACAGAGCTTTATAGCATCCAAGTCAGTTCTCTGAATTCTCTTTTTTTTTTTTTCCCAGCAAAAAGAACTAGGAGACATCTGAAATTCAGTAGAGTAGAAGCTTTGATTGATTTTTTTTTTCTTCCTCAAGGAGAGGAAAAAATGAAAGGTCACATGAAAGGTCAGACAAAGCGCGATAAATGTTCACTTTCTTTTCTGTTTCCTACATGTTTTAGTTCCAACATAAAAATCCCAACATACCATTATATATAATTAGTACTCATAACCATAATTGCACCAATCAGATAACTAACAGGAATAACACACATTGAGAAAAATAACACCAAAATGATGTTAAGCACAGGACAGTTATCTCTTCACAAATAATATATTTGATACAGTAAATAGTGATCAGCCAAAGACCTTGAAAATGGGGTGTCACAAATAATTTAGACCCTCTCCTTTCACACACAGATCACATACCGAGAACGTGTAACGCTAAGAGAGACTCTAAGTCTTCCATTCATTCCACAGAACTCCAGATGCGCCCTCACCAGGGCAGAGCGGAGGGTGAGGAAACCCCTTTCAATCAGCTCCAGAAGACACCTCTGTTTTCAAGGGCCTGCTTCCAGGGCAATGCAAACAAATTTGTCCCAGACACCAAGAAAGCCAGGTTCATCAGATTTAAGGCTCGCTGGGCTACAGCTCTCTCTGTATGCTATGCTTGTCCTGGGAAACACTATATTCACCAGAATGCATCATCCCAGAAGGGCTTCTGTGCATTTTTACTGATCACACTTGTCTAAAAGTATAATCCAAGCTTGGTTCTCAGCTATATTGGCTACATCCCATCTGAAGTCACTACCAGATTTCTGCTTTACGAGATTTACTCTAATCTGTTTGAAAAACCCTACTATCAGATTAATTAGATCTGGATATTACTCACATCACACAGATGTTTCATTCTTTTAAATAATACAATTTTGCACTAAGTCATATCTGAAAATAGCCACAGCAAGGCAGAGAAACAATAAGCAAAGATACTGGAAGGCAAATTTCTAATTCACTTTATCAATTGGTTGGCCATTAAGAAGAAAAAGAAAAACAATTAGGAAACGGAGTGGTAAATGGATGCTCGTGAATAACACTCAAGATCTTTTCATATTTCAGCTAAGGTGCTAGGAGGTTTACACACTACAGAATGAAGAAAATACCTTTCCTTCCATCATATTTTGTTCAGTTTTCCAAACTGCACATTAAAACAAATAAATACATACCTGAGAAGTTAGCTACATGGGTACATTCATCCATTACTCCTTTCATGAACCTTAAGGATTCTCTCTGTAAAGTGTCACTCTTTCTTCTTTTATTTACCCTGTGTCCTTGTTGGCTGGTTAAGTTCTTATTGCTATTGCTACTAGTTGAAAATGTTTGATTTATGCACTGCATTTTAGGAGAATCTTGTATTAAGAGTCTTTCTGATGAGGCACTTAGAGTACTTTTACTTGCGGTAAAGCTGTGAACAGCTTCTTTAGATACAGTCTTGTTTGAGGAATCAAAGTCGAACATTCTGGATGTCATGTCCACATCCTCCAGACTGTCCACGCTGTCTGGGAAGTTTTTAACAAAGTCTTGTCCCATCTTGAAAGAATCCGTCTAAACAAAGGCAACAGGTAATTTAATAAGGGTGTTTCCTTTAAAACAGTTGGTTAATCTTAAGATCAACACAATAGTAAAAACAAAGAAAAGAAGAAGATACTAACAGCACTGCTCACATGACTTGTTATTTTCAGCCTGCATGTCACTCAATTAATTAAATTCTAATCATCATAGTCTCTTGATAATTCAGTTCTACATTTCTGTTAGGTTAAAAACGCAGGAAGTATTTATATATAGTAGGTAACGATGCAAACATTTGTCTGGTTTTTAATTCTGTATTAAACTTTGACTTTATAATTGCAGTCATTTAAGCTTAAATTTCTGAGCAAATAACTCATAAAAACTATGCATTTCTCAGATTTTTTTTCCAGTCTCAGAAAAGCAGTAATGTCTTTTTGATAAAGTATTAAAAAATTAGCACTTACAGCAATTTTTCATAGACATGAAGAAAGATAGACAATAGCAGTAAACATGTGACCAGGTCTAATGTTAGGTTTAGAATTGAAAAATCCACTGTCTCTAAATACTAGGAAGACACAAGCTGAAGATCTTGAAATGTTTCTTCTTTATTTTAAAATCATGTATTCACTTAGATTTGAAAGGAGCTTGAAGATCATCGAGTCTACCTGTTAACTTAGTACTGCCAAGTCCACCACTAAGCCACGTCCTTAAGCACCACACCTACCCATCTTTCAAATACCTCCAGGGATGGCAACTTCCCTGGGCAGCCTGTTCCAATGCTTTTGGTGACAAATTTTTTCCTAATATCCAATCTAAACCTCCTCTGGCACAACTTGAAGCTGTTTCCTTTTGTCCTATTGCTTGTTACTTGGGAAAAGAGACTGACCTTGCATCTCACTACAGCCTCCTTTCAGGTATCTGCAGAGAGCGATAAGGTCTCCCCTCAGCCTCCTTTTCTCCAGGATAAACAATCCCAGTTCCCTCAGCTGCTTCTCATAAGACTTGTGCTCTAAAGCCTTCACCAGCTTCACTGCCCTTCTTTGGACATGCTTCAGCACCACAATGTCTTTCTTGTAGTGCCGAGTACAGGGGGACAATCACTTCCCTAGTCCTGCTGGTCACACTATTTCTGATAGAAGCTAGGATTCTATTGGCCTTCTTGGCCACCTGGGAATGCTACCGGCTCATACTCAGGTGGCTGTGAACCAATATCCCCAGGTCCTTTCCTGCCAGGCAGACTTCCAGCCACTCTTCCCCAAGCCTGTAGTGTTGCATGGGCTTGTTGTGACCCAAGTACAGGACCCAGAATTTAGCCTTGAAGACCTTGTCTGCTGCATCAGTGTGCCTGGAAAGTATTTTACTTAAAAATGGCAAGTGCCTAAGTAACTACCTCCACCCTAGCCTCTCTTCTCCTGTCATGAATTATTTGAAAAAGGACTATCACAAAGCAAAGAATCTCAGGAAAAAAAGTTATTTATGAGAACTGGCTAGAAGACAGTGTTGCAACATTTCAGCAATTCTCAAAATGTTATCACTCCAATCTAAGATAGGGGTGAGGCAATGAAATTCCCGTCAGCAAGAGTCTTTCAAAAAAAGTCAAAGGCAAAAAAACCATGCAGACAATAAATTATATTTCATGAGAAGCAAGAAGCTAATTACAAAAGGTCTACCTCATGGTTATCCCAACTGCCTGTGCAATAAAAGTCTAAAGCTGAGGAAAGCCTACCATCACACATAGAAACAGAGATACCTAGAAGTCTAAAACTAGAAAAGTAATTTAACGTTGCTACATATTAAAACATTCTACAGCATTGTCTAATTGGAAGCAATTGCTTCAAAGGGCAATAAATCATGCTTTTATATTCACACACCAGGCTATCAGCTTTCCAGACTATAAAGCCAGTTACTGGGAAATATTATCTATACTTTCAATGTTTTCACTGAAATAATTTTATGTTGCAGACTACACTAAGTGTGGTCACGGAAAAAGCTTGTAGCAGGGAATATACTTAGCACACATTATACAACAAAAATATTAGCTTCTGTTTTTCAGAAGGTTTTCCTTCAAAGATTAAATTTATCAAAAGCATAAGGAAACAAGAGGCAAGCATGTTTTAGCTAACAATTGGCTGCTTCTACTGGAAGTAAAAAGAATTTACATTATTTGTTAGATTTGCACATGTAAATATTAGCAAATAGGGAAAACAAATTATACTTACACCACAGTATTCAAGCATTTGAATGATTTCTTCTTCATAAACTGTTTGTGTAAAATATTGCTTCTCTAGCTCTCTCCAGTTCACCGCCTTGCTCAACACACCCTGAGATTATAAATATAAGCATCCAGTATACAAGTAAAACTCAGAGATCATTCTAAAATAATGATATACAGAGAAAATTGATCTGTTCCTCTCTGTGACTTGGATTTTTCCAGTGGACTTCTGCCCAAGTTTCCAGATAACCCTTAGAATTACTGGAATCAAAGCATAAGCATATATTATAACATAGGACATGGAAACTGACCTCCCTTTAAAAAAAACAAACAAACCAACAAACAACCAGAAAAAAAGAAAGAATGCAGAAATCAGTTCCACTTAGGGTCTACCCATATGTAGACTGGGCTAAGCCAACATTGGGTGTCAAAGCCAGTCTATTCATTCAGCTACCCCAGCAGCAGGGGTGAAAACAGATACCCCTCATGGTAGTAGCGGTATTATCACCCGACTATTTAAGCCAGGGTTTGAGCAGAAGAAATCATGTTTTCACGGCTTGCTTCCTCACCTTCCCACATTCAGATCAGGACTCTAATCATTATCCCAAAAACCAGCCCCAGTCTTTAATTTGGCACATGACCCCCTGAAGTAGCTCAAAGCTACCTTCCTTATCATGCACTGTATATCCTGAGCAGGAAGGGTGGGTTTTGCCACTAGTCACTAAGAGAGGCTGAAGGGTGATGAAATGCCTTAATTGAAAAGGTGAACATGCCCAACCCAAATCTTTTAACTTACATAGCTGATTACATTCTAGATTATTAACAAAAATATATGTTAATTACCGTAGTAAAGACTGCAGAAGCTGTTGACCAGGAAAGACATGGAATCAGAGGCAACGGTTTAGGCCAGTTTGTCACTGCCAGTGAAGCCATCTGGAATCAAAGGCACTTATTACATATTTTAACACTGAATTCACAATATGGGAGAAAGATATATCTCACCTTCCATTTATTTGTTTACATGGCATTGAACAAATACACAGTGTCAAAGTAGTTAAGGATTGTGGCAGTTGGACATATTTTCACCTATTTTGAAAACACAGCCTATTCTTCAGTGACTTCCCTAGCAATAAACACTGCCATGGACAGGAGTAATTTCAAGGCAGAATGGATTTTTGTTGTAAGAATTCCCAATGGAATATTTATTTTGACCTTTTAGTTGTGTAAAACCATGAAAAACATCTAAAACCCCTTTTTATCTAGTTCTTGCAAGCTTATTTCAAGGCAAAATGAAGGCAGTCTATGGAAGGACTATTTAAAATTCTATCCTTTTTGAGTTTGTATACTGGAAACAAAATGTGGAAGAAAAGTAATCCCACATGTTAAGTGGACTCTTTTTCTGTCCTTTATTACTTTTACATCAGTTCTCAGAACACTTTTTTGTAAATACTCTATTTATCCCAGAAAAAAAAAAAAAAAAAAGAGCAAAGCAGCTTAATGTAGAGAAGTTCCCCTGTATGGTATGTTCTTGCCAAGCTTTATTTCATTGCTCTAAACTGAACAACGGTGTAAACCCCCTAATACAAAATACTCCATGTCTGTGCCAGATGTTCTAATAAATGGATGTATATAACTGAACTATAATTGTATTCTAATTGGTTTTTATTAATAAAAGGTTAAAAGAACACCATATATCTAGATTCTGGTAGCCAGAAAATCTGACTTTTTTCTTTTTAATTCCACCTCTCACCATAAGCAGAACTGAATTAATGTTAACTACCTTCTGTTGTAAAACACATGCTAAAGATGATCAACATAAAAGATGATTTATTTCCCTGGTTTTAAATTGTACCAGAAGTCCTCTAAGTCAGGACTAGCCAAAAAGATATATCGCTGGGCTAAGAAAGAAGATTTCCAAGCTGTTTCCAAACTCAGTCTCTCAGATCCTGCCTCCTTCTACACCCATGCTGTACATCAGCATTAGTACAGGATACAGTACTCAGTTATGACCATAGCATTTGCACACCATTTGAAGTGTCCTTCATGGTTAGTGGTGCATACACCAGTTTGAGAATTCCAATCCAATTTACAAATAAGACAGGGAAGACACGTTTAACACAAAAGTTGTTGTTTCAACAGGGTGATATTTAAGTAAACCAAAAGTGCTTTGTACATTTCTGACATTAAGAGTTATTAAATTGTGCTTTGGAGGAAAACTATTTTCCTTACAGTACACAATACCATTACCGACATTATTTATTTATCTCCAACAACAAACAGACACGAATCAGCAAAACAGAGGTATGGTGTTTTAATAAGCTTTTACCTATGCCTCATGGACCAATGATTAACTGTAGAGACACAATAGTAATATTTTAACTTTGTGTTAGTCTTTCAAGCATCTTACTAATACACTGCTGGCTTAGTTTAAATATGCAGTGTCACAGACAAAATATTATCCATCTCATTGCACAAATCTTCTCTAATCAATATCAATGATTGGGGGGGAAAAAAAAAAAAATGAGTTGAGAACAGAACTGACACCAAAAGTCACCTCAATTACAACATGCCTACAAAGAGGAGACATTTCACACAATGCATTCAAACAGAAAAGCTTAAGCAAGAAGAATGGAGGAAAAGAGGGAGAATTAGCAATTGATCAGTACAGACCTTCCTTCATAAAGTATTTACCTCCCCCCTTTCCCTTGTGGAAAAGAACATAATTATGTGAAACGATTATATTCATATTAAGCCTGGCAGGAGCTGGCTGACAAAGGGCTCTACGATTTATTAGTACTTATTGAGGATTATACTAATTCAGCACCACAGAACACGAGAATTGCCAACAATTTGTTTCTCATGATTCTAAATGTTTATTTTAAAGTACTTCTGAGAGGCACGCTATAAAACAAATTGTTTCTGTATGCTAAACAATCAAATGAGAAGTTAAAACAATAATTACTGAACAGGAAATATAAAAGCTTACATGTCCTCCCATGGATATTCCAGTCATCCCTAGAGGTCCATATCCTTCTCTCTCTAGCCAGTGCAAAAGAGCTGCCGATTCTAGAACAAGAGCTCCTCCCATCACAAACAGGTCCGAGACATTTTTTAAACATGACCGTCTTTTCTCCCCAGAAAAGGAAAATATAGGATTTATTTTCTAAGATTAGATTTTGACAGTTCTCATCATTCTATACATACTTTTATACAAAGCCTGATCACATTCCCAGAGAATTTTGGCGCTCAACCCCTGTTGATTCAACAGGAGAACAAGCTAGTCCAGATTCTCTGGCACTTGCACTTTTTCATCTAAATGAGTACTAGGAATAGACACCTGCTAAGCTTCTAGCATAATATCACTGACAGCCTGGTCTTCCAGATAGTACCAACATTAAAATCTCATTCATAGTAACCTTCTGTCCTGTAAAGTTATAAAGGATCTTTTAGAAATAGAACAGTCCTAGGCATTCTCTATCTCATTTGAAGAAACAATTCTTTTTTTTTTTTCTTATTTACCTGTTTTACATCATTGAAAAATTGCACACAACATTTGAAGAGCAATCAGTATGTCAGCTTTGGAAGCACTCATCAGTGTCACTGTAAGACTGAAATTGTAAAGTGGGAAGTTTGTCACGGTACTGAGAAATTAATGTAGTATACTACAAAGCATTGAAATACAGAAGAAGAAAAAAAAAAGTAGAAAGCTATTCAGCTGAACCATCAGATGGACTTTCAAAAAGGGAAAAAACCCAATGTATTTTACAGAGCAATTAATACATCTTTAATTTGGGGAGGGGGGCTGTGTATTTTCAGTACCACATAGTCAGGTTACAAAAGACTACTGGCCTCTTCTGCCAGCGTACAGTCACATTTGAGTCGCTCTGAAGCACAAGGACAAAGCTTACTGTGCAAGCCACAGAGCAATGAACATCGCTGCTGCAAACCAGTATTTATAGGCTAGTGTAATTCTTTCCTACAGCTTTGTTATGAGAGATTCCTCAGCTCTCTCCAGCTGCTGTATTTATTAAACACTGTTACCAGCATATTAACTGAAACCCCTGCTGCTGGTTTGTAACCTTGTATCAAAGAGGTATTACTGTTTGGACTGAGCATTCCCCTTCTAAATTATCCTGCGTATACTAAGATGTCAAGCTAGACAAACAAGAACGAAGTTAGAAATATCCTCGTCGAAAGATTTAACTTATTCTTCTACATCACATCCTCAATAACTGGAAAAAAACCCACACCAATGGATATATTCCAACACATACACTCTCTTGTGACTTTCCTATAATCTTATGCTTTTAAATGCAGTAATAAGTATATAAACATTTAAGGTTTCCTATCAAAAAACAATTTTATGACAATCACCTTAGTTAATGTAATTCACTTTTTTTTAAAAAGTGGTTCCTATGTCAAAATAAATAAAATTCAACATCTGCTTTGGAAAAAGCCTAGAAACTATTTTTTAAATTAAAGTTTTCTTTTTTTTTTTTAAACTGAAATCTAAATAAAATCTAGAATATCCAAGATTCTGTAGTGTGCTCCCAGTGAAGTCCTAACACAACGGACAGGTTAAAAAATTTCAGCTGTAAAAAAAAAATAAAAATCACTTTCTATGCACCTACTCATGTTAAATAACCAAGTTATGATTAAAAAGTACTAAAACACCAACTCGTATTTGGACTTTAAGAAATATTGGTAAACTGAGACCACAGCTTTGCCTCAGACACATGTCCTATTGAATTCTGTTTGCACTCCAGGGGTTCAGAAAATGTGAAAAGCACAAAAACAGGACTGCCTAGCTAGGCTTCTAAATTCACCTTTAAGAAACCAACTGAGGGAGCCAAGTCCTGTAAAATACTGAATATTGCAGTTTTCACTGACTAACGGACAAGCAACACCAGAATCATTTACACGTGTGACTGCGGTCCCCTTAAATATCTTGGGAAAGCAAACTCTTAGCAATTGTAACAGGAAAATACACCATCTGAACAAAGCTTATTCACAGTTGACTGAAATACAATTGCAGCATTTGTACATGCACAGTTGTGAATTACAACAACAAACCAACGCTTGCATTCACACTCATCTCACTCAATACTGCAAGTTCATCTTTTGCAAACTTTCCTGATCACAAGAAATGACAAAACAGTATACCAAAGGGTAGACAACTTCACATTAGCAGGTTACAAGCAGTCCATGCTTAAGATTTTTTTTTTTCTTAATAAGCTATCAAAATTTACACTATTTTGAGCTGCTTGAGGAAAAAAAAAAAGCAGCAGTATTTCGAAAAGACAGTATCCATGAATATAACAGTAATACTTACAATTGATCCTTAGGTTTTCTGCAGCCATGTAGAAGACTCAAGTTAAAGAAAGTAAAAAATTTCTATATAAAAACTGGCAATTAAAATAAAATAAATAATATACATAAATATTGCGCTGATTAATTAGAATTTGGAAGTTAAATGTTCAATGTTGAACTGGAACTAAATCAATTTAAATGTAGTTTGGTGATGTACTTTGCAACGTAAGATTTTATTTTTGTCAGGCATATGGGTGGGAAAAAAGTGTAACCAGAGATCCTATTTAATAAAACAGGGTAAGAGTGTTATAGAAGTTATGAATGAGTTGTTGACAGAACAGAACTTAACTTTTTTTTTTTTTTAAAAATCTTAAATGGTAGCAATAAGTTTCTCAAAAGTACCTGAGGTACCAAAGGGTTGCATTGAGAAGGGAAGGCAGGAAAGGCAACTTTGTTTTCTGTCATTAATACATTCAGAAGTCACATAGTATAATGTAGAACGAATTCATGGTTTTCACTCCATCATGGCTAAAGAAATCATATCAGTACTTTGATGAGCACACAGATTCATATCAGAACTTTTACTCTAATGGCTACAGTAAGAAGCTGCAGAAGACATTTTCAAAAAAACTAAAAAAGCAATATTTGGTGTAAAAGTATTATATTAACTGTTTTCATGTAATGGTCATACTTTGCTTCCACTTTGCTATCCACTGAAAAACCCACTGGAAAGTGATACACAACATAGATACTATACCAATGCAATAAGTCTTCTACCTCTGTAGAGAACACTGGGAACAAACACCTTGCTCTGCACAAAAGGATATAATAAGGATTTTCTAGCAATAGGGAAGCCATACAGGCTTCTTTAATCATTGGGCGTGCCATTAACGTGCGTCTCCTCCAGAAGTGCTAAAGATAAGATGTACAAACATATATTAAGATAAAATGTGATTATTTAATTTCTTGATAACGATCAATTTTACATTTTACATACTCACATGATCTCCAGTGCCTGCTAAATGAATGCACACAGGTCTGTGCTTGCTATTCCATCTTCTGGGTATGATGAACTGAAATCTATGAGAAACAAACACCTATTTTAGCAAAGAAAGTACATCTATATAGAGACTGTGCCAGATAAATTAATCTACATGACAAAAAAAAAAAAAGACAAAGTATTTTCGTAATCCATGCAGGCAAACTGCCAGCAATTCAGCAATATTATTTTTCATAAACACATCCAGCAAAGAAAGGAATCTGAAAGTAGGATAGGATAAATGCCAAAGAAGAAAAGAAGCCAAACTGAAAGATCATGTTCCTAAAAAAGACCACTACCTCATCACGTGAGTTTAAATTTTGTGGAGTGGAGAAATGGAACTTCAGATGAAAAGCAGCCTAAGCAAGAATGACTAACTCTCCTAGGCAGCATTGCTACTTTTCTCCTGAGGGCACAAGAGCTGAAATTGAAGATTAAGATGAGCAATACATTTAAATTAAAAAAAAAATAATAAAGTAATCAGAACCCAACCAACGAAACCATGAAACTATTCTATACACCCAACATCAATCACTTAATGTCTCCTGCTGCTACTCAAGTTATTTACAGTCTAACTACTGAGGGGGGGGGAAAAAACAAAACAAAACAACACACTTGTTGTGTGCCTACTAAACCACTAGTATTTTCCCCACAAGATGGAGCACTGCTACCTTCAACAGTGTTACACTTCAGAAAAAAATATTCAATGATCTTACAGTCATCGTACAATGATCTTAAGGGAAATGTGCAGAGCATTTCAAAACTGTAACAATACTGTCCAATGTAATGGTTAGCATAACTTACTAGCATACATACAAACTGTACGAGAACATAGATAAGGAAACAATTAGTATACTGTATTTTCCACTATGGTACTAATTAGTCCAATAATGCTAAAAGACAGTTTCTTTCTCTAAACAATGGAGAGGTGGAAGAGAAGTGATATTCTGACATTCCTTAATGTTACATGTTTAAGTGCACATAAAAACATCAACCAGTAATATTTATAAAATTGACAATGCTAGTATCAATTTGAGCTGACAAACTTCTATGTTTAAGATTCTACACAAAGCTTGGAAAAAATTTTTTCCATCATGAAAGTTTAGTTAGAAAGCAAACAGAAATCATGCTCTCTTTCCAAAACTACTACTCAGCTGCAAAGCAGTGTTAGTGTGAAACTAGCAAAAATGCCATGAGGTATCTTCCAACTATTAGGGATTGTCTAGCTTTCTGCGAGGATTTTATTTTGTTTGCCAAGTAAGAAAGGCACCATATTCTTTTGCTAAAATTAAATGAACTTACTACTTCACTACACATACAATAGTTTGTATTTGATGTAAATGGAAGACTGGAATGGTTCCTTCAAATACAATATAACATGCTTCTTTCATATAAACAGCTTCTCCTGCTACACATAAAACAAACACCTACTGTCCTGGCAATAGTATTGTTCACTTCCAGCATCCTTCTCATTTGGAAAAAAACAAGCAAAAAATTAAGAAAGACATGCAGGGTATTCCACGGCTTTGTGCAATATGATTTCTGCACTCAAAACAGGCCAAAAAAGTGCCCTAGCAAAGGACATACTTTGCTATGGGACTTTTTTATTTACTTATTTATTTACACACAGTTTAAACTATCACACGAATAGGACTTATTTTCACTTTTGAGATCAAGATCTATCTCAACACATTAGCACAAAAACAGTTTGAAATATTTTGCAGATAACTTGTATTTCAATAAATTACTTTCATAATAAAACTACTTGTAGACAATTCTTATTTCTCTGCAGTACTAGTTTCAGAAAGAAAACAGCACTTGGCTTCTCTTACCTTGCTACAAGAGACTCGACTGGCAGGATACCTGGGACATAATGAGCCATTGGAGAAATGAAGTGCCCGTCAAGGATTTTACAGTCAGATTGCTCCTCAACCTGCAGAGAGAACGGGATAATAGCAGCATATTTCATATCAGTGTTTAACTTGCTTTGAAAGCCAATCACTTAAAGTAGAAGAATTTGTTACAGGATTAACATGTACTTAAAAAAAAACCCCAAACCTGAGGTTTACTTCAAATATAGAGATACACATCACCAACACAGTCAAAACATTTGTTTCAAACTTTGCTTTTATTAAATGGTCTATTAAAGGAATCAAGGAATAAAGTGTAATATTGTCCCATTTTAATGAAGTTCCACAACACATATTAAGTTTCGAGCATTTTTTGAGCTTTAAGATCTGACATCCCACCTCCCCAACTATTGTATTACTGGGGTAAAAAAATAAAACACTGTCTGTCCAGCCACTGCTTTATTCTCTCAGTTTCCTTCCATTCTCCACTAGAAGCCAACATGACTGCTTATTATCCCATTTCACATTTTTTGCCATTGCTTCCTGATTGTATCCACAGCAGCTCAATTAAAAAAAAAAAAATAATAAAATGAACAAACTAGCAAACTGTTAAAGCATTTAGCTTGCCATAGCATTGACCACTAGTGCATTTATTTGACTTTAGAACTACCTCATTTCTGACCCTTTATTCACACTTTCTAGATTGAAAAATCTTGAAGGCAACGATTACTTCTATCTGCACACCTCACTCAGAAGCACAGGACCTCCTTTTTCCAATCAAGAGCATTTGAGAAATCATACCACATTGATTTCTTTTTCTTCTACAGCCTTATTCCTCTCACAGATAAATTCTTATGTCCTCTAATGAAGAGCATTCAATTCTTTTATCCTACAAAAGCAGCCTGGTAAGTTGATTTCACCTTTAGGAAAATTTAAGTTTAATTAAACTGCATCATCTCTTGCTTTTAAGTACCTTGTCAATGAACACTGGGTAATCTTTCGAAACCAGCGTCTGGCATTTTTCCCTGTTTCCAATAATCTTTCTGAATTCAAATATTCTGTTGAAAGGAAACAAGTAGAGAAGATTCAACTTTTAATCTAAAAAAAAGAGAAAATATACATACATAAAATTTCAGGAGCTAAAGTAAGCCACAAAGAAAATAAAAGTTACGAATCCAGGTTTGCATGTAGAGATTAATCAGGCTACCATAGGGTAGGTATACAAGAATATTTTTAAGTTTAAAAAAAAAAAAGTGCTTAGGTTAGGCAATTTAGGCAATTTGCTTGCAATTGCACAGTTCTTAAATAGTATTTCCCACCTGATATGTTGAAAATTTATGTCATATTTCAGGGTCAAATTAAGACACGGCAACCTCCTACATTTACACATGCTTGTAGGCACATTGTGGCAACACAGACTGAAAAGGTGAAAAACAGTCTGGACCGCACTATCATAGCACAGCTGTCAATGATCTAACCAGAAACAAGTCACTAGCATCACTTGGGGAAGTTCACGAATGACACAAGCTGGAGGGTGAGGTTGACAGCTGGAAGGTAGGGTTACCATTCAGAGCAACCTGGATAAGCTGAAGGAACATGCCAACAAACATCCTAAAGTTCAATGATAAAACTGCAAAATCTTGCACCTAGGACAGAACAGCCCCATGCAAAAATACAGGCTGAGAATTTCCCAGCTAGGTAGCAGGAAAAGGCATGGCGTTTCCAGTGGAGAGCAAACTGGACACAAGTTAGCAGCACACCTTTGTAGCCAGGAAGATCAATGGCATACCCTCTGCATTTAGCAAAGGAACAGCCAACGGGTCAAGTGAATGGGGTTTGCATTGCCTGGGGAACAGAAAGCTAAGGAGCAAATCTAGTTGCTTTCTTCTGCTGTTTAAATGGGCTGCAGAGCCTTACTGAGCAAATGAAGCAAGACTTTCCTCAGAGGTATACAGGGAGAGGACAAGAGGCAATAGCTGCCTGTTGCAACATAAGAAACTCCTACTGGAACACCGTGAAAGATTTTTTTCAGTGTTAAGCACCGGAAAAGATTACCCAGGGAAACCATGAATAATCTCCATCCTCAAGGGACTTTCGAAAATCAAATGAATGAGGAAAGTACAGAACAATAATCTAACAGAAATTATCATCTTCTCGAGAGAAAACCAAACCAAAAGGATGGAAAGAAAGTCCAGTTTACCACCATATCAAAAATAGCTTTACTATGTACCTTTTGCTTTTCTTATACAGAACAGCAGGTACATGAAGCACTTCTGAAAAAAATAAGGGCAAAGGTATGAGACACAAGTATGGAGGGTAAGCAAATGAAGAGATCCCAAAATTCTCTAAAAATACTGCATTTATGTATCCTCCCTGTAGCTAGGAGGATACTGAAGGCTAAATCTTGCATGTGTGGAGGAATTTCAACTCTTGCTAATGAGTTGAAGATAAAACATTAGGATATCAAGTCATCACATAAGGGTGTGCACATTAAACTTCATAATGCATCTAGGCAGGGTAGTCTATAATATAAATCAATCTCAGTTAACACTTGAAGTATAACAAATTTAATAATTTCTTCTAATGGAGCTTCACAGTGATTAGTTTAAAAATAATTTTAAAAAATACAGATGGTGCTGACACTGTTTCTGGCATGCCAGGGCATGCAGAGTAGGGAGCGTTACTTTCTCCTCCCACTAGCAGTGTGAGGAGTCAGAAGGAGGTACTATTCTTCCTTCTTCATCCAGGTGAAGCCAGGCTGCTGGGGAACAGTTCACCTTTTTCCCCATACAGGGGCAATACATAGAACAAGTTCTTCTTCTACTTTTCAGACCAGCAAGCCTGCCTCCTGTTTCCCCCACAGGTTTTGATCTCACATGAGAGATTTCTTTTCCCCTACTATGAAAAAGGAAGGGCCATAGCTGATCCCATTATTACTACCAGCAATGCTGCTTTATTGCTGCTTGTCATTAGGGTGATTACCCTTACACACCCCATACAAGAGAAAAACCTTGCCTACTACTGCAATAGCTGACAGCAGAATTAGTCAGAAGTTCCCCTACGTATTAATTGTGTTGGTGGGAGACAAGCGAGTGAAAGTTCATCACGTCTCACCGAGAGCCTAAGAGTTTTTAAAAGAGGGTTTTGATAACATTACAATGTCCCATTTCAGATATGCACACACATAACAGAACACAGAAACACTGCAATCAAAACAAAACCCACATTTTTTGCTTTTTCCAACAAAAGTAAACTAAACATTTTAAAAATCCAACATTCTCATTTTGCAGGAAATTCTGCTTCTTGAGAGAAAAATCAACTGAAGCCATACATACAAAGCAATCCAAGTGCCCTTTCAAGATTAGATGTTGTAAAGCTAACCAATGTTTCACTTGGACTTAAAAACAACCCCCCACATAACTCCACTGGTATCCACAGTGAATAAAATTATTTCAGGTTTTTTTTTTTAAATTTCTTTATCGATTTTTTCAAATACATATAAATTACCTTCTTAAATGCAGATTTACCATTTCCTATTTAAATACTACATGATGCACTAGATTCAGTCACTTAATTTTTAAACTTAAATGCAAGTGCTTAAGTTCCAAGTGCTACTACTAATAATAACCAACAAAAATCAACAACTATTTAAAAATTAAGAGGTACTTCCTCTTTTGGTTATTTTCAAGACATCTAAAAAGGAGTTTACTACTTTGGGCTATGAGAGAAACTTCTAATTACATCTTACACTTTTAAAGCTCATTTTTATTAAGAAGCTACAGAAAGGTGGCAAGATCCTCTCGAATGTTAAACAGAACAATTCCTCTGCAAAAATTCAACAAGTTTTGGTTTTAGAAAACACTTTTCAGAGATGCTGCTTGAAGTACATTATCATATATGTTTAAGTTGGAAAAATGCAGTTGGACACATATACATTCTCTCAAGAAGAGCCTCTTTATACACTAACACTTAGCAAATCCTTTTAAGATTTGTTTCAAATCCAGCTCCTCCCTTGGTATGGAAACACATGATTTCCTGAACAAAACAAAGTTTAACACTTTTTTTAAAAATACAGGATACTAACACTCATTGGCACTTCAAGTGTTGCTTTTTATCATTTAATATAAAGCACTGTTTATGCTGTTATTTTTTTAACAAGTCACCTTTTCAGATCCTCTGGCTTTCCCCATCCTCTGATGAAAAGTTTAGTGAGGAGAAGCTTTCTGTACAAGACATCTAATTTACTTACACCCATTAGCAGCAAACTGACATCTAGAAAAAAGAACAGGTAAAAACAAGGCATTTAAAGGGGTTAACTTGAATGGCAAGTTCATTGACTGAAACAAAGTAGATTCTTATTCTGGTATCTGTATTCATGAAGAGCCATACCATTTTATTGCAATGAAGTAAACATGTATCTTATCTATTTTTTTTCCAATTTTTGCCAACTATTTTCTTATAGTTTTGAAAATTATGCTCCCACTCCCTTCAGGGAAGAAATCCTGCCATCAAAATCCTTACCAGTAAAATTTTTCTTTCAGAAAACACACTAGCTCAAATATAGCCAAAGTCAACAAGGTTTTAGGCAAGGTAAGTATTATTTTCAAAGCAATACTTACTGAAGTGAACAGGGAGCCACTATTGTGCTCTTCCAATGAGGAAGGAAGGAAAAAAAAAAAAAAAAAGAGAATGCAAATCTGGTTTCTTGGTCAGCAGGATACAGGTTATTCAATTAAAAAATATCCAGGATCTGTGTACACCTAAGAAAAGAACAGATTTAATAATCACAGACTTGGTTAGTAAGTTGCCTTCAACTATTTTCTAGTGTTTCCAGATCCCTCCATAGTAAATGGTCTAAAAAATTTCATAACACTCCAAAATAGTGTAATTTAATTCATGGTGGTTTGGAGTTTTTTTTTTCATTTTAATCCAAAGTTCATTTACTCTGCCACACTTTAATATGGTCATTTCTAAAATAAACTCATCTGAATATAACAAGTTAAAATTGTGGTCAGATTAATAAAAACATTCCTTTGTACTTCTAAGAAGCCAATACTTAAGAATCAATATACAGAAAAAAGAAAAACGCTTTAACACCTAGAGTAAGTTACTATCAAAACAGAAATTATGGACAACTTCATGTACTTGAATACTAGAACAAGCATCCTAGAAAAACACAATGGTTATAAGTTCAGTCATTACAGGGCAGAAATAAATACCTGAAATCACCAGGAAGTCAAAGTGGGGCCCTTCTATTTTATCACTGTTGAAAGTGTTACTTCCTACTTCACCAGTCCCAAACAGCTGACTGTAATCTTATTATTCTGATCCATATCTGCTTGGTCAATACAAGCTTTTTCCTTGCCCATTCTGGAGATATCCATTGACCTCACATGCTGTTGGGGTGTCAGACAGGAAGTGTTTCCCAGCCTCTGCAAGGTACCTGCTCTGCTTTTTGGAGTAGGGAGACAGCTTGGTATTTTCCTGGTGCTAGAAGAGAACTGGGAGGTGGAGACAAGGACAGGAATACAGAGCAGACCCACTATGGGGCTGGGAAAACACTTGAGAGTACACACAAGAGTAAATCTATGCTTTCAAAAACATACTAAAACTAGATTTGCAGTTCTATCAGTACACCGCTTACCATTAATTGTGAAAATAAGTTTTAATTATTGTTTTGATGCTTAACAAAGCAGCCTTGCATGTTTTGTTTAGTTGTTTGCTGGTTTGGGCTTTTTTAAAATCCTTTCCAAAATAAACACCAAATAGAGAGAAAACACGGAGATGTTGATTTTCCTGTCAGTTCAAAGGCTGGTCTGATGAGCTCTCTCTGTTGTACCAAGGGAATGCCAAAACAAGTTTCTAGACAAGTGCATTATATTTAAATGCAACATTGATTGAGGTGAAAGGGTTGTCTCATGCTGTATTCTATTTCATCGATTGAATAAAGACTCTAAAGTAATTCAGGATATTTCATTTAATCAGATTTAAGATGAAACTATTACTGGAAAGAGTACAGGGAACACTAAAACAAAAAAATATTCCAAGTACGTGAAGTATGTTGTATAGAACTTCTCAGAAATACTTAGAAATGGGGTCATCCTCCCATTTTGTTTATCTTAGTAACAAAAAGGTAGGACATGCTTCAGTCACTGCCATCAACATCTACATGGAAAGACAATTATAAATACTTTTACTGTCAGAAAAGACAAATGCAACTGTTGGAGACTGAAGTTTTGGAACCTCACAGTAGAAGTAATGAGTGTATTTTAGCAGTGAGAGTTTGAACTTGAGAAAAGAACCAACAGCGCTTCAGAATGTGACTGGATTTCCACCGCTTGATACCACACGTCACATCACGATCCCTTTGTAAGACGGGTCAGCTGGAAGCAGTGACCTGATAAAGATGCTGCACAGTTGTGTGCCCCAAGCAATAGTACCTGTTTTACAAATATTCAATGAGTATATTGCTAAAATGGTAAGCTTTACATAATTGCAAGTTGTGACTAGAAATTTT
>JAHREE010000567.1:7668531-7698425 GCA_033628505.1 Tringa tobata
CCCCCCCCCCCAATCCTGTCTGAGGCGATTCCTTGTGCCGCGGGGAGCTGCGCCAACGGCCGCCTCCAGTTCCTCACAGGCGGGAGGGGGCGGTTGAGGCGATACCCCCGTGAGTTGCTGGAGGGTGGGACCCGTGGGAGACGAGCCCCTCTTCCCCTCTTCGTGGGTGCTTTACCC
The DNA here is from genome assembly GCA_033628505.1 of Tringa tobata. NCBI lineage: Eukaryota > Metazoa > Chordata > Aves > Charadriiformes > Scolopacidae > Tringa > Tringa tobata. Next base: position 7,668,709 of record JAHREE010000567.1, read on the forward strand.
GGCGAGGGAAGCGCAAACCTGAGGGAAATCGGCCGGCTGGGGAGCCGGCGGAGGGGTGACAGATGCGGCCGAATATCCCGGCCGCGCCAGTGGCCTCCCGGGGTCCGGGGCCGGGCGGGCGCCGGATCCTTCTGCGGAAAAAAACCCCAAACGCCCTGGCTCGGGAACTTTCTAAAAGGCATCAGATTCCATTTTGGTGGTGCTGAAGTCTGGGTATTTCGTAGCACTCTTTATCACTCGTTTTCTTCCTTCTGTCAGGAAAACAGCAGTATCTTGAATGTGTAGGGGTGGCTGCTGCTGCCCTCCTCGCTGAAGTGTTCGCATACTTGAAGTGTACGGCTTGCTTTAACTCAAATCTTTAAAGTAACCAAACGTAGCATACACATAGCACATACAAGAGCTCGACTGGCTTTTTCCTACACATGACAGGCAATAAGATTACAAAGTGCACTTAGAAACGGCATTTATGTGGTTAAAGTTTTGTTGAACCGAGACGCTTCAATGTTGTGAACATTTCTGAAGAAAAAGATATACAAATCATCCTGTGGAATAGCTATATTTGCTTTAAAATTGTGTGTGTGCCTAAGCTTATGTATGTGAACCTACATAAACAATGTTTGTAAACTATGTTCGGGCATATATAGCCCAGGTCTGCATTTTTTGGACAGAGATTATTTTGTTTATAATACTTCAAAAAGAAGTGAAGAACCCTGAAATGTTCTTTTTTCTGAAAAAGTGTGTGGGTCTCAGAAGGTGCTTTTGAATTTTAGAAAAAGGAACTTACTGCTCGCAAAGTTCGTAACTTCTGTTTTAATTGTTTTTGCAGCCCTTACAATCTTCAGCAATATTTTTACACTATATTTTCTCATGGGTAAAAATAGACTGGCCATACCTTTTACTCTAAGTAGTAGTTGTTCAGGTTTGGGGTTTTTAAAGTCACAATTCTGAGAAGATGTCTGGGGTTTTATGGTTTAATACACACCTAAAACCTTTACATGATATCTGCAATGCTCCAATGCATCTATACAAAGAGATTACAGAATTGAAGGTCTCTCTAGATAAAGATCTCTTTGTGTAACGTTTGAATGCAATGGTACGTACGTGATAGCTTTTCTATTAGTTTTTTGATTTGTCAATGAAATATTTTTCAGTGAAAAATCAGTTTGCTTCTAAAACAAATTATTTGTATTCTTTGCTGTGTGGAAGTCCATTTCTGCGTAACAACTCACACAACTGTATTGAGAGGTTTGTGAAAAATGTTTTTAGTGTCCTGTGGGAATGACTAGAAGAGTACCTGGTACTGATTTCTTTTTCTCTCGACTTTTGGTTCAAAAACAGGGATGTTGTGGAAACACAAGAGCATTATAAGAGCAGGTGGCGATCCATCTGGATTATGTATCTTACTATGTTTCTCAGTAGTGTAGGTGAGTAAACTCAGGTGGAGTTCAATGTTATTTGCTTAATGAATGTATTTTGGTTTGAAAATTGCAGGATTTTGTGGATTGCAACTCCATAGCTCCTTTAATGCTACTGTTCTTTCATAACTTTAAAAAGGTGCATTTTCTGATGCTCCAAAAGGGAAGATATGACTAGCAAATCAAATAAATAATTACATTTAATAAGATAAGTTAAATATTACTCTGTTTGAATGATGTATTACTTAAATCTGTGCTTTATGGGTTTGTAATAGTCGGGGGTAAAAGGTAGTGGCAGAATAAGGTTATTCCTCAGAACCAAACAAAACAAAGGTCACCCTTATATCATCCAAAGTGAAAATTCTAGGGAATGAAAATAGAAGTAATACTGAGTTCTAAAGAGGTAAGATCTTTGTAGTAGTATATGTAGTCTATATCAAAATGTGTATGAGAGCTAGACTGCAGAGCAATTTACTGTTTCATTCCGAAATAGCTGCCCCTGGCAACAAGACTTCTGTTGACTTTTGACTTCTGGTGATCTTCTGTAGGCCTAGAAATTATCTTGAAACTCACTTAAGTGATTATATTTTTTTTAATTTGATGAATTTAAATGTATTTGATGAATGAATACAAATATGTCAGTATATCAAGAAATTCTTTTCACTCTGGGGACCTTGTTGTCTTTCCCTTGGGAGGAAGAATCCCATGCTTTTTGCTTGGTGCATCAGTATTGTTTTTGTTTAGTGTGTACACACCTATAAAATGTCCTTTTTAAAATAGTTCCTCCTGTTAAGAGGAATTATCACTTAAAAAAAAGCATGTAGTACTTTTTTTTTTTTCAGGTGTCGGACTGATGCACAGTTTTACACTATAATACACTTAGTGGCAGAAGAATGAACCTGTAATAACTGTTTCATTAAAGCAAATACTGATAAACACAGCAAATGAAGTAACTTGAGTTATGTTTTTATTGCTTTGCAGGTTTCTCAATTGTAATTATGTCTGTGTGGCCGTATCTCCAAAAGGTTTGTAAACATGGTGGTTTGTTTTTTTTAAGTAGTACGAACAAGAAACTCCTGCATAGAAAGTATGTAATACAAAACTTGGCATTTTATTTACAAAAAGAAACAGCAAAGGAAAGTGTGTGTTTATGGGACTTTTATTTTGCCATCCACTTGGACAGCTTTCATTATTTCATGTAAAATCTGTCAGTTGATTTCCTGAGTTGATAAAGGTACATCATAACTCAGAAACATTTGGATTTCCAATATAATTTCACTGTTTTCTTGAACAGTGAATCAATAGAAGTTTCTTTAACTGAATTCATTTGTAGTGTTAAAACTTAATATACATGGCTTACAAGGTTTGTAAAAAAGGAAGCTGAAGGTAGAAGTTGTTCTGTAAATGTCAGATTGTTGCACGTAGACCTTCTTGATATTCTTAACAGGGCATTGCCTGTGTTCCTGGATAGTGCTTTTAGTTTGTTTGGTTTTTTTCCCCTCTATGTTGCATTCATGTTAAAAGTGGCATAAAAGGTCTCTAAAACTTTAAGTTACTCTGTGCTAGGATTTTACTGCTCCCAGAATTGTAGGAGGCAGTTTCAAATGCAAATTTGGAAGAAAGCATCCTGGGCAGGGTCCTGGAGGTCCTTAAAATTGAGGCTGGTGCTGAATTCTTGGAGAAGAAAAGGAAATGCATCATCAGCCTTGTAAATTGGGACAGATGCAGGCATGTGCAGAGATGACTTAGGTGACTCCTTGATCCTGGCATGTAAACTGTGTACAGTACTGCTTAAGTTATGTCTGTAACCTATAACATCAGCACTGCTGTATGAAAACTATTTGAGTTTGCTGCAAGCAAGCCTTTTCCAGTCTCGGGAGCAAAGCACTTTTTATTGGTTTGGCACATTGCTGCAGACAGTTAGCCAAGGTTTATTGCCCCAGACAAAGTACTATGTGAAAACAACTGCTTCTAAAACCCAGAGTGGTGCTTTTATATTGAACACTGCACAATGCCATGTGGATACACTAACTTGTTTAGCGATAGCTTAGGTCTGACACTGCATTGCATAGTGCCATGTACCCTCAGAATTACACGGCAGAGTCTTAGGTACTCAGGTACTGATCCTAAAATGGTTTTGTTGATATTATAAAATACTATAATAGTTTTCTCATGGAACTGATTAATTTGTTTCTGCAGATTGATCCGACAGCAGATGCGAGTTTCTTGGGCTGGATAATAGCTTCATATAGCATTGGCCAAATGGTCGCCTCTCCCCTGTTCGGCGTGTGGTCCAATTACAGGCCAAGGAGAGAACCTCTCGTTGTTTCAACTACTATTTCAGTAGCTGCTAATTGTCTTTATGCCTACGTCCATTTACCTCATTCACACAACAAATACTACATGCTGACTGCACGTGCTCTTGTGGGATTTGGAGCAGGTAACCACAGCAGAATTTACATTTCTGAAAAAGATTAAATTCTGTGCTTAGGTAACATGATATTTTGGTATCAGATTTACCATTAGGTGAATGAAAACTTACTACTTAACAAAGCAAAGAGTGAGACGATACTAGTGTATAATAAATTTGTGTAGTTGTGCAGTAGTGTATAAACATTAGAGGGAGTGCTGGGTTTTATTTTCTTGCAAAATAAGAAAAAAAGCCCTGAAATAAATGCAACTGGATAATTTAAAAGTATAACTTGGTCTTTACATGAACACTTTCTTGGTTTTGTTTTTCTTAAGGAAACGTGGCTGTAGTTCGATCGTATATTGCAGGTGCCACTTCTCTTAAGGAAAGAACAAGTGCCATGGCCAATACCAGTGCCTGCCAAGCAGTTGGATTCATACTAGGACCAGGTAAAGCATATCTTCTTTCCTCACTTCTCTAATGGGTTTTAGGATGAAATTGGGCATCAGAAGTAGGAATCCTCAGCAGCTGTATGTTGGCGATTTTAAGGCACAGTTTGTCAGTGGTATCAAAATTGAATAAATGGGATCCACTCATATGTGCTTGTGTATTCCAATATAAATGAAATGTTCTTGTCCAAAGAAATTCTAATTGTTTGTGGTTAAAAACTAGCTGTTTTGGATTGCTTGCTACAGGAAAAACAAGTCCCAAGATGCTCTCTTGTACCAGTACTGCTAAATAACCTATGACCGATTGTGCTGTATTGATGGAGATGGAATTTAACATTACTGTGCTCGAGAAAACATTTCCACCTATCTGAAATGATGGAAAATTTCAGCTTGCTTGATATGTTGTAGAAAATAACATCCATCGGATCTTTCTGATACTGTAGTGATGATCACAAAGTCTTCATATTGGCAAAAATTTTAAGATAATAGCACAGATATTCCAGAGAGCTAAGGGAACAAAGAACTCAAGGGTTGTTTGTTAGATCAGTTTTTTTCATTAAAAAAAAAAAAACCACACCTTATTTTCTCTCTAGCTTGCCCTTAGCAGGAAGGATAGTCCAGTCGCAGGACCAAGGTTTTCCATGTAGAAGGAAGAAGAAAAAGAGTAAATCAGCTGTCTGCATATGGCCAAGAAAGTTAACCATTGGTACACTTAGAATTCAGTTCCAGTTCTTTAAGTGTTGTGGTGTTACATATACAGCGTATTTGTTTGTAACCAAGTAGTGTTCTGGCTAGTTGAGATCCCACTGGTATTCCTCAGTTTATTTAGAGTAGGATTCTCAAAATATGAAAGGTTTGACAGGTATAATATTTAAATTTTACTTAGTAATTAGAACAACTTTGCTTATCCAGTTTTACATGTTTATTCTATGTGTGTTCTAATATTTTCTTGATGATTCTTAAGATTTTCTTAATGTATTTATCTTTTTAAGTTTTTCAGACGTGTTTTACGCTTATTGGAGAAGAAGGAGTAACATGGAAATTAATTCATCTTCAGCTGAACATGTATACGGCACCAGTTTTATTTGGAGCTCTCTTAGGAGTTATTAATATTATCCTCATCTTTGCCATATTTAGGTAATCAAGTCAAAAAAGAAACATTCTACCTTGTTTTAGTGGGTGGCTTGTAACAAATAATAAGTTGCTCAAAAGGAGGAGTAGTAAGCCGGAAATCTGGAGTGCTAAAACTATAAGCTGTTATTAATTTTTCAGGGTTTCTACCTTCTTTAATGCATGTATTTTTCACTATGCTCATAAATGAATCATACTGATGTTGTGGCTAGAATGTAAACTGATCAAGAAAGTTAGAACTGTTAGTATTATTAGCTTAGTCTTGATGTATTTTTAATTTTGATGGTTTCTGGCTGTGTTTTTTCTCCTAAAGAGAAGCAAAATTAGCTTTTCTGTAGGGTTCTCACTGTCTATGTCGTTCCTTTGAGAATCTCAAGAGGGGATTTTTATTCATTATCCCATTAGTGGCAGTGAAGGGAGGGGAGAGATGCCCACAGATTCATCATATTCTCCCACTAGAATATTTTCTTTCTTGAACGTGGTGGTGTTCACTGCAGTCAAATGCAGACTACACAGATGATGTTTAAAGGAGCTGGGAATAATTAGAATTTAGGATTTAGAATTATTTTAATAGAAACTTGACTCAATAGTAGATCAAATATGTTGATTAATGAAAATAGTTCTAAATTTCTAGAGAGCATCGAGTGGATGACATGGGACGGCAATGCAAAAGTATCAATTTTGAAGAAGGTACCTATGTTTTCTTGAAAACTTATTCTGTGATTATAATTTTGAAGTACTGTCTTACTACATGCAACCACTTAGAAGTATTCTAAAGTCTGGCGCACTGAGAACTCAAGATGGAAAATGGGCTACATCTCTTTGTAACTGATCAAGAATATGGACATAAATCTCACTTCTACTCTGCAGTCATACTTCTGTTCTATATCATGCTAAGTAATATTGTATATCAGCTTTCACATACAGCATCTTAGTAAAAGGTGTAAATTGTATAAGTAAATTTGGTTGGTGAGACTTAAGTACGGTAATTGCCACATATAATGTGACAGTTCATGTTTAATATATATCCTTTTTCTACGGAGTTCAAATTTTTTAAAATGTTGTGAGTATCCCTTTCACTTGAAGAGTAAAAGGTATATCAAAGTCATTTTAAACCTCTTTTTAAATTGATGGAAGTCACTGGTTTCAGTATTGTATTAGTTTTCTGTTCTAAAAGGGAGCTGTATGTGTGCACCACACATGGGAGTTTCGTGTATGAAAACACTGTGCCCAGGTTAGAGGAACAAAGTCTCTGTGGTAGCGCAGAGAAGGTGCTGTGTGCTTTTGACCTTGCAAGAAGGAACAGAAAGTGTGTTGGTTTCCATTGTTAGAAGAAGTTTGCTTATTTTAATGTCACTCAGGATTTGTCAGTCCCAGCATTACAGTGGGACAACAGATTGTATAACCCATTTGGAAATAATTTTCCCTCATCGACAGAGAAATTGCAGTTTCAACAATTGCATTTTGATTTTAAAAGATTATTCTTAGATTGTCAAAATATAACTGCCTAGCCACCCACCAACGTGCATGTCACATACTTAACAGAGTAAGGAAATCATTATTCTCTTTGATTTCTGGTGGTGTACAAAAAAGCTCAGTTTGCAGTTTAGATTGTTCTTTTCTTTCATTGCAGAAAGTGGTGGTCTGGATCAGGATGCAGAAGGAAACATTGACCAAGTTGCTGTGGTAGCAATCAATGTTCTTTTCTTTGTCATCTTGTTTGTGTTTGCTGTCTTTGAAACGTAAGTTTGTCTCTTTTCTCTCAAAATGCTTAGACATGTAATGTGGTTAGACTGGGTGTGCAGGTAAAGGCTTTTCTGTTACACTCATTTTCTTAACTGTACTCTTCATAAATAGAAGTCCAAAACCATATGCAATGAAACTGATGTATGCTCATACAGAGTAATAAATTAAAGGTCAGTAATAACTGAAAATATGTAGCATACAGTTTTTGGTATAGGAAACATGAATGTAAAAGCTTTTGAATGGATGCAAACCTGTATCCTCAACTTTTTAAGTGTTAAAAAAAAAAAAGTAGTTTAACTTGGGCTACCTAAAATCTTCAGAGAAAACTGTGTCTTCAGTTGAGTACCTTGTTCTATACTTTTTATTTTAATTTTGTGTAGTTTCTTAGTGTGGTTCTGATTAGCTCCAAAAGCTCCAGTGAAGCTCTGATTTCAGTAATGATTAGAACAGTTGTTTGATATAGTTGGTGCAATTGTATTCATAAATATTGTATTTTACATGACTGGCTTTTTTTACCTAAAGAAGTATGTTATTCACTCCCAAATTTTCTGTGTTTGGGAAAATAAGTAAAACATAACAATGTTACCTCAGACTGAGGTATACTTCACTTCTTTAATTTATCAAATTCTTTGAGGATATAAGATTTATTTTCTAAGTATTTTTAGCTCTAACGTAGCTGAAATTTCTTTTAACAATATGGCTCTGTCTTAATTGCATTATTTTTAGAAAACTGAGTTCCTAGAGACTGGTTCGTTGCTAAAACTGAAACAGTATTAAATGTTTATAGTTTGTACACTCAGAGGGCCTGATTTTTTTTGTCTCTGTTATTATTGCTTTGCTTTAACTCCATTATATTTTCATTAACTATCGGAAGCTTCAGAGTATGGCTGGTGTAATACAGATGTGAGTTTTGACTAGCTGATTTAGTTTTAATAAGTGATGTATGACAGAATCAGTGTATACCTAGCCTGTGTGTTCTGATATGCCTTCCAGGGGGAAAGGCTTCTATACCATTATGTTTGATGTTTGGGACAAGATAGGAATGGAAATGACTGTATAGAAGAAGCTTTTTTTTAATTGATGTAATTTTGTTCTGTCAATTTAGTATAGCTACTCCGCTGACGATGGATATGTATTCCTGGACCAGAAAACAAGCTGTTTTTTATAATGGAATAATCCTTAGTGTGGTTGGCATCGAATCGGTTATTGTCTTCATGGTGGTTAAAATGCTATCTAAAAAGTAAGTTTTTGGACTTTATCAGAGTTTTGTTACTTATGGTAGCTAAGTGTGAAAAGCTTTATGGCAAGGTCAAATCTTCATTACTTAAATCTTTCACTTGTTAATGAATTTGTGTTTCCTATGATAATGAAGTACTTCCAGTTTTGACATGGACATGATGCTGTGGTGGTTCTTTATTCTGTTAACGTACCCTCTTCCTTCTCTGTCTTACACCCTTGAATCACAAGAGAGCAGGGTTTAAGTTACTGGGATTTTGCAATTTTTGTTGTGAGTCTTTTGGTCAGGCATCTTTTCCACAAACTAACGGATTATGTTGTTAGCACCTTCATAAATTTTACTTTAATTAAATGATATATTTAATTGTAATGTCATTGTTTGATAGGACTGGTGAGCGTGCCATACTCCATGGAGGCTTACTAGTTGTCTTGGTTGGATTCTTTATCTTACTGCCTTGGGGGAAAAAACTACCAAATATCCAGTGGCAAGGTATAATTCAAGTCATACTAAACTATCGTTATAATATTTTATTGAAAGCTTTTTGCTGTGTTTTTTTTTCTTAACGGTATGCATAACTTGTTTTTACAGAAATAAAGAATAACTCCATTCCCAGAACAGCTCCCACTGAAATGCTAATGCCCTTCTGGAGTTTGCAAGCACTGCAGCTTCCGTCCAACCACACAGCGGAACCCGTGGGCTGCCCCGTCACACAGTCCTGGTGCCTCAACACTCCAATGATCTACCTGGCCCAGTATATCACCTCTGACATACTAATAGGATTGGGCTATCCGGTTTGTAACGTCATGTCCTACACTTTATACTCAAAAATTCTAGGACCAAAGCCTCAGGTAAGCACAATGCTAAAACACTTTATTTCATTTGCTCTCCAGGATTTGCACCCTCTTTATTAGAATGAGGGATCTAGCTGAAATTCCTTTTGTCATTAGCCGTATAATAGCATGTTTCAAGCGGGGCAGACGTTTCCAGGAACTCTAACCTTTTCTAAAATCCAAGGCAAGTCCCTAGAGGAATTGGAAAGTAAGGCTTGTACTACAATATATGGCAAATCTTACAGCGTGAGAATTTCAGAACAACTAAGCCCAAAGCTTGTGACTTTCACGACTGTCCTAGAAGAGTCATTTTTGTGACAACCAATGATATATTTGCAGTATCAGTACAGAATAATGTTTTTCTTGCTAAGTATATTATATAAAGACTACAAATACTGTGTCCAGACCACAACATATGTGCACCTCCAGTTATTGACATTTTACAGTGGTGAAATACATAGCAAGCTGATATTACTGCTTAACAAGTATTTTCTTCCTTTTTTACCACTTACCTCAATTTTTCCATGTTATATTTTGCTGTAAGAGACCAAGTGCTTTGGGCCAGAATGCCATGTTATTAGAATGCTGTAAGAGTCTGTAGCTCAGTGAAGCCTTCAAATTAATGCTTAGAGAAGGTGAGTAGTGCTCTTGGAAACCAAGTACTCAGTGTCTTAATGAGTTAAGAAAGATAAGCAATTGCTTAAACACTTCTGAATTTTCTAATTAGGCTAATTGGTGGGAATTATTGGCTAGCCAAATAATTCCTGTATCACTAACATAATCTTTTGATCCTCTGTAGGGTGTCTACATGGGATGGTTAACTGCCTCTGGAAGTGGAGCACGGATCCTTGGGCCTGTTTTTGTGAGCCAAATATACACTCACCTGGGACCACGCTGGGCGTTTAGCTTAATCTGTGGAGTTGTTGTAGTCTCTCTCTTACTCCTGGAGATAGTATACAAGAGACTAATTGCATTTTCTGTCAGATACGGAAGGATGCAAGAAGAGAATTGTTAAATATTTATTTAAAAAAAAAAAAAAGTAAAACCAACCAGAACTAATACTTTAGTTTATTACTACTTTTTAATGAGGAGTACCTAACCACTGACCCTGTTGGCTGTATACTGAAAACTGTAGACCTGTACTTACACATTGACAGAACACGTAACTTGGTCGTATCCTAATACATGGTTACACCTGCTGCAACAGAGCTTTTGTGTTCGGCTTTTCGAGCAGCAGAGAAAGGGATGTGAACAAGTTAGATCAATACAATGGTACATTTGAAGTGTGTACAGTGTGTAAGTGATGCACCTGTGTACTGAATGCAGCTGCGAAGGTCACAGGTTATGTGCATCCTTTCCAGAAAGAAGTAAAAGAAATATTTATCTTGATTCTGTGAATCAGGATTAGTAACTCTTTTGTAACTACAAGATTAGTTGATCTGCATGCACTTTGTATGGAAACAGCACTACTTAAGTGACCATTCCAGTGTTCAGTTTGCTAGTTTCCGAGCACTGGTTTGTCTCGCTTTGGAAACTGTTACATGTGAGTACATCTTCTCCAGGACTTCAACTGAAAAGTGACAGGATTGTGGAGGGAGGGAGGTGCCTCCTTCGCAAGCAGTTTGTGTGGGATTTGGGTATTTAAGTGGGTTAAGAGCCATTGAAAATCACAGCCTCGGTGGCTGTTACTTGAACTACAGTGAACCATGTGTGCAATTTTTCTCCTACTGTTTTGGTGAATGCCTTTTTGTAGCAAGAAAGGTAACCTGTACAGTGTTGAATTAAAAGTTTTTCTTAACTTTACTACAAGAAGGAAACACTAAACATGATAGTTTACACTCTTGTTGTCATTGGTGAGAACCCTGAGCAACAATTGTTAACGTTAAGTAAAAAGGAGGAAACTGGCTCCTTGGGTTGATTATTATTTGCAGACTGATTTTTTCTAATGTGGTACAAGAAACAGGAATTTACAATGTTTGAAACGTGCAGGGTTTCTTTTTAAAAAGTGAAGTAATAATTTTTCTTCATAATGGGGCCTAAGTTCATCTGTACGGGTTTGTTTTATCTGTCTCAATACTACTGGGGAAAAAAATATCTGGAATAACTCCAGTAAGAGAGTTGTAACTGCTGTTTAATGTGTCTAATATTTGATGCCTACTGAATTTATTAAATGTAATTAAGTATTCCTATGTAATCAATTGTTCAAGCACTAAAAGACTATTGAATTAAAATATTATTTTTCCAATACTGACTGAAGGGAATACAGAAATTTTATTCTCTCTCAGGCTTTCCTGCTGCAGAATCACAAAAAGTTATAAGAAAGGACTTGGCTTTTATAAACATTTCTTCTATATGCTAATTCATAATAAATAGTACCAGAAGTACCGTATTTTGGTGGTGAAAACAGACTGCAACATGAAATGCTTAGTTACAGCAACCAGAAGTTACTTCAGTCAAGAGAAACTGGTGTTACATTAGACATGAGAAATGCAAGAGTTCTCAAAATGGCTAACACAGGTGGGATTTTGTGTAGATTTGTGCTGAATGTATGTATGTTGTAGTGTTTTGATTACTGTTGTTCTTCAGGCTAGCTAACTTCCAGTTTAAGAGTGAATGTTTGGGTACTTGAATCTAGTTTTATTCTTAAACCTATAATTAATTACAGCTAAAATAATCCAAGTCTGCTGTTCCGTAGAATACAGAATATCCCTAAAAAGAGGTAGCCCATTCACATTAATGCGCATAATAATTAAAATAATTATTACATAATACTTAAAATAAGAAAGCAAGGTTTGAAATTCTTTGGCCACAAGAGTTTTTATTTTATTTGTTTTAAGCTATGGCTTGTTTGTTCTGGGCTGTCATCCTCTTACTCTTACAAAACGTGTTCTTGTATTCAGAGGTAGAGCTTCTGGTTTTTTCCTTTTTATTCCAGTAAGCTACGGTGTAACGTAACTGCACTGAAGTCCCACCGTTCCTTACAAGCCCCCAGTTGTTCTTTCTAAGCATTTATGTCTTTCTGCCCTCTGCTTCACCCTCTTAGGCTTTCTTCAACTATTTGTATGTTTAGCTTGCACATCAAGCTTAGATTAGATTATGTTAAAAGGAAAGATAATGGGTGTGGCTGATAACACAAGTTTTTAACATGCAGCGCTGACCCCCATCTTAGCAACACTGACTCGCTACTTTAAAAGTCAGTTGATTTAACTACTAAACCAAATTGTTTTTTTCTAAGAAAGTTGTATTTGTGTTTGCATCTACAGGAGTATTCAAAAATACCTCTAGAGTCTGCAGAAGAGCTCTGTGTACTACTTCGTTTATCAAAGACGTGTAGTAGTTTTACCATGCAGTCATTCCATCGCCATACAAGGTACACTTCTCAACTGAAAGAGCAGTTTTAAGTGCTACTTGTATGTCTTTCTTGATGTTTCTAGTGCTAAATTCTTTATTTGCAAGCTACTTCCTTGATTTGGACATGACAAAATAATCAAGATTGTCTCTATTAGAGACTAGATGAACTGACTTGAGGTCGAGGTTATTTCAGCTCTAAGCTGAGCCTGCAGATTTGGAAAAGCTGTATTGAAACATCTCTCTCCTGGGGGTTTTACAGCTGTGTTTATTGTGCCTAGTCCATGTGTGCCAGCCACCTTCAGCTCCTCTGAAACTCCGTCCTCGCCCCCAGTGACACCTTTTTGGATCCCACTCTTCCACGCAGACTTAAGCCTTTCTCCTGCCTTATAATGAAATTGGAATATTAAGTACGAATATAAGCACCATCAGAAGAGTTAGCACGCTTAAAATGCTTTTAAAAAAAGTAGCACTAACAGTAGCTTGCTGCTAATGTATAAGACAAGGTAAAAGTAGCTAAAGTTAACTTTATGCAGCAGTTTTATACCATTTCTCCTGAAACTTCACCCAACCCCTATACTCCCACCATAGGATGCTGTAAGATACCAGATCAGCTCCTGTTATAAATTGAGCTTAAGTGTTAAGAAGAAAGGGCTCTCAAGAAACCAGGACTTGAACATGAAACAAATAAATAGATCTGGACAATTACCACTGCATTTATTTTTTTTTTTTTATATAAAATGCTTGTGCAGGGAAGTTAAAGCTGTTGTTACAAAAAATAAAAACAAACAGTTATAAAACATATACATATTTACATATATTACTTGTAAGATGTAAAAATATAAGTTATTTACAAATACAAACGCTTCAACAGCACAGATGCATTTTCCTTGATTGTTGGCACTGAGTAAGCAGTGGGGGAAGAAAAAAAATATAACAGATTCAGATTATTTCCAAAGAGTTGATGCTATCTAGAACCAAATTGCTCAAAGTTTTGCTTGAGCAAGTTTATCCATCATTTTGACAAAAAACATGTTTTGTATGACACTTTACAAGCCATTTGCTACATACAAACAGAACAACCCTTCCGTTCCTTTTTTCTTTTTTTGGAAGAATTTCTGCATAAGCCGAGTAAGATCAGTCACAGCACTTGAAAGTCAGTGAGAGTTTATTAAGCTCTTGTGTCCTGACACCAGCTTTGCTTTAATCAGTGGGGACCAGCTGGATTGGTAAACATCACAAGAATAGAAGACAGACAGTGCAGCTTCTCTTTGATGTATTCTGGCAACTTATCGTCTTCTCCATACCTAGAAAGGCAAGTAAGCATAGAAAAATGTAGATACTTGAAATAATTCATTTTATTTCAGGACAGTATAATTATTTCCGAACTTGCTTGTAAATAGGTAAAACACTAAGTCAAGTAGATTTTAAGTGTATCCAGACACATTAATTGGAGTTTGATGGCTTAAATCTATCCCCCCCTTCCCTATATGTATTTAACTAAAAAAAAGTGTTTCAGATTAAGCAAATATCTAAACAATGTTTAAGGCTGCAATAATATCTGAACAGACTGTATATTACTGTCTAAGATGTTGCACAGAAGCAGCATGTTACTCAGCAACTGTATTTGCATGGGGAGCACCCACTGTCCAAAAGATACGCAAAACTTCACCTGAGCACTTCAGGTCTGTGTGTCAGTGTTGACATGCTAGCTCCCTAACCTAGCAGTGTCTTGAGGGAAAAAAAAAAGTATTACTTTTCTCCCCCTTCCTCTTTGAAGGGCTATACATGAATAGTGGCTGTGCTCTGGAGCTAATCAACTGAGAAGTAATTGAAAAGCTAAGTTTTAATACTTACAAAACAAAATGAATAGCAGCTCTGAAGCTTAGCTGACAGTAAATGGAACTATTTTTCTAGCAGTTAATAGACTCACCTAGTTGTCTGGCCATCTGGAGACGTGTAAGTGATAGAAGAAACACCTGCCTGGGCTACCAGTTGGGATCCATCATTAAACTGAACCCATACGGCTCCACTGGTCAGCTAATGAGATTTGAAGACATAAAATACAAGGTAACGTACCTAGAATTTTTCTAGTAATTGAAGATGAAAGTTTCTCAGAATTGCTGAAGTGATTTAGGTATCTTGCTCAGACTTTTAAAGATAAAAGTTGCATGTATTCTACTTCGGAGTAAGTAGTCTCATGCAGTCTCAAGAATCAGACTTCCTAAGGTTTCAAATACTTTAGTCATCCTTGTCAACAACAGTTAAATCAAGAAGTACCTTTAGCTCAACCACTCCTACACCAATTTTAAATAGGACCAAACAAAGAATAGAAGGTTTGTTTGTCAGAGTTCACAGTTATATGCATTTTAAAGTTTATATATATAAAGCAAACTTTTTTGTTAGGATAGGAAGCTTACTTCATCTGGATTGCAGAGAACCACGTTTTAAATCTGAAGCTGGTCCCACAGAAAAGCAGAGGAAAAATTTCTCTGTTAAAAACACTTTGTCACAACACCTTTATATCTGAACAGACAGAAGCTTAACAGCTTCCGCTTTTTTTACTGGAGTCAAATTTAAAGACAGAACGCACTAAAATAGGCAATAATGACCTGAGGAAAATTGTGACAACCTAAATGCTGAACAACTATTTTGGCTTCTACTTACGTAGTTCAGCACAGAATCTAAGACACTTATTTGGAAGGATCTTTCTACATACCAATTTTTGGATTTGCACTGTAGTAGAGCACAGCTGAATGTATTCCTCACAAGTCAAGTTCAAAGTTAAACTTGAGATGCATCTTTTAAAGTCATTTATAGGAAAAAAGAACAGACTTTCCCCCCCACCCCTTATCAGCATTCATTTCTCACCTGAGAAGCCCAACCAACATTTTTCACAAAGACAGATTTTAGAAGTTGGGCTGAATTTGGACTGCATTCCATTTGATGAACAGAGGAGCATGTAGCTTCAGCAGTGTTAGTCATAAATGCAGGCTTTTCAAATGACACCACCTAGAACCCAGAAATGCACAGTATTAGCAGCCTTAGTATTAATCCAACCGATTGCGTACCAACTGCAGTGGTCAATTAGCACTTGTTTTAATCTTTTCATACATACAGAGATTTAGGCTACATACTTCATTTAGCAGCATTACATTATAAAAACCCCACAGGATTTCATTTGACTTTCTCAGTACCATGACAGTTTTTCTACCACTTCCCTGTACTCACAAAGGAATCACTTTCCCTAAGTAGACTTTTTCTACTTAAACCCCATTTTTCCTTATTTGACTGTCAGAAAACCCTTTTCCATCTTCAGGAAAAGCATCCAGCACACGTTAGATTCAGCCCTCATTCAGATGACAATTTGCCAATATTTTACAAAAATACAGACATTGGTATTAATTGGAAATAGACTATGAAACATGAATAGAAGAATTATACAGCACATACAGAGTCTGATACAGGTTTAGAGAGACAGTGATGAATGAAGAGTAACAGAAGATCAAACATCGGAGGCCTTTAGGACACCACCACCACTACTGTCTAGGAGAAACACCTCTGCTTCTATACAAGTTCTGCTATTCTGATACATCCTCCCATAGTCCCAGAGCTGACAGAGAGGAGGTGGTGTGTTTAGCAGTATTTAAGAGTCGGGGTTCAGTGAAAACATGCAAGTCAGGGGATGCCTCTGAAATAGGAGAGCTTGGTCAGGAAAGAGATCGGGGTCCAGATAATTACAGGAACCTGAAAGAAACAAGCTGTACCTCAGGATATACAGATCTAGTTCAAGTATAAAACTGCTAAAGAGTCAAGAGTAACATGGAAAGGCAACCAGCTATGGTGTTATTTTGCTTAGAAACACATACCTCAGAAGAGAAGTGAAAAGTGAAAGCCTGACAAAGACCTAAATGTTTGCTCTATGACAAACAAAGAATGGGTTTGAAGACCGAACACTCAAGTCAGAGCTCTGCTGATAGGTAAACCTTAAGTCATTGCAAAAATCAACACTACTACTGAAGCCCTAAGGAATTTTTGTTGCCAGGTTCATTTCAGCCAAGTGAAACGCAGCAGATTCTGCACTAAGGACATGTGCTATACAATCAAACAACAGAGATGCAGACCCACATAAATTCTGCGGAGTTAAGATGACACAAACTGGGTGTGCCAAGACCCCAGTGTAATTCAGTCACCTGGGGAAGCTGTGTCAGGGCTGTGATGCAGCAACTGAAGCTTGGTGGGTCTTTTAAATGAACTAGGTGAAATTGCACACAAAGCCTTGTTGGCTATACGTATATCTACACTTGACACTTTCTTTTTTTAAATACACACTAACCCTTGATTATTTCAGAACAGTAGCCTCAAGTGCTAATATCCTTTGTGACTACTATTTGATATACAGGCCTGAGGGCACATCAGAGCTTGCCAAAACAAACTGAAGACTCTGCTGTATAACCTAAGTAAGCAATTTTCGAATTATATTCTAAGTAGTCATTTGTGTTAAAATTTTAGAGGATTTTGATTTTCCAGATGATCTAAATCCAGATACCAAAGTTAAAGTTAACATTTCTAGTCAAGATGCTTACAAATAGCTAATAAAAGCCTATGGCCATACAAATGTAATTCCATTATAAAACAGCAATATTTGAATTCCTACTGGACAGCAGTCTCCACTGTATGTTCTTGTGTACTTACAGAAGGAGTACAGTTTGGGGTCTGAACTGGAGTAGAACTGGCAGCTATATTTCTATCCAGCACCATAACTTCTTTTGAACAGTTTGTATTGTCCAACAACGGAGGTGCTACAGCCTGTGGAGATTCAGTGTTGCCAGGTTTTCTGGAAAAATGAGACAAACTGGGAAAAGGTCTGACCAAAAGAGACTAAAGAAACAGGTGAGAAGACGTAGCTTTTCCTTCAGTTCCTCATGAACTGGGCAAAGCACTTGATAGCACTGGTCTTCCGCAGAATTGTTTTTACACATGCAAACTGTTAGCCTGGTTTAGTCTAAATCCAAAAGTGTATGTTGTCCTAGTATCAAAGGAGGCTTTGCAGGTCCAAAATAAGGTGTTCATACATGCTATCAAGTTACTATTTATCTTGCTAATGACTGTAAGCCTCTGTT
Source organism: Tringa tobata (assembly GCA_033628505.1). Lineage (NCBI taxonomy): Eukaryota > Metazoa > Chordata > Aves > Charadriiformes > Scolopacidae > Tringa > Tringa tobata. The sequence continues at coordinate 7,686,398 of JAHREE010000567.1, forward strand.
AAACAACGCCGGCCACTGCAAGCATTAGCTACTTAGTGGGAATATTCAAATGCAAAAGTATTGTCAAGTGAAAATATTACCTTCCAACAATTATTGGAAAAAATGGAACACTTTCACTCCTTTTTTCTTCTTCCAAAACAGCAGATTCCAGTGCAAGGCATATACGATGTCCCTAGAATTAGAAGGAGCTTGTTAAACTTTTTAATTAGAAACGGTATAATTATTTCATACGTGTTTAGTGGGGCAGGTGAGCCTACATAAGGAAATGCTTTTTTCAGTGCCAGTGAATATCGATAATAGCTGTGCTCATGTACAATGAGACTCCATCCTAACTTCAGCATATCTGGTATTATGCTTTTAATAATCACATCTCCTTTCCTTTCAGCAGGACTAGATGGGGGATTAGAAGACCCCTGAATTCTATTCTAGAAAATAACAGAACGTAAGGAAGACTGAATAGGAAATTTATACTGTATTTTACTGTTTCCTACGTTCATAGACAAAAAAAACCCCAAAAAACAAACTACTCTTGTGACTGCTAATTGGGTGACGTGAAACAAGAGATGCAAAGCACAGCAGGTAGGCCAGTTAAACACCTGGCAGGTTTTTGTGTTTGGGTTCTTCTGGGGAGTTTGGGTTTTTGTGTTTTGTTTTGCCTTTTTATTTTTTAAAAAAAAAGTTGTATAAAGCAGCTTCATCTGTCCTGATTAATCCTTTTACCAGATAGGCAAACATGCTTTACACACTAGTAAGAATTTCCTCTAACAATCTTCATTGCGAGGCATTGTTACACTTACCTTTACATTAACATTTGCTCCTCCAAAAAAAACCCACTTTGTCATCCCTCCTTATTAGTGTAATGAAAAATATGAAAAACAACATCAGAATCACATTTGTGAAAGAGAAACTGACTTTTCAGAAAGTTGCTCTGCACTGGAAAAGGTCTATATAAAACAGTTTACCTCATTTGCATGATCCATATAAGCTTGTATTTCCTTCTTCAAACCTGCTTCGCTTTCTCCTTTCAAAGTGAAGGATTTCCCTGATTTTTCAATCACTCGAGTTATACCAGCTGTCTTGTGTATCTTTGCTCCTGTAAGAAAATGCAAAAATTTATAGTGTGAATTGTATAAAAAACCAGCATCTATAAAAACCAGATTTCTGCCATTACACTTCAGTAGAGTAGGATGAATGTATCTCAGTGACTTACTGTAAGACTAAAACCAGTCCCATATGATCTCTCTGTCTACCAGAAATAATACTCTCACAGTATTGCCAAAAATTGGCTAAGTAGGCTCTATGAATATTTGACTATGTTTTTTAAAAAAAGCTGCCCATTCTTTCAATAGCAGTTCCACACCGAATCACAGAGCTGTTAAGTAATTTTATTTTTTTTGTCATAAGTCCTGTTGGAGTCCATCTATGCACGTGACAAATCACACTAGTGGACAGCAGTCTATCGTGACAAAGACTTGTCAGTGCAGTCTAGTTTATGAAAGGCAGAGTTGGAAAAGGCAGCAAATTGCTTTCTGCAGTGAGTGCTCTTGGTGATACCGTTACTCTGGTAACAATGGGAAGCTTGGAGCAGGGACGTACCTGTCACTAAGGAGGTTAACTAGCAAAAGTAGATGCAAAAAAGAGCTCATGCATAAAAACAAGGCATAATTTAAATAGCACGTTTGCAACATGTACTCCCCGAAGAAGATACCAGTAAGGAACTAACAAATAATAAACTGATCTGCAAGTGCTAGAATAAAGGCAGAGTGGCAAAAAAAATAATATGTGTTTCTAGTATTTTATTCATCCTGAAGCATTCCTTATTTAGAGTTTGGCAGTATTTTAGTGCAGCTTTAATAAGATGACATAACTATTTGCATAATTGCAAAAATGAATACATACCATCATAAAAACAAATTTCAACATCTGCAGTGGGTGAATTTTCCATCAACATGCACTTGGCGTATCTTGTGTAGAACGTAACTTTGGGGGTTTTTGTTCTTACCAACTGCACAAACTTAGCTGCATACTGGTATTTTTTCCAGTACTTTTCTGGAAAAGAATATTTAAAAACTTGTATCAAAACCTCATCAGATTAAACACTGTGCACCAGCTTAGAGAAAAGTAATTTAAAAATATGTATTTTATAGCGTTGCAAGTAATATTTAAGTACTTTACAGAAGTATGTGCAAAGAAACTGACTTATTTCCACCAACTTTTAGAAGAGTCAGCATCTTCAATAGCTTCACTTGAATAGCTTCAATTAATGCATTTCAGAACCTAAACAACATTGTAAAGTGCTGCATATACCATTTAGCTTGATATCATGGTCAAGCTGGCTTCAAGTAAAACCTGTCTTTGATCTCTAATTATTAGAGAAGTCTGCTTGTCTCTTAAGATCTTAGCTTATATTTCTTTTTCATCTGCCTACATTAAATACTCTGTCGAGACTTTCAAATATATATTTTCCTCTTCCTCCCCAAGTTATGAGTGTTAGGAAGCACAAAGTAAAGTTGATGTCTTAAAAATAACTTGATAACATTTCTTCCACTCATATTCAAAACAGCTTCCAATATGAATGACAAAAAGGTTATGAAAGCTTTAATTTTACTACACTGCATTGTAAGGGGGCAAGTGACTCCTTGTAACTTCCCTACAAAATGAATTAAAACCTGTGGATTTACACTTTCTCGTGCAATTTCAAAATAGTTTCCAGTTAAACTGTAGTTTGAATCTTATTCTTAAAAGAGTTTTATCTTCACAGTTATCTTAAAAGTAGTGGCTAAAAAAGTCCCAAACAAGATTCACCTAAAAATTACATCAGTCATCATAATTTTAAAATAAATTTCAGGTTACCTGGCAAGTTGTCAAAATTATACATACAGATGTCTTCAGGAGGAGCAGGAGGTCTGTCATCAAGAAGGAAACCTCTTCCTTCATTTGGATGATAAACTGCAATCTACAAAAAGGGGGAAAAAATGTGTTTACAGTTGCAACTTGCTACAGCACTCCCTACTTTTAACAGGTATGGAAATAAGTCACAGCTTAATTACCATAATTTACCATGAACACTCTATTCCTCTAAGTAGTTATTTAACAGGAACATTTTTTCAGCAATACTTCACCTATTCCAAAAGTCAACTCCAATAACTGCCTGCTTACCTATATTTGTATGGCTGTACTATGGAGGGGCAAAAAAAAAAAAAAAGGAGTTTACACCTTTGCATGTGCAAACATTGCATTTCCATACAAATAATAATTTACATGAAAATTAAAAAACTCTGAAAGAACAGATGACTCTAAGCCCTTTATAGAACAGTGAAGAAATTGAAGACATACCACATTTCCATCACAAGATATTCTGAGAACTTCTTTCACAAGTTCTTGTGAATGGTGTTCTTTTAGAAACTCCATACACACTTCCCCGGTATCTAGAATGCTCACCTAAAATACATTAAATATGCAAGTTAAACAAAAAGACCTTTACTTCCTGGTAAGAAAAGATACCATTTCTTTCCACGAGTGTTTTTTAAAAAATGTTTTTATTCTTCCTCGAATGCACCGCAAACTTATAAATGCTTCTTACCTTGGCTTTTGCTTTTACTGCTATTAAAACAGAACACTTCAACATGACTGAAGCTTATAAGCCCAGTCAGTGAAGGTGTGGCTTCTTAGGTGACAAATCAAACAAAGACAGGTCAGCTCTATTATGTTCTTTTAAAAAAAAAAAAAGGAATTGGGGATGGGAAATGGCAGGATGAGTGAGACTGTAAGTAACGGAACAAAAGGCAAAAAGGTGATGCCAGGAACAAGCCACCCAGAAAATTTATGTGATCCGTAAGGATTAACAAAATTTGTTTTGCTTTGCTTGAGAGCAAGACTGGTTTAATATTTAGTCCAGTTATTTATCAAATATGTAGAAGTGTTTGATGTGTTTGACATAATTAAAATCCTAAATGCATCTGTACTGCTTGGCTGTACAGAGTTTTAGAACTCCAGGATGCACTTAATATTTGTTATCTCTACCTACAGTTTCTGTGCTTATAAGCTAAAAGCAATGCCATGTGACTATTTGCCAAAAATTAAGATGCATCTTACGAATATAACTTAAAATTAAATTACTAGAGACTAAGTTTTCTAAAAACAAATGCTTCTAGATTACCAGATGATTTTTTTTAAAGCAATAGTCACACTATATTTAATATTCAAGTTGCTTCTATATTGAGACCTGATACATACCACTGCATTTTTTGTTTTTTGCCTGATCGGTTTTAGCCTGTGAGCATTGAGAGGTGATACTATACTTCGCAGTGTAGGTTTCTGATGTGCTGGTGGTTCTTTGTCCCATGTTTGGTTTTGTTCTGAAGTTGACCAAGGGCCATATGTAGAAGATGATAGCTGAATTTTCTCAGGTTTGCAGAGAACTGCAGGGACATATTTTTTTGGGTTTCTCTGGTTTAAAGAACGGGGACAATCGACGGATGCATCATGATTCTTTTTATCTTTTAAGGTGTTCCACACATTTCTTGATGCCTCTTGCTGCACATCCAGATGATACTGAAAACCTCCATGTGCATTATTGTTGCCAGTTAGGTCTGAAGGTGGTCTCAGTGGAACTGAAAGCATCAGAAAGGTACATTGTAGATTCAAAGAGTTACAGTCAGAAGAAAAAAGCTATTATGTTTTTAAAAGCTTTTTCAATATATCATCTTAAAAGGCTTATTTAAGTGGAGAATGGGATTTCTTTAATCCTTACCCCAAATCATTAGGCTATGACTTCAGTACCAATCAATACCAGGGCTAACAAAATTCCAGTGCTACTTAAAAATAAACTGTTACTAGATTTCAGTTATGATGACCTTCAGTCTTAACACATATCAAATCATTTTGCAAAACCATTTATAAATACTAATATTTCAAACAGATATTTAAACAAGAATTAGTTGACAAGAGATAGTTTAATCTGTTGAAACAGTTTACCTGCCACCCAGATAACCGCTAACAGCAACCTTCATTTAAGTTTCAGCGGATCTATCTAGTGTTTTAGCATCAACAAGAGGTTTTTGTAGTCAAGGTATTAAATACACAATCTGAAACTCTTGTTTTATTTCCAGTCACTTGTTAAAAGACAAAAACCTTTTTTCATATTTAAACTTCCTATAAAAATCAAAACTAGGGAAGCAGTTAAGACCTTGATCAACCTTCACCTCACCCATAGAAGTACTGCACTCCTCCTGCCATGTTGCAGAACAGTTGAGAAGGGACTAAAAATTAAATAGGACTAGTCAGACCATATGTTACACGATTCCAATTCAGTGTAGACAGAAAGGGAAGGAATCCAGTAATATCAAAACAAAAGAAGGCCAGAATGGATTTGTGATTTAGTATTATGATTAAATTACATCATTTACAAATAATGTAACATGATGCATGACGAAGAACACCTCCTTCCCTTCTGTATCTTTTGTCCTTTCCTCCACCCCTCCTTCTGCAGCCTAATTATCTCATTCACTGAGGTCCCATTTTCTCTTAAGGCATATTTGCACAACTAAATTAACACGACTTTTAAACCATCTGACAACCTTTTGTCATGTATTTATACTTACACATTTCAGGTCGTAGCTGGATAATTAGGGCATGTTCTAGAATTGTGTTTGTCTCTTTTGTTTTTTTGGCTAAAGTACTACAAGAGAATGACCTCATTTTAGGAAGCTAAGTATTCAAATTCAGCGCACAATTTCTTCACTCTTATGAAGTCAGTTGCATACAGTTCATTATAATGACCCATCAGCTTAAGAGGAACGCTAACTACAAAACCTTCTGAAATTAATTCCTACCTCAGGAAACTAAAATGTTACAGTTTAGTCAAAGAGAGATAACAAACCAGTTCTTTCAATGGGATATTTCTTGCTTAAGAATGAGCCTACAGATTAGTAATGCTGGAAATCATTTGCCTCTTTCAATAATGTGTCAGTTTTTTCAGTGACAAAGCAGTGTAGAGCCTCTCTCATGTTTTTAATTCAGAAAAAAAGGCTGTCTGCAGTAGCCTCTGTTAGCTCCAGTTGCTTATATTTAGGATGCCAGTGTCATACTCTGATATCACAGTTACCTTGCCATACAGATACCCCTTCTGTCGTGATTTTAAAGAAATAAAACAGAGGAAACCCCACAGAAAATGTTGCAAGTCATTAATCCAACTTGAGTGCAAAACCACACAACTGGTTAGTAACATACTGTTTGTTTGCATGCTTCCAAGCCACTGCTGCATTGTTTCAGCCTGGGACTTCTGCTCTAACAAACCAAACTGGGGCTTCGTGGGGCAGAGATAATTCGAGCTGCAAAACAGAAGTTATACATGTAATCAAGATTACATCAAAGATACTTGCACGACAAAAGTTATGACGTTACAGCTGCAGAAACCACAACACTTTTAGAACACATAGGAAATACAGGTGGCATTTTGCAGCTCTACACAGCTTAGAACAGTGTTCTTTTTTCATGGGGAATATTCATCGGATAAAGCATAAAAAATAAAATTTAGCACAAATTTGAGCTTGTTAGCATCCACCAGTAGACTCTTGGAACTGACATGTGAATGAAAAGAGCCACTGATAATACAGCCAGCAGTGGCTGTTCCTACATCTAGTTCTTAATTCACAATATAGGAGACAACATCAGAGAAGACACAGGGATGACACCCATGACCCCAGTGGATCTCCTTCAGCATAACAAATATGCAGCTGAAATATGCAGGCAATCACCTAAAATAATTTGAGTTTGTATAAATATAGTAAATCCCAAAGATTATAAAGATTTTTGACCAGCTTTTTAGAAAATGACGTATGTGTAGTCAGAGATGAACTCAAGCTATAATCCACATGGTGAACAATAAGGAATACATACAAAAATAGTTATGGCAGAATCACTGATCTGTTGTAAATTCACATTAAGTTCCTATGAGATTTTCTGTCTCCATAGCCTGTGCTGTCTGTACTTTCTTTCTTCAATGACCACTACTTTAGCACTGGTGAGGACTCAGTTATCACCCAATACCCTCATCCTCCCTCCCTCCCTCAGCATATAAGCATCTAATTTAGGTTTTAGAACCTTGCATTTAAGATCGCTGTGCAGGCTAACTATAGAAGCAAGAGGCTCTCCTATGTATAACTATCTTATACTTACTTTGTTCTTTTTCCTTTACCTTGTCTAAGCATAACAGAAAAAAAACAACCAACAGAGTAGCAAGTAAAACGGTTGGTACTCACATTCAGAATGCCTTCTACACTGGTCTCTTCTACAAAGAACAATTAGCAAGGCTCTCTACTACAGTTAATGCAGGGAAAGAAATATTCAACTTGCCACACATGGAAATAAGTGAATAATAGTTATTACCAGGATAAATAAAGGCTATGATCTATCTAGCTGATGCGCTGCATCTATGAACTTAAAAGACAGGGACAGTGAGGAGGTAAACCTCTATATAGCAACAGCATCAGCAATCACTCTCTCCTGCTTGGTATTCAAGCTACAAGCATAGATACTTTTGGCACTTACTATGGCTTAGCTACAGGAAAAATCATGCAATTAACATAAGGCAGCTGTAAATTTCATCTTAATAAAAACTGATTCTTACTGTGGTTGATCTTTTACAGGTGGAGATATTTGCCCTTCAAAAGAGCCAGAACCACTAGAAGTCTTCTCCTTAAATATTTCTCCTATATCAGTATAGCTGTTCACAGGTGAGAAGTATTCCGTATTTTCCCGTGTTCCTACTTTAGGCTTAGAAAGCAGTTCCATAGAGTGACATCTCTCAACAATATTCAGTATGCCTTGAGTCTGACTATGGGATGTGCCAGACCTGTCTGAAGAGTGGGCTCGTCGGAGGTAGCGGGAATGTGGTCTCTCTTCAGGAAGTTGCATGGTTCTTCCCCTACCAGTTATGCCAGCTTCTTTTCCCTGAATTCCCCACTGATGAAAAGAACCACTTCCATCTACTGATAAAGCATCACTGGAATTCTTGTTTTTAGGGAAAAAAGTGATTTTATTTGGGAGTGGTTGTCCAACTAACAGTTTCTTCTTTTCCTTCAGGCAACCACTGGTACTGACGCTAGAAGAGCCTGTAAAGGTTGTAGAGATGGTAGCATTTCCACTGTCCATGGAATCTTCTGAAGTTCCTGAATCTTTACTCCGTGTTGAGCTACACCGGGACATAAAAGGATGATCCAACACTGAGGAAAGACTCAAACGATCTGCTGGATTTTTGCGAAGTAACCTATGTATAAGGTCTTGCGCCTCTCTCGATAAGAAGGCTGGCATTTCATAATCTGCTAATACTACTTTATTCAGTGTGTTCTTGACTGTGTCAGTGTCAAAAGGTGGCTTTCCAATAAGAAGAGTGTAAAACATACAGCCCAAAGACCACACGTCAGATTCAAGTCCATGTGGACTCCTTGTGGCTATCTCTGGAGAAATGTAATTTGGAGTTCCACACATGGTGTAATGCTTTTCATGAGGCATTTTCAGCTGAGTTGCTAGTCCAAAATCAGCAATCTTGACATTCATGTTATTGGTGAGCAAGATATTAGAAAGGGTGAGGTCCCGGTGCAGTATTCCATGAGAATGAAGGTACAGCATACCCGTGATAATTTGATGCAGGAAGTGTCGGGCTGTCAAAACACAAAACCAGATGGTTTAGTCATATAATTGGAATCATAGCTGTGAAAATAACAACTTTTTGAAGTCTACTATTGGTCTTGCCTTTATTTTTTTAAATAACGAGGATGTTAGAAGGATGTTTAAGTGTCATGCTAACGAGACTGAAATTAACTTTCTGCTTTTTTGCTTTAGAGCAATACGGCATGACCGTGTTCTAAGACAGTTCATAAGTGTTCTGTAATACAGTAATCAGATTTGTTTCTTTGCTAACAAAACCATGTAAACAGGACTAGAGATTTTCAATTGGCCTAAACTTTTTAAAATTAACATTCTTTAGAATTTAAAAAGTTAAGTCGCGCCACACTTTCAGAAACAGCAGCTACACAAAAATCAATCAGGTTCACTATGTGGAGATTACAGAATATAGGAAATATGTAGAAATACAATCTGGATTGTATTTGCTTTATCGGTAGCAAACTGGCACAGGTAGCATTATTTCAATTTCTCAAAAACTTCCAAGTTCATGATACTGGGATAGTCCTTCTGCTCTATTACCGTAGAAATTCAGGGAATATTCAAAAGCTTTAGCTTACAGCAGGAATAACAAAACCTCATCCAGGCTGAAACATCAGCATTTATCATGATGTTGCAATTACAGCAATTTTCAGAATGATTCTCTCTAAAGCAAACAATTTACAATCCTCCTTTTCTTAGCAGAGGGCAAAGACAGGCCAGTAACAGCCATTACAGGAGGAAGAGACTTCTTTATCCAGGTCAGTGGTTTTATCAGCTTTTACAACTAAGGTACCATCAGATGAACTATTTTTGCTGGAGCAGATCTGAGCTAAACAGATGGTGCCTGTACCCCTTTAATCCAGTCCAGTGGTCTGGGTTCCACAGAATAGATATAATAGTTTCACAGAATTAGATTAGAAACTGATAGAGAAGTGGGTAAACTGGAAGGACTGTACAAGCAATGACCAGCATGGTAAGTCTGGAAGCAGTAAAGGCAATAACCACTGAATCCAGATTGGCTTGTTTGGCTGTGCCCTCAAACATTATACACAGCATCTTGTATTGGGGGTTTTTTTAATTTTTTTTTTTTTTAATTGCACTGTTCTGGTTAGGCTCTCAGTGGTCCATGTTCTAGCTGAAATCCACTCGCTCAACTGTAAGAAAATGAAACATTAGTAAATTCCTAAGTGCAATTAATTATTTTTTTTTTTTTTTGCAAAACTTCTTTCTCAAAACTTTATTTAAAGGACTAACATAGCCAATTTAAGAAGTTTTACAATTATTCTTACAATGAACTCTCAAGGAAAGACTGGATTTTTCAGTACTTTCCATAAGAAACAGAACCCACAGTAGAATTTCTCCTCAGTCGCCAGTCCTTCAAAAAATCCAGATGGATTGTCAAATTGGATATTTCCTTGCTGACCCAGCCTTAAAGCAACACTGTTACCTGCATTATCTTCATTTCCAGATACCTTGGAACAGAGTAAATATTTCCAACAATACTATAGAAGGCAAACTATAATCTGGAAGGGTTTCTAATTGGTGACAAGTAATACAGTAATACTGAGGTGAAGACATGCAAAGCAAGCAGATCTGCGGATGTGAAGTTGCCAGTTTTCCTCTGTGGAATTTCCCAGTCTTGACCTATACTTCAACAGAATTTTATGTACAAAGGTAAGCTCTACCTTTTATATACCTCTGCCTTGTAAGTTCACTGCCTATTCTTTTAAACCTCAAATAGCACAAACTATTGTAAAATGGCATAAAGAGAAACAAAAGCATACAGAAATTCACGAGAGTAGGTATAATAGTAATTAGTCTCCAGATTATCACGCATCACAAGATTTTAAGCTATACAAATTGGTTCAGAGGGATGGTAGTTTTAAATATCCTTTCACTAGAAGTAAATATTTATTGAATAAGCCAAAACATTAATACAAAAGAAAGCTATGCACAAAAAATATATCTCACCTTCTTCTTCTGAAAAGGGTTTCTTTCTGTTCTTTATGTATCTGCTCATTTCCCCATTGTGACACATCTCAAGTATCAAGTACACATAGTTGCTATCCTCAAAATAGTTATATAGCTAGAACATAAAGCAATAAAAAGATTTAAATACATTTTGTAGATTACGTGGCAAGCCCCACATACAGTCCCCTACAAAAACACAATTCTTACCTCAAGTATAGATGGATGCTTCAGCTGACAATGTATCTTCACCTCATTTTGAACTCTCTGTACCATTCCAACTTTGTGCATGGCTTTTTTATCTATCTGTAAATGTATCACAGAACATTTTTCAAGCACTGCAGCACTGATTACGTACACATTAGTTTCAAGTGAACTTGAAATTTGAGATGTTCAATGTGTGTTTGCCTGATAAATTCTAAATATAAGCAAGTATTCATATAGTTTAACCTACTACATGCTTTAGAAGAGCGAGTATCATTGATAAGTGGAAGAACACACAACTGTCTGAAAGCAGACAAGTTTAACATTTTCAATACTAACATTAATCAGAATTTTTTCTGAAATGCTTAAGCAGCAAAACCAAATTCTGATTTTGCCAGGCAGATATACTAAATATAGTTACTACTAGGAAAGTCACTAAATAGGAGTACTATAAATAAGTGAATATGGCAAAACATCTGTGATGTGCAAGTTTCCTTCACAAAGTTTGTCCTGGCAGTGAGGGAAATTTTTCAAGGCATTTTTTTCCACGACCTCTCCAGCCACAGTGACTCTAAATGAAGTTTTTGTGGTCACAAGTTTCTGAATTAGAATTATAGGGCTGATTGGGTGTGGACATGTTGAAGATTTGGGCTTAGGTTCTTTTAATAGCACTGTAAACATTTCTACTAATAATCAATACAGATAGTTGGTTGTGCTGTAGGATCAAATCCTTTTTTAAATACCAGTTACAGGCAAATAAGTGATCCAGGTATGAACGCCCAGCTGCATAACCTCAATCAATTGCTAACTTGCTTGTTCGGTCCCTCAGAAGACTGAGGCTTCCTCGGCCAGCTTCCTTACCATTTTGATAGCCACTTCCAGACCGGTTTTCAGGGATACTGCTCTGTAGACCCCTGCGAAGGAGCCCTTCCCCAGGAGGTTCCCCACCTTGAAATCCTGCAGCACAACAACAAACCATAGCCGTCAGCCCCAGCCCAGGCTTTTGAAGACTGTCTCTCTGGATGCAGACCTTCCCCCTCCCGCAAGAGATGGGGAGGCTCCACACCCCCGATACCGGGGGCAAACCTCAGGCGCCCCCGGAGGGGAGAGGGGGTACCTGGACGGAGCTCTCCGGGGCTCGGCGGCTCGCCATCATCCTCCCCGCCCGGGCGGCCGGTTGGCACTGGCA
>JAHREE010000567.1:7698601-7732400 GCA_033628505.1 Tringa tobata
GGCTGCGTCTGACGCAACCGCGCTCACGGGGGACGCGGCGCATGCGCAGGGCGGTGCGTGCCCGTTTCCCCGGCAGCCGTTACGGCGCACGCGCAAGTGGGGCGTCCGGCGGCGGCTGAGGCGTTGGCGGCGGAGGGTGTTACCTCGGCCCGGTGGCTATAAAATACCCCCTTGCTGATCGCCTGGCGTGGCTCCTGGTATCTCTCCTCAGAGCAGGGAGGGTCTTTAGGCTGCTCCGTAGCCTCAGGGAGAGCTGGGTTCCTTGGTGTCCCCGTACTGAGGTGGGCGTCGAGGTGGAAGCTCTGGGGCCTGGCAGATGGGCTGAAGCAAGTAGGCAGGGTCAGCTCCTGCTTGATCGTGGACGAACGTGAAGTTTCCTAGTAAAAGGAACAGTGCTGCCATGATGTAGGTATCTCCTTTGCACTCACTAGAGAGGTTTCATTATTCCTTGGTTATTATTTTTAAATAGCTGGACTAAGTCTTAGATTGGATTCTCACAAAGTTTAAGGGCTTCCCTTTGGCTTACTGCCTTACATATTGAGCACAAAGTGCAGTTCTTCCATCTTCTCTGATATGGTGTCTAGTAAAGGAGATGCACGGTGTTTGTCTCAGACCCATAGGCTACAAACAGCAGTGGGCTTGGGAGCCCGGCTGCTAGTGTGGCCTGGTGCCCTGCCATCCCCTGTAGCATACCCACAGGGAGCAGCAGCTGCCTTCACTTAGCGCCCTCAGGAACCTGCAGCTGCATGGGAAACATGCCGAGAGCTAGCCGAGAGGAAGAGCTGTTAGCTGAGGTTTGTCCCAAATCCCCCTTTCCCAGGTATTCAATCCACTGAAGGAAGAGGTGCAAGCTGAAGCTTTAAATCCTCACTTCCCAGTCTTTTGTTGAAGGTACATTGCTGTATTTTTTTCTGCAAATATCTGAAAAAGCTTAGGCTAGTAAGCTTTTGTCAGCTGCTGGTGGTATTGTGTGTAGTAGACTACTTGAGCAATTACAGAGCCTGTTTTTAATTCACTTTTCTGCTTGACGAACCCATTGGAGGGTCCCTCTGATTTTGAGGCTGTAGTGCCAAACTAAGTAACGTACTGTGATAGTGACATAACTTCAACGTAAACACAGTACAAGGTGGTAACTAATTTTATCACCAAGTGCTCCATAGAGCACTGAGCCGAGAGGTGATTCTTTGTGTCTAATGCTTACTTTTTGGATTCTTTCATATGAAATATAAATGTTTTTGAAAGCAGGCTTAAATGCAAATGTTAATTGGGACAAAGAGGAAGTAAGTTTTTTATTGAAACACTACTTAGTGCTATAATTCGAAGGGCTTTTAATAGAAGAAATAGAGCTTCTAGGAATGGATTATGGTTTGTGGTGTTTATCATCAGGTTGTATTTCTCTTCTAAAATGTATGCATGGTATTTTAACCTGCATATATTAAGGGGCATGGGGCATAATACAGATTGCCCTTTTTTAGAAGATATACCAGTTTCTTACTAATGGAAAGTATGTGTATGCTCTGAAAGATGCTTGAAGTCGATTGGAACAGAAGGGGGAGCTGTCGACACACCAGGCAAAGAAGAAGGGGCTCTGTACAGACGCATAGATTTTGTAGCTGGAAGAGAATTCTTTTTGCTCTTAACAGGAGTTAATGAAGTGTTCTTTACTAACGATCTGGGAGTGGGAAAAGGGTAATTGGTACTTTAATGATCTTGCACGCGGAAACATTTAGCAGTAAGAACTCTTTCTGAGACAATCTTTTCTCTTAGGGGACCAAGGTCAGCATTCTCCTGCTTGTATTGATCTTAATTCTTTGCCATTACAAGTGACTGCTTCCCTAAAAGCAGCAAGTTTTGTCAGCTTTTTGTGATATCCTTTCTCTCTTTCCTTTAATTGACTGTAGCATCATCTCTCCAAAGACCTTACTGTTTTTCTGGCCTTCACTTTTATGACATATATAACTGGAATAACAACATTTTTGTGTCTTGTAAGTGTGGTAAAATGTTGTTCTCTGCTCATTACACATCTTCATTTGCATAGACAAAGTTAACTTTCTTGCTGGGTTACAGTTTAGTTAGAAAATTATCAAAGTCAAGTGGTGTTGAAAGTAGAGCCAGAAAGATTTTTACATTGCCTTTAATGGAGTAGAATCTACGCTATAGAGGAGTAGTCAAATTTTTTTGAACCGTTCATTTGGAAGGGGAATGGTACAAAAGGGAGAGCAGACCTGTCGTGTATAACTTCATTATTTAAATTTGGTTGTTTTCCTTGCTGTGAGGTTCTACTCATGTTTTGGTTTCTTTTACTTTGAGTAAAATGCTTTAAGTGCATCTGAGACTGTTCAGTCATTCCGCAACTATTCTATCAGCACTTCTGTTCTCAGCTGTGTTTCTGATCTCCCAGTGCTGCTTTCAGCTGCAAGCCATGCTTTTGCAACCAAATCCCTCCTGGGTCTTTAATCTTTTTCAAAGGTATTGCAACTCTCACTTCTGTTAGTCTGTTCCACTCAGAGGATTTGTGCCAATTGTACAGTGGTGGTTATTGTTGTAATTACTGTTAGAATATAGTGCAGCTTTTCTTTTAATTGGCTTCTACCACAAGAAGATGTGATGAGTATTAAGTACAGGCAGAACCGAGAGGCAAAGGCAGAGCAGCTGACTTAATCAATTTGTGGGTTTAATTGCTAGCTACATTGTTTTATTTTTTTAAAAATGCTCTTTCCAACTATTTTTTTCTGCTGAAACAACTTCTGTACTGCGAGTCAGACTGGAGTTTTAAAAAAACATGAGTGAAGAAAATCAGGAGTGAACCTCATTCCATCACTTGTGCTTAGTGTGCTCTTCTTGACATAAATCTTTAACCTGAGGTACTAATGAGTTACTTAGCAAGCCCTAAGCGATATGGCTGTTGGCAGACCTCCAGACCTACATCTTAATAACAAACTCATCCTTTCTAAGGCTGCTGGTCCCTGTTAGCTTGCACTGAGCTTATTTGGGGCTACCATTGTCTTGTCTGTCTTCCCTCATGTGCTGGCTGTGATGCTTTTTCAGCTGAGTGGCAAAGTGTTTTAAGAAGCTGAAACAGCTATAAATGGGTTCCCTTTCGCCAGGGTTAGGTTTTGGTCAGTGTGTGATTGTGCCAGCCCTAGCCCTGGTGCAGGGGAAGGGGCAGGACTGTGTAATGGGAGTGAGAGGGAGGGTGGGACAGGAGCAGCTCTCTCTTGGGTGTGCTGATGTTGCTGTGGGATTCCACCTGGTGGTAGAAAGCAGTGAGATAAGGCTAAGTGAGGAGAAGAGCACCCTGTATTCTTTCCCTTCCATTACACTGTACAGTTGCCTAATAAATCTGCTGTTTCTGTAAGTGACTTTAAAACTACCAAGTGACTTTTTAGTGTTGTATTTTACGTAGAATATATGATAAAGTCCTCTAGCTATGGAGAGAAAGAGTTTCTCACATTGGCTGTGTCCTTGGGCTCCTTCATTTAGCTTTTGTTTATTATGTCAAAGTAGTAATTAGACCTGGTCAACAGCACTTCATGTCTGATGTGAAACACACCAACGTTTTAGTAGCAAATTTCTTTTTATGGGCTACCTGCCTTCACCTGATGCCAGGCATCATTGATGAATTTTGTTCTGCAGTTAAGGTGAATTTAAAATGTGAGGGAACATCTTCAAGCTTCATTACCTGACCAGTTTGTTTACATTCTCATGTGCTTTTCTATTCTTAGCTTGTCTATTAAAAATGAAATGAATCTGTGGGCAAGTATGCTCTCAAACAATATTTAGACTCAACCAGTATAGTGAACTGGTGCAGGTCCCTTGCACAGAATAAATTTTCCCCAATTTTGGAGAAGGTATTTGCTCTGCCATTTCTTTTTTTCAGCTAGTTGTTCAGTTGTTTGTTTATTTCTTGCTTGACATTCAAATGCAGTACTGTTTAAGCTGGCTGAAGCAGACATGACTATTTGTTTCCACCCTTTGTTTCTTCTTCTGTTGTGTGGCAGTACTGTTCATGTGGCTACATGGTGAACCAAATCAAGGAATTGGTTTTGGCTGGGAAAAAGATGAGGGTTTTTTATTAGTCTGCTCTTTGTAGTGCTTTACCTCATGAACAGCTTGCTGGGTACTTCTGTACCGGGGGAGTGCTCCCAAAGAGTTACTCTGGCTAGGGCAGGCTAGCATCCAGGATGCAAGCAGGTACACTGGTTTAGCACTTCACCTTCTCCAGTGTTTGCCAGCTTGTGACTACAAACTTAAACAGTTCCCCCATGCTTGCCAACTTTTGCTGTTGGAATGAAATACAGAGGTGGTTTGTTATCAAGCTGCACTTTCTGCGTGTAATTTCTTCTGAAGAAGGCTCTTGGGAAATTACATGCAGTCATCCAGTTCTTAATGGATGTAAAATGGATTGTGGTAAGTGTATGTGTCAATTGTTGAAAATCCTTAAATAAATGTAAAATGGAAGCTGTGTGACTGATTAAATAGACCTGGTTTGTGGAGCTGTGCAACATGAAGAGTCATCACTGGTTTAAGTCATTAGGGTGGAAAATTAGCAAAAATAAGACTTTCCATTTAATTTCAATGTTAGGTTTTCACCCTGAACAGTGATGAGAAAAGTTGTGTGAGTGAATTTGTGTGCCAAAAGTATGACATACATGTTGATGTTGGGGGCAGACTAAATAGCTAACAGCGTACAAAATATGGTGCATAACTAGACAGAAGACAAAGTTTGTAGGTAGAGGTAAAATGGTTTTAGATTAGCCACTGCAGCTGGAAAAGCGTACGTGCTTAAGGGCACAGGCCCTGGTTTCTCTGAAGTTCTGTTGCACAGTGTGTAGCATATTTGGGGTTGTGTGGTAGTTAGGAGGTTCTTTGCATCAGACTGGGAGATATGTGTCATTGTGTAATTTGGCTTCTTTTTCTTTCATGTCGCATAGTCCCCATTAAAAGGGGAGCCAGAGAGTCTCTGGACTTTCAGCAACTGGGTAACTGCTCCTCCAGTAGTTGTCAAGCCAGCAGCATGCCATTGAAATGATACTTTCCTCTGTCTGATTAAAAAGAAAGTTGAATCGCGTTGTTGGGCTGAATTTATGACTGGAGGGGTCAGCATCTGCTGTAAGCAGAGCTTGTGAGATGAGCTAGTGATGTAATAAATCCCTTGCTAACTCTTTTTATCAGAAAGTATCTAATCTTGTTCTCCATGCTTAAGTGTTGAAAGAAATGCTAGCTTAAAGTCTTCTTGAAATAGTTTTAAGACAGTAATTGAACTCCCTTTAAACAGGGCATGCAAGCCTCCTTTCAACTTTATTGCATGCACAAAATGTGAAGATTTTGAGGGTCCTTCATCAGTGGAGAAGTCTGATTAGCAACAAGAGTAAAAAGGAACTGAGTATGAAGGATAGTGAAAAGCAAAACTAGAGTACTTAGGACACAGAAATTGGGAGAAAGAGGGGAAATCATCCTCCCTTCCTGCCATTCCACTTTGTTCGGGTGTCTCTGTAACCTTCTAAAGCTGATGGAGGTCTCGCAGCCTTCCCTTGGAGAGTAAGGGAGCAACAGCAGAGTTTTGAGTAGAAGGTGAACAAGACCTGTCTGGAGTGCTGTAGCTTGCAGCAGCGGTGATGGTTTAGCCCATGTTCAGAGCATTGCATTATGTGTTGGTGCATTGTGTCTTAGACTCAGTATTGGGCAGTGAAAAGGGTTATTTTAAATCTCATGTCTCTTGGCTGCACTGGCTAGTTTTATGAGCATGGATAATTGTCTCTGCTATTGCAATCCATCTGTATGTATCTCAAATGATGCAAATCAGCTTTGTCCTTGAACAAAATGGCAGAGGTGCAGTGTCAGTGGGTTGCAGAACTGTTCATGCAGGTAGAGCTCAGATCTTTAATCAGCTGCTTGTTCAGAACATCTCTTGATAGCTGATTTGTTCTCAATAAAAAGGGCAGAATTTACCTCAATTTGCATTCTCACTGAGTCAGAAAAGCTAGTAGAAAGCTTGGGTGATACACGGTGCTTTCATGCTGTGCCTAGTACTTATTAATTTAATAGGTATATCGTTAAATAAGACTGCAATGCATTTGGGCTGTATGTGGTTGGTATCAGTTGTTCTGTAGGGTGAGAAGCAGAGGATCATTCTTAGAACGGTCTTGTAACTTGCAAATAGAAGTTAATCTGTACATGCAGTCTCTGGATGGGTTATTTTGTGCTATTTCATTATAATGAAAAAAAGAAGATTGAGGGTCCTGTAACTATTTGGTCCTGTTTGTTTTACACTGACACATGATCAGGCATATGCAAAAAACGTGTCATGCAAACTGAGTGATCCAAAGTTGCTTTGTTCCAGGCTAATTATGTAGTTCTGACCACTGATTCCAGTACTCATGCATAACTAATAATATGTGTGTGATATGGTTGTCGTTCTTTGTGTTAGTTGAGATTGTAAGCAGCCAGTAATTAGACCATTTCTGGAGAAGTATTTAATAGTCAAAATGTGAAGATAATAAAATTGACCCATTTGTTATTTTTGTTTGTGACTTTAAGAATATAAAAGGTTTTGCTGGGTCAGACCAGGAACAAACTTTTTATTTTAGCAGGCCTTTTTCATTTTAATTTTCTCAATTAAAAAAACCCAAACCTCTTGGATTTCTGGTTGAAACGCTTAAAATAAGAAAGGCTGATGTATAAAGCCTGAAAGCAGCCAGAGCATTTGTGAAGATCTATTAAAGAATATATGGAGACACCTGTGGGGTTCATGTAGGCAAGAATATGTTTACAAAATAAACATGTTCACACACCAACACTGGGAACACTCTCAGTGATTGACCACAGGGCATAACGTTACAGTTTACAAATGATAATCTCTCATCTTGCTTGCATATTGGCAGCAAGGTTCATAGCACTAGCAGGTTCACATATTTAATACATATATATTTATTTCTTATTGCTACTTTTGATAGATGCAGGGAAGTGTTCTTAGATGTATCTGATAGTGTAGTGCCGGTCTAGGCAAAAAAACAGTTGAGTCTCTTCAAAAACATTGTTGGTGTATCCTGGGTAAATAAATGATGAGTTAGGAGCATCTAATGATCCATCAGCTGTGGCTATTACTTGACAATTAGGACTAAATCAAAAAACTCACCTGGTTAACTCACCTGGTTTTATGTTTTTCTCCTTCAATGATGCTCAAGTGTCATGAAACATTAATTCTTGCTGACATTTTTTCTTTTGTAATGGATGCTGCTCCCTGGTATTTCCAAGTTGTTTGGTTCATTGTTTTGTATAGTAAATTGCATCAGCAAATCATATCACACTAAGCCTTAATCACAATGAGTCATTTTTGTCAAAGAAATGGAAACCAAGGAGTGGTTGGAGAGTTTCTAAAAAATTAAGTCGTGATATTTCAAAGCTTGCTTTCTTGCTCCCTTCCAACCGAAGCCATTCTATGATTTTTCTCCCCTTTACCTCTGCCTGTCACCTTGCAATACTGTTGCCAAGACTTGATTGCTTTAGCTAAGAAAACTAGTATTTTAGCTAAGAAAACTAGTATTAAGGCTGCTTCATACATGCCCTTGTAATTTGAGCATCATGAAAGTTGTTAAATGAGAATGAGGCTTCCTATTCACTGATTTTTAGTAACTGTGTTTACACTGATCGGGTAGTTCAGCAGCAGGGCAATGGTCAAGCTAATGCTATGGAACTGTCTAGTTTACTAGTGTACATGGCACTAGTGTCCATTTCTCTAATAGTGTATTTATAAAAAACATTTTTGACCTCCTCAAGTCCTTATTTTATCCCTATAAACAAGGCAAGCTTTTCTATTGTCATGTCATGTGATATGTTCTGTGTTCCCCGTCAATCTGTAGCTTTTCTCTGCACTTCCTATATAGCAAAGTAATCTTTTTCTCAGTGTGAGTTGTTAGCGCTATTACCGGTATTAAATTAACACTTGGTAATACTGATCTTTTTCTTTTATTAGAAATACTTTTCCTGATACTTTAGCAGATCACATTTTATTTTTTTAAGTCCTGTTATACTGACAGTTTATAGTCTTCATTAGATCAGCTGTTGCATTCAAACCCTTCCTCTGTTGTCATTCTTCAAATTTAGAAATGTCTTCTAATAGCATAATTGTTTTTGATTCACCCACAGAGGCATGACCCTTTACTGTGTATTACTGGACTTCATTTCATCTCTGTTACTGAAATTCTGAGGGTCATTTGATTCATCATGTATGATACCCAGCCCTCTGTTTTTGTGATGGCTTCTAATTCTATGTTATCATTAAAGCTTATTCTTGCATCTCTCATGTTTTTATAACAGGGCCACTGATGATCTTTTCATTTTTCAGTATTTTACACCTTTGACGAAAAACAATTCTAAGCCTTCTGCATACTTAGGTTCCAAAATCTCCATATAAAAAAATTGTATTTTTGCTAAATTGAGAGATGAGTGATAGTTCTGTGATTATTTTCTATAAACAGGTTTTTAATGGTAGTTTTACTGCTTGCCAGTCCAAATTTCAAGTAGCCTTCTCTGGTTCAATGTATAAGGACTTTGACTGAGCTTCAGTTTCCTTTGATCTGTTGAATCGTTTTCTCATGCTGACACTATTCTCTGTAATATTTCTCCTTCTAATC
The DNA here is from genome assembly GCA_033628505.1 of Tringa tobata. Taxonomy (NCBI): domain Eukaryota; kingdom Metazoa; phylum Chordata; class Aves; order Charadriiformes; family Scolopacidae; genus Tringa; species Tringa tobata. Next base: position 7,707,238 of record JAHREE010000567.1, read on the forward strand.
ATATTAGACTACTTAGAGTTATGTAAATCTAATTCTGTCTCTTGTGGACTTTTTACCCTACCCCAGTGGAGTATTTGAATCCCAGTTTGGAATCCCATCATTATCTGACCCTGTTTTATTTATAGTAGTTCTTACATCATCAACATGTTGTACAGACTCAACAACGAAATTAATTGGGTTAGGATTTCTGCATTAATTATTAAATCATATTTGTCTTTTGGGATCTGAAGTTTATATCATCTTTGTGCCAGACATCTTACTGTGAAATATGCTCAAACCAAGAGAGAAAGAAAGAAGTCTCTCCATGTTGCTCTGCTGCAGCTGCCATGAGCAGACATAGTCACACTACATTGTTTTCTACTCAGGAGAGAAGGAAGGGTACTGGTAGTGTGTTTGAGCAGCCCACAGCCCTGCAGTTCCATCTCCAGGGATCTCATTTCCGTATGAAACATGTCAAACGACAATGACTCTGTCTGCCTTTAGCTAGGTTGTCTCAGTGGCTAATTACCCCCACCTTAAATGTATGCATTTATTCTACAGTGACTTTACCTAACTTTGGCTTCAAGCCATTTAGCTTTCTGTTTCTTTTCTGCTAAAATACAAATCACTACCATCATCCTGTTTTAATAAAAATGTCAGGTGGTACTAGGGCCAATGCTTTTTGAAAGTCTAAGGATATGATGTTGTATTTGGTTTGTAATAGGATTTCTGACTCAGTCAAGGAGTACACCTGCCGTATTTGGTGCCATTTCTGTGACGTGGTGTGACTGGTATTTTCCTTTAACTCTTTCACATCTATCTACTTTGGTCTGCACTGATGTCAGATTAATCCATCCATATCTCAGGTCACTCCATTAGCCCTTTAAAAATATTATACTATTAACTTTTTAGTAGTTATCTGAGGCTTCCTCAAATTCCAGCAACTTGGATGACTCTTTTAATAATCTCTGTATTTGAAAGAATGGAGAGGTGGAGTAATTTAGATAGTAACATCTGATTATTTTTTTATGTTCTTTATTCTGCTCAGCTTGAAGTCTAGAGCCAAAACAGATGTTAAGTTTCATTTTAAAAATAAATCAATACTGTCCTTTGGACAGGTATTTCCCAGTGAGACAAATATACTGCTTGCACTTTGTAATAAGCACTTTTTTTTTCTTTTTTTTTTTTTTTTTTTAAATCTGGATTGTGGTTTGAGTTACCCTAAAAACTGTCCAATGTTGCATGAATATATACAGGTCAATTTTGTTTTATGCCGTTTTACTTCCCAGACTAAGAATAGCGTATCATTCAGTTAGAAACTGAAGATCTCTTTTTGGTTAGAAACATTGCACTTCTGCAATAGTGAGTAGTGCAACGTTGAAACTGTTCTTATTAGTGTATTTCTTTATCTAGTGCCAAGTGTTATAAAATAAGATTACATAAAAGTCTGCATCTGACAGAGATGGTCAAGCTGATGCCTTGCATTTAGCAGAGATTTGCTGGCTATCAGCAGTATTCTGGTAGGGATTATTCTCTTATCCAAGAAGGTACAAATGGTTTGGAGAATGACTCAGAACTGGGAAGATGGCTGTGCTTTTGAAGAAAGCTCATTTAGACAACCTGGCAATGTTGGATGAGTTTTTTGTTACTTCAGATTTAATTTTTTTAAGTTTGCATAACTTCTCTCACTTATGACTGCTTTAATATGCAAGAATGCTAGAAATAACACGTTCGGCTTGGGTGATGGGAAGAAGGAAAGGAAATAAACCACGTAAGGCATCGTTCACTTTCTTAAGACAACGAAGGTGTGGCACAGGAAGGTGTTGAAAGGATCGCTGTCCGGTTCTGCTTTGATGTGTTAACTTTATATTCTAAATATTAGAATAAATTATGACTTAGCTTCACAGGCATATGCACAAGAGATTGCTGTGACCTGCCAGAGAGTGAGCTCATCGGCAGCATGCTTGTGCAGGGAGTGTATTTCAGTATACACTTGCTGTTGAAGCAAAGAAGGGCAATCCAAGCACCAGGGCTTGTCCTACAAGTCTGCCCGTATGTGTTAGCAACAAGATAAAGTAAATGCAATTCTATGAGACTTCTTCACTGGAAACCAAGTCCAACAACTATCAAGAAGAAGAACAACATATTTCTAAAATTGAAGTTTGTATTATACAGTCAGAAAACTTTAGTGGGGTATTTCCTGGCCTAATACCACTGAAATGCATATTTTGCTGTCATATTGATCGTGACTGCCCTGTGAAGGAAGAGCCCTTTCCAGTTACTGTCTCGGTGATACCACACAGGCAGTTTTCTCCCATATTTTTCATTCTGGATGGTAACACTGGAAAGATTGGGCAGGGAAAGACTGATTTACCCTGAACATAAAATTGAATCAAATCCAGTTTATATTTGCAATGGGGTTTGTTGTGTATTTTTTATTCCTTTATTTTATTCAAGGGAAAGTACGTGATCATGGAGGCTTGGATGCTTCTCTGTCTTTCACTAAATAGAATTATGTGTTTCTACAAAGAATATCAAATTTTATCAACTGAAAATTTTCTTTGTTTCGCTTCCCACCCACACAAATGCTTTCACAGTTAACTTTTCAGTAAGAGAATGGAGCTTTGCTCTCAGAGGTGAGAAACCTTGTTCTTGTTATTTAGAATAATCTGTCTGATGAAAACCTGAGTGGTGAAAAGCAAAGTTTCTGTCAGCAGCAATGCATTACCTGGTACTTGTTTCAGTCTGGCATTTCCACAGTTTAATCATTAACTTTGCAACTTGCTGGATTTTTACAGTCTTCACGTACTTCTTATCTTAAATGTAGTAATGTAATAATTGCAATAAGTGCCTCTTAGAGATAAGCATAAAAAACGTCTTGCCACTTATGTGCTTTATCTTAAAAGGCACCATGCTGAAATTTGTGAGAACCAAACCTCTGTATCTTGATTATACTGAAGTTTGGAACAAATCTCATTAAAAGTTTTGACTCTGATGTGCTCAATTAGGAGCATATGACCTTATGGTTATTATCCACTCCTCCAGTGTCTGTAAATTTATTTTGTTTTCTAAGTTTTAAACTGTTGAAAAAATGTACTCCTCTGTGACTCGGAAGATAATCTGGGAAAAAACCAAACCAAACCAAAAAACCCTTAGTTTTTGGCTTATGCAAGGAGCATGCCACCTCAGAGTTTATCTATGCTTAATTCAACCTGCCAAAATGCCTTGAGAGGAGTATTGCAGCATCAATTTTTTGCAAATGTATTTTATTCATGTAAAGGCTTCAGTCTACAATTTCTTTCCATCTTGAGCATCCCAATATCCAAAGGTGACACGAGCCTCCAGTTCATATGCAGGTGAAATTTTAGCTGTTTGTCTTCAGCTCTGTGAACCTGTTCATCTTGTGTTTCTTTACCTTTTCCTTTGACAGCTGAGTGACTTGGTGCATTGGAGATGCAACTCCATAGATACACCTTGGTGGCTGACCATTCACTATTTTGTTGTTTTCATCCATGCTCAATGCCAGCATCGTTTCCCTCTCCCCCCCCTCCACTGCAGATACACTGCCTAACATATTAGTTTATTTAGATGTTCACTAGAGGTTTCTTTGGTCTTCCTTCTTGAATATTCAGTTGTCAGCAGTGGGTGTAACTGCCAGTGTTGGCAGCTGGTTTTATTTGCAAACGTAGACCACTCCCTTAGGCACAATTCCTTTGTTAATGATATTTCCAAGCCACATGAAATTATGCAACAGTCATGAGAGCAACTACTGTCTTATGTCCTATTGTAATCCTTTTTATAATAAGCATTTGTCCTTGTATATGTTTTCAGAACTCAGATTTTTGCAGTTACCTGTACAGTGAGCTTACTGTAAGCAGATAAAGTTTGCATCTGATTCATAGAGTGCAAAAAGACCACTGAATAGAAACCAACTAGCTTTCGGCCTGCATTTAATGCCTTCTTGCAGGAAGAGAGGATCATAGTAAGCAATGCTTTTCATAATAAATGGAGCATTCATATCTGAGCAGTCTTTTAAAGTTAAACAAAATGCACCTTATTGAGGATAGATATCTTTGAAGACATCATGGGTAAAAAAGAGTTAATCTGCCTTTGTAGCATGTACTGTTTATTTTGCTCTTCTGTCAAAAGAGAATGAAGGGATTTACCCCGTCTTTGTGCTTCGTGGTAGCAGTAAAGCCAACTAAATCGTAGGAGGAACCATATGTGCCTGTCACATGCAGCTTAGTATTGTTAGGTGTATTGATTTGTACTATGAACATTCATGATCATCCACTGAGCTCTCAAGTATTATCTTCAGTCACAGGAAGAGTGGAAGTTCTCTGGGTGAGTAAATGATCTGAAGTGAGCATTGCCGTATTCCTGGGACCCGAAACAACCTGTGACACTCATGTAACTCCAGAGGCTTGCCCAGCTATAACATCCTTAGCTTCCTATAAATTCAGAGGCTTTGCAAAAAAAAAAAAAATGAGATTTCTGTCAGTTTTCGCAATAGAACTGATCACTAACTAAATGAATGTGGATATTTAGCACCATCTTGACTCAAAATAAATTTGAAGTGCCTGCTTAAACCATGCAACTCGTCTGAAGCAAACACAGGACAATGCTTTCTAAGGGCGAAATCATAGTGGACTATTTTTAGCTCTAAACATATGGAGCTGTAGTTCCACTGATGGCAGAGAAGTTGTATTGCTTTGTACAAAGATTCAATGGGATTCCCAGGTTGGGGTTTATAATTTTGAAAAACTGTGATGTTTCATTTCAATGTGAAGTGACATTTCCAGCTCAATAGTAAACAGCCTTACTCATAGCGAATAGGAGGAAAAATAATAATATTATTATTTTTTCACCAGTGAAATTTGCATGCTGTCAGACTGTTTTGGGAGGTTTTTTTGTGTGTGTTTTCTAATCTAGGGAATACTTTGACCTAATGGCTTCACAGGCACACCACTTCTCAGCAATGTGTGCTTAGTTTTTAGTAAAGCCTGAGGTTGGGCCTGTGTTTCAGGATGAATAAGCCTGTGTTGAGCTTTGTGCTGATGTGGCTTCACCAATGCTTGAACAAGGCAGTTTAAAACTGGCATGGGTATCTTTACAACATGACTGAAGTGTTTGGAGGTATGTGAAGCAGTATGTAGGCTTTGCTTTGAAACCCCTTTCTTAAACAAAAGCCTATGCTCAGCTTTAATTATTGAGCTTATAGTTCTCCTCCCTGGTATTCTCTCCTACTATTAAGAGAACAGACTGGTTTTCCTTGGGAACTTTCCATGGCATGTTTATGCCCACGATGCTTTATTGCCTAAGGCTGACAAACAATAGCATTGCTACAGTGCAGCAGAGTCTCTGTTTTTCCTTTTAGTAGCCCAAGGTTTAATGTTTTTTTTTGAAAAGTTTTTCCACTTCAGATTCAGCATGTGGCTGCTCAGGAGAATGACGTTTCTCGCTTAAGGATGCTCAGAGGAAATATGTGAATTTAGATGTCAGAATGTTTGAGTTGTGAGAGACTGAGAGCTGAGTTAGTGTCTTGAGACCTGTGTAATTTTTGATGCTTTCCTCGCACAGGAAAGGGCTGTGATTCTCATTTGTCTGTCTGATGGTGAGTTCTCCAGACGGAGCATCTGTTTCAGACAGAAAAAAGAACTGAAAACTTCTTCATCCTGTAACTGACCCTGCCACTGCCATGCTAAACAGGAAAAAAAAAACCTAAAACCCAAGAAAAACATTATTTTCTTACCCTAGTTCTGCTCTAGTGAAGGCCCATTTATTTCAGAGAAAGAGTTTTTTATTTAAATCTGCATCTTTAAGAAACAAGTCAGACTTGTCAGCCATGTGATTCAGTTTACACATCTCTAGATCTGAAGACATGTTTCATCCTTAGCTGAGGAATGTGGATGGAGGGGAGTTATTTGTAATGTAAGTGAAAGAAAAAATAGTTTGTGCAAAGAATGATTGTTTCTGAAATAGTGGTTATTAAATATATTCTAGTTTGACTAAAATCCTTGGTATGTCATAAGGCTTTGTTTCAATGACTAATACATTTTTATGGACATTCCAACTTTGAACCTTCCTATCAAGTCACTGGCCCTGCAGCGATGTCCCCAAGTCCGTGTTACAGGAATATTTTGTTGCTTATATAAATGCTGTCAAAGCCGTGTGGATATTTTGTTTTTGCTAATTGTGTGGGACTGCATTGTTAGCACGTGGTAGTCCAGTGACATTACTCAGTGGAATTTCACCATTTATGCCAGCGTAAACTTTTTTACTCCTCATTTTTTTTGTACATCTTAGTGATGTTCCTGTGTTTGTGTGATATAGTGGAGTCCTGTTTCTGTAGAGACCAAGTGTGAGATTAGTCACTGGTTTACCATTAGAGCCAGGTTGACATCATGCCTATATTGTTATGGCAACAATTAGGTCATTGGTATGTTTTCCTGATTTAGCTGATGCCTTGGTTGTAAGTGTCTGCCATATTTGTTGCTGTATGGAACATAGTACCGGATTGTGCCTTGTTCTTAGGCAGGACATGAGTCACTGTGAAAGTAGCTTTTTTATTGGCTTGTCTGGAAGTTCAGTGCATGTTCCTCAGGCAGACTCTCAATATGTTAGTTTTCTGTATTTGGAAGTCATATCTTCCTCACTCTTGACTATACTTATTTGTTTGCAGCCTTCTTTGTAACTCTGTGCATCAGTGGATATCAGTATGTGATAGATGCATTGACTGTGAAATGATCTTTGTGTCATTGCTGTAGAGCAAAGACAATTGCAAAAGCAATTATTATTAGTTGTGATTGACAGTGTAGTTGTGTTTCCCCTTTCTTCCTGTTCATCAAACTTCTCAATGGCAATCAGCTGCCTTATATGCATCTCTGCATCTCTTTTGAAAATGAAACAGCATTTCTATTCTTTAACCGTATACCAGTAATTCCAAATGTGTTTGAGATCCGACAGTGCTCAGTGTTTTGCATATGCATATTGAGTATTTTCCCTCCAGAACTCGGTTTATATAGACTTACCAAGAAGGAGGCTTGTTCATAGTCAATTTGGAAATCTGTAGCAGAGCTAGAGCCACTATTGCTAGTTCTCACTGTTGATGGTAATAGCTAATGCCACATCCTTTACAATAGCTGTAAAACCCATTTAGTAAGAAAACATCTTTAAATGTTTTTTAATCATTTATTTGGGTTGGATTTTGTGTGTGTGTGTGTGTTCTCTATGAACCCACAAATATATTCTCACTGTAACAGATAATCTCCTGAGATTATGAAGTTTGTCATTATCACGAAAAGCAAAACACACATTTGTTAGGACAAGTTTACCTTTTTTGTTTTTGTCTTGATGTACCTAGGTGGACTAGATAATATCTCAGATTTCTTTCCAGATGCATTTTCTGGGATTCTTTTGTTTGCACAGCACTTGTGAGCACTAAGTGATAGTTTCTAATAGAGGAAACTTTTGCAAGTCAAAATAAATTCTGTGAGAAAGGGCGGTCTCAGTACTTGAACTGTTTCTCAGGAAGACCTAGCTTGATCTAGAATTATTGTTAAATTCATCCCATAATCTTCACAAATCTCACATCAATGAAAAGAATTCCTTGCACTGAAGTGAGAAAAACACAGATGAAGAAGTTTCAGATCAGTGCAGATACTTAGAGGTTTGCACTGGCACTGTATCCCCTTATATGTGGTGTTCTGCCTTGTAAAGTGATACAAAACCAAAACTAGAGGACAGGTTTTTCTGCGCAGCAGCACTGCTATTTGGATACCTAGAGTTAATAACCAACCAAAATAAAAATCTATTCGGTATTTGCCTAGGCTGTTATGTCAGAAATTTTTATTGACTCCCTTTGAAGCTGTTTATATAAATTTTCAGTTATAACTAGCTCTTAGTTACTGAGCAAGCAGCTGGATCCTGGATCCCTTGGGTCATGATATCTGCTAAAGCCATTCAGGTGGCTTTGAAAAGCCTAACAAAGGATTCAGTGTGAGATTTGAAAGCTTCCTTAACAGAGTATCAATTACATTGCAGTATGTCTGACTGAAATCCTAATAATATATTTTTTCCCTTTTTTTTTTCAGTTCACACTTCACTGTTAGGGCGTGTGTCTGCCCTTTTGGCTTTAAAAATTGGTTTGTTGACGTTATCCATAAAAACAAAATGTCAGCTGAGCATAAAGATATTATCTATGCATTTTTCCAGTTGTTTACAAATGATTTAGATCAGCAGTTTAGGATATTAAGAGAAATGACATTTCTCAGTGCCCTTTTTGTGGCAAACAGGGCATTGTGGTGTTTTTTCTGACATGATACTAAAGGAAAGCAAAACAAAAATAATTCTCTAATGGCTTTTTTTATCACCAAGATGATGTAGAAAGAAGTTACTTGAAAAATCAGTTTCTGTTGTCTGAACTCAATTAGTTTGTCTTGAAACAGCACCATTGTGGCAATTTAGCAAATTGGACAGTGGTTGTTTATGTCCTTGCGAGCAAAGACAAATGCAAATACTCTGTTATTTTAAAGTTGTAGGAAAAATGATTTTAAACTTTCCCTAGTCTTGGCAACTAAGTGAATTTAGATACATTTTATATTTCTACATGTCAAATTATATTTATAAATTTGTATTTCTTACTTTTTATACCAAACTTTCCCATGATAGACCAGGTCAAATAAATCCCCCTTGACTATTTGAAGTCTTAATGCAGACTTTTAGATTCCTAAATCAAAAATGGTGGTTTCTAAAACCACCAATTCTGCATAATTTACAAAGTAACTGTATGTCCAAGTGCAGTGCTGCTTTGCCCTCAGATTCCCAGCCCTCAGTTGTTCTCATGTGCGTATGTGGCACTGTCTCAGGCCAGCAGAGCTTGAGCAGCTCCATCGTCAGACGGTGGAGAAGAACTGAAGCCAGACCAGGTGGAGAAGACGAGGTGTGCCTCTGCCTGTGTCTCTGTGCAGCTCTGTCCCGTGGGCCATCCTGAGAAGGTTTTGCTCTTCAGTAAGTGCGGTTGCTACTTCCTCCTCGAGGTGCCTGAGCTGTGGGTGGAGGAGGCTTCCTTTGGGAACTGCAGTGGAGAGCATCCCACCAGCTGGATTTACAGGGTAGGAAATCTGTGCTTCCATTGCATGAATGGAAAACAAGCTCCAGGACACTCAGTGTGTTAATGAAATGCTTACAGAATAGAAGGTGCTCAGCTACCCACTCCTTCAACTCAGGCCGGCGTGGTTTATTACTTAATATCCTCCTCTTTAAACTTCTGGTTTTAATGTGATTGTCGTCGCACATAAAGTAGGGCAAAGAAACTGTTGTTTGACTGGTGCTCAGGCAAGATGCGGGAATAGAAAGGACACATATTTGTAAAGTTATTTAGGAACCTGCATTGATAATTTAGTACTTTTAAAAATATTTCTGGTCAGGTGGTGTGTTTTTCTTATTTCCCAGCTGGATTCAAAAGATGCTTGAAAAAATGTAGCTGTGGGAGACAAAATCACTGGTGATGTAATTCCAGGTGCTGCTATTGCCCACTTGTACCAACGGGAGCAATGCGAAAGGCCTTTTCAGGGCTGTGGGGTTTCTTACCTTTGCTGCTTGTGATGTCTTGGCTGAGAATGTTTTTCTACTGATGAGTTACCCAAGTTCAGTGCTGCAGCAAAAAATATGTATGAGGGAAACCAGGATCTTCAGAACCCTCCTGTCTGTTTCATGGTGTTTTGGTGAGCTTTTAATTGTGTCCAACAGATAGTGGAGTATTTTCATTCTCTGCTGACACATCACCCACCAGCTATGTCTCTTTCTTGAATATATGAGGATGAGGGTATTTTCTGGAGAAATTTGCAAGTAAAATACTCTTGCCTAGGAGTTTTTAAATGTTGCAGTTGCTATAGAAAGTGCCGTTTTCTTCTTTGTAGTAGAAAGTTCTTCAAGGCTATTGAAAAATCCAATTAACTTCTTATAAAAGTTTTATAAGTTTTGATATTTATAGGGAGAATGAAGGAGGTAAGACAGAGTTAACCTGACAAAGTAAAGGATAATATTTACTTGCAGTCATGGTAATGATCACTGGGATGCTCTTGTTTCAGAAGCTCTGTGACAAACACAGTCTCTGGGAATAAATTGTTTTTATTCTGTAAGCAGCAATTTTCTCCTTGAAACTGCATCGAGTCAGCCCCTTGAGACAGTGCTATGACATTACAATGCCAGAGATGCTATTTTTCAGTCAAAATTTGAAATCTAGGTCCCGACAATGTATTTCAGTATTTTGATGCAAATACTATTAGTGCGACATCGCAGCTATGTCTTTAATTCCTTGAGAGTTTCAGCTGCCTACCTTTAGTTTCTTTGCACGTTCACCTAATTTTGCTGGAATAGCTGACTTTCCTCTTTTGCAGTGCAAGGTTGGAACACTTTTCTTGATGGTGAGCATCCTTGCACAGCTGGTAAATACTGGAGTGTAAACTGCCTGATTTAATAGCCTGAGATACTCAGACAGCAAAGTAGGTTAAGGGGAGTATTTTCCCCTATACTGACTGTTGTTAAGCACATGGAAATGATTTTTTAGATTGCACATTTTTTTCATGTGCACACATATATATCTGGTGTATACATACATACATGTATTTATAGACTTTTTTTTGTAATAGCAAGGACCTATTTTATTAGACTTGATTTATTGAGATCCAAGTATGCAAAACCCGGAAGGAATGCAGGCTTTGTGAAGCTTTTAAAGTGTATTGAGGAGGATGGCTATAAATACATTCAGCCATGCTGTGTTGTGATATATTTGTATAGGTAATGCAGATATTCTACAGTCACCACACACTGGTGGAGGACGGAGGGATTCCCATTGCACTGCTGAGACATGAAAGAACTGGAGGAAGCCCATGGACTGCTGCTTTATTGCTGCGCTTCAGGATCTTCTCAGAGAACAGACGATGCCCAAAGCCATCGACTTCCCCAAGTGGTTCAAGAAGCAGGAAAATTGCTTTGAACTGGTTTGTATGTTGCAATGAATCATTTACAAGAGATGAATTACTTAAAATTTGGCAATTTGTGCTCATCCAAATGCACAAATGTGATTGCAGATGTGAAGATGACTGCAGCTCCCCAGAGGCAAAGCTTCCATGTCTGGGCTGCAGCGGGTGGGTGGAGAGAAGAGTCATGGTGTTCCCAGGTAACTCACCTGGTGGAGTTCGTCAGCAGAAGAGAGCCTGCAGCTGGCTGGGACAGAGAAGCATGAGAGAAACCACGCCTGACTAAGCAAGCAGGACAGGGTGAGCCACCAAAAATGCCTATTTTCTACCTGTGGTCTTTTGGACAACCATACGTTCCGTCAACCCATGACATCAAAGCTTCTTTTAAAGAACATTGATGTAAAAATGAGGTCGTGGGTGGTCGTTTATGGTTCAAGTAGCGGTTTATATATTTATTATAATTATACACAACCTTGACAATCTATATTGCCATTCAAAAATAAATTGAAGTATTGTCAATTTGCACATGATCTGTCACTAATAAGAATCCCATTTACATACATAGTAAACAATTTGCATACTTAAAACACTGCTTTAAATTCTAACACTCCCCTTTATTCCCTCCCCCTCCCTCACCCCCTGTGGAGATATGTTTTGACTATGTAAACAAACTTTGCCAACTATGCAACATTCAGGGATTACCACCGTTTTTTAATTAATTTAATTAAACCATTTCAGCACTTTGTAGAGGTGGCCGGTGGGTACAGCTCCTAACTGCATTTTTGTTTAAAATTATTCTTCTTAGATCATGTTGCAGTGATCCCTGCTTTTCATCGCTTGATGTATTTCCTTCTGACCAAGAAGATGGAAATCAGGGTTTAATAACTCTTATCAGGTAAGTCACATGAGCACAAGCCTGGTTAGTATTCTGCAATGCTAATAGTGACATTTAGTTGTTTTCATTGTTATTTACATGTGTAATAAGTGGTTGAAGCCTTCAGATTTCAACTGTGGAAAATTAAGGATTTGGCTAAGAGTCAGCTACCACGCATTTTCTCTAGGGTACTAAGTCTGTATTTATACTCCAAATGTTATCTTGGGAATTGAAATAAAAATTTACAAGGCATTAACTGCCTTTTGTTAAGCAACATGTTTTTTACTACCTCTTTTGATAGACAGCTTCTATCTTCTGGTGCCTGAAAGGCTAGAAAACACGGCCTAAAAAAAAAAAAGTGTAAGAGGCTAAGTAATATTCTTTTATCCAGTTAAAGAAAACTCCCAGCTAGGGGTAGCTAATAGAAGCATCCCTAGAGCTTGTGGATACTACGGTGACCCACAGCTGAAGTCTGGGCACCTGGGCTTAAGTTTAGAAGGGCTCACAGAAGTTGGCATATTAAAGTGAAGTGTGGTAACATAAAAATGAAAGCCCTGTTTTGAGGAATGAGGTTCATGAGGGCACTCATCTGTGGGAATTGAATTTAGCTGCTTTTCCTACAGCAGCTGGCTAAGGGCTTTGAACTAGCACATGCAGCGTATTTGTAAAATGGTTTCACGTTTTTGAAAGCTGGGGTCAGTTAACTGAAAGGCATAGATAACTGGAACATTGAGAAGTGTAAAGATTCCCAGGTGTCAAAAAATACTTGGGAAGAAAAGTCTCCTGACAGCTCCTTGTCCATTTCCTGAAATTACACTTAAACATAATCCTTATAGGGAATCCCTACCCATAACTACGGAGTATTTGAGACTAGTTGGTAACAGGAACAACCTATAGCAGAGGTTGGAGCTCAGCACACTGAGATGTTTCAAAAAATATTAAATAATTCCAAATGCTGAAGATACAAAGGAATCCTATCAACAGACAGATTGGAAAAACTTCCCACTGCCAACGACAGCAGTGGTACCCTCTGGCTGCCCACCAGGCACAGGGAACACTGCAGGGGCCTGTGTGCTTCAGAAGTAGCATCGCGGCGACGCAGCCGGTGTAAGGGCACCTTCCCCCTCATTCTGCCACCCTGGTCTTCTGGTGAAGCTGAGTGGTGACGCAGGTTGGGTGCTTCACCCAAACAAGCCTGGAGGATTTGGGATCCAACTGCCTACTGTAAGTTGTGCATGCACGCCCCAAAAGCAGTGTTTAAACAGTGAAAGGAGGACACTGCCAGAAGCAAACAAATGAGAGGATTCTTCATTCAAATTCAGACATACATTCAAATTCAGACCAAACAAGGTAGGCAGCTCTTCTGGGTTATCTTATCCTATAGCATCCTTCTCAGTTTAAAGAAAGAAGAGCATGAAAGTTAAACGGAGTGTTAAAAATCTGTTTACATTACATCTGAATGAAGTTAAAAAAAAAAAAAATGCTGAAGTTTAAACTACTGTAATAAGAGATGTGGAAAGGAAGCCATAAAATAGTTGCAAAACAGCCAGTAGCAACTTAGTCTAGTAAAGCAAATGCATTTTAAAGCCATTTCTTGAACCAGTCCATTAACGTTCAAGACCAGAGAGGATCAGTCCTCTTTGAAGAAGAAAGGTTACTAGGAAAAATGTCAAACAAAGTATTTATGCTATTTTGTAACTAAACTTTTACATGAAATTGTAGACTGTGATTAACAAAACTTTTTATTTTTAAAACAAAACTCTATTGCGTTTACAAAGATAATGTTCCTTCCTGTTTTTTTCATTTTATGGAATGAATGGAACATTTTCGAACATTAGAAATATATCTTGCCCTCAATGGAAAGTCTCAAATAAGACGTTAGCAACAAATTCCTGCTTTTAAAATATACAAGATGCAGAGTAGCTGTACTGCTGTTGGTTCCCTAACAAAACTTGTTATTTTCTGTTGCAAGATACTCATTCTGGTGCTGTCAGAGTAGCCACAGGGTAACTCGCTTGTTGAGTCCAATGCACAAAACCTCCTCTTCAAGTTGTGCATTGCTTACATCAGTAATTGAGAACCTTCAATCTGCATCCTGGTAAAATTTCCTCTTTGTAAGAGAAAACAGATTACATATTAACAAGTCCTATGCTCACATTAATGTGAAGCTCACTGCGGAAAGTACAATTTTGCCCTTCCAAATGGGATTCTTAACGTGTACATCACCAACTAGTTGCTGTCAGCTGTGGGTGGGTAGTGTTCCCCTTCACCGGGGATCTAGAAGCAGAGCAGATGCACAGCAGAAAAACGCTATTCTAGTAAGAAAACCTTACTACAATTGCTTGTTTTAACCATATCTGCTTTTAAGCCTTTATGCGTAAGAATTGCCTCAGACATTTGTAATGTAATATTAAACATCTGATGGCCATGAGCAGGAGATTATTGTTCTTGTAAGTGACCTTTTAGATACTGGAGAGTTTACACTGTAGATTTTCACTGTTTGAGCTCTTCTGTCACATATCAGGAAGTCACTAGACAAACTAACGAGTAGATGGGTTTTAGGAAACCAATACTTAAGAATGCTACTCATTGCACTGCTGTGGTAAAGCCATTAAGATATTAATGATGTTAAAGCCTACATGACCAAAGCTAGCTCAGTCACGTACTGACTTAAACTTAGGACAACTGACACTGAAATTCTGTCACCCCCTCAGTGCCAAAGATGCATGACTACAGCAGGAGAATTCAAGACTGAGGTTGTAGAGCAGCTGCAGCTCTCTTCAAGGTCACTCAGTTTTTGTTCAAGGGCTTTAAATAGGTAAACTTAAGGTGCCAGACCATCCCCAATCAATTGTGTAAAGGAGGAACAGTAGAGCAAACTACATCCATCTCAGTCACTTGCTGTCAATCATGAAGATACAATTCTAGCTCTTGATCTAATTTAGCAAAGGTAAATGATGCGTTTTTTTTCTGTGAAGGTACATGAGAAAATAGTTCACCTCTACCAGCTCTAGCTTGGGTGATGGACTACTCTGTCACACGAGCAGTGGTGGAACACGAAGGGTATGGTTGGAGATAAAATGGCTGCCGAAGCCAGAAACAAGAGCATGACCCTTGTTTACAGGCTTGTACATAAGAACTGTTGCAGAAATGCCTGATAAACTCCATGGCAGAAATGCATGTAAGTGTTTAAGTCACTTCAGTGTTATACTGCAACTAACCTCAGTCTTTTATGCTAATTTGACTACAAAGCCACTTTTCATAGAGCAGCGCATTCCTATTCTGGTAACAGAAAAGTTGTTGAAAGTCAAAACACAAGTGACTTGCTCTAGCAAGTGCTACAGTCCCTCCATGACTGACAGAAGCATTCAGAATATATGAATGTACACTGGACCATAACGATGTCCAAGATGCATCAAAGAAAAGAACAACTCAACTGTGTAATATATTATAGACACTTTCATTAGATCAAGTAAATGACCAAAGAGAATTGGTAAGCTATGCAAATTCATCAAGTAGATTCCATTTTTGGGGTAATAATATCCAGTTTCTAAGCTCTTTCTTTTGTTTAGAGCCTTGACCAAAAGGCTTATATGCTGACTCCCAAGGCTTAAATAAGCTCTGAGTATTTCTTTCAAGTTCACAACGAGCAGCATTTAAGCAACCTCAAAATCAGGTGCTAATATCCACCCCACACAGCACAATTTCTGTTATTTCTTCTCCCCAGCTTAAGAGTTGATCAAGGTATAGATTTCATTCAAAACAAAAGAAATGGAAATAGTAACATGTGCAATAAGACATTTTCAAGGGATGCCATCCAACAGTCCTTGTATATCCTACCCCTTCATACTATTATCATTAGCATCATCCTATGGTAAGCACAGTACATTATGTACAGCGATGTGCACTGAGACCATTCGCTTAGTTTCAGCATGTGGCAGAGCCATTATGTCACTAAGATTGTTAGTGGTATGGCAATCTTAAAAATGGTTAAGCTTGTATTATTCAGTTTATATGAAAGAGACCGTACAATTCTCATGGTACATCAACAAGATGGACTAGTATGCCAACTAACCTCTTATTTTAATATTTAAATTACAACAATACAATAACTAGAAAAGGTCAGTGCTTCAAGTGACAGGTTTTGCCACTTCAATTCCAATATTTTTCCAAAATAAAGATGCAATTAGATCTACACTTGAGCATCAGTAGTGCAATACAGTATCCTTTCCTGAATAAAGGAGCTGAGGTTTATCCACAATAAAAGCTTTAAATAAGGTAGATTGTTGCCATTTATATATCAATTCTGTATGTTTGATATAAAATATATTGGGAAAGCTTAAACTGACTTATACAATCTACATTTGGCTAAAGCTCCACATAAGCAGCATCAGTGGAAATGAACATCAGAAGTGTACTTAATATAAAACACTTTCAAAACTACTCAGCAACAAATGACAGAAGGTTGGCTAAGAATAACTGAACATCTGAGGTGTGTACCAGACAAAAAGAATGGACCCTGTAGTTACTTGCACTATTTTAATTAAGTACAGAAATGCAAGATTTAGTCCACTTCCATTTCTCCAGGTGGTTTGGTCTGCTGAGAATTGTCCTTCGCTGGTTCGGGTTTTGTTTCAGTACCGCTCTGTCCGTTCACTGGTCCATTGTGTTCGCCATTAGCTTTTGACTGCCCATCATTGGGAGGTTCTATCTTCGGTTTGGGCTTGTATATAATGGGATTACAGAAGCTATCCAATTCCTAGTTGTAACAGAAGTGAGAGAACAAGTTCATTTGGTGGTACAGAAATTGCATTAAACTAGAATGTCTCAAATTTGTTTCAGGTTCAGAATGACTTGGAATTTAATCTTCAAGGGCTGGACTTCTCAATTCTAAGAAGTCTATAAAGAGCTTCCAATCTGTTAAAAGCCTATATGATAATTCATTTTCTAGCAAGACTAGTACTGTAACTCAGAATATTTTAAAAAGGGTTATTCAGAGGTACTGCTGTAAATCAAAAGCCAGAAGTGAACATTGATAGAAGTGGTGCTCCCTCTCTATGGATCTTTTCAGAGCTTTAAAATCTCTGCAGGTGTAATATTCTAGCTCAACCCCGAGGCAAAAATCTTGTTAAAGAAAAACTTAGAATGCAACATGTACAATGATTTTATTTTTTTTTTTACCTTAGATTTTGTGAGTATTTCAGCCACTTTGACAACTGGATCCTGAGTTAGACTTAGTTTGTTCTGGGCATTCATTTTGCTGTTCAACCAATTCATAGCCTCACTAATGTATTTTTCAACCTTTTCCATCTCAGCAGGATCTAGGTGATCATATTTTTCATCCTAAGGAGAGAGATATGTATATCCTCAATTAATATATGCTTCTCGCCTAATTAAGAATTTCATGGACACATAATAAAACAGGGTAACATTGCTACAACCTGATAAAAAGTAGTTTTTAACAAGCATTTAGTATGAAGAATGACATGGAACAAGACAGACATGATATTCTTTTTAGACATTTGAAATTCTGATCTTAAGTGCACACTGCTGAAGCACAGGTTAGTTATGAAGTTGCAATAAAAAAAACACCCAAACCTTGATATTCTCTGCAGTTTGATTAACTAACCCCAACAGATAGTCTTAAAAGTTCCCAGGAGCAGAAGCACAACAGCTGTTTTAAAGCGGCTTACCAGGTAATCCTGTAGGATTTCTTTTTAAACACAAAAAAACTCTACAGCCAATCTCAAGCACCCAATAATAGTTCATTCCCTAAATAATTTGCTTCTACCTTATTTTTGTATGCTTCTACTGCTTTCATAAGGAGCTGAATCTTCTTTCCCAGTTCATTCAAAACTTTTGGTCTCTCTTCGTGTTCCATGTATCTTTCCTGAATAGGCTGTCCAAATTTCTGGAAACGCAAGCACAAAGATCCTGATAAAATATAAGTTTATTTTAGTCTGGTCTAAGAATGAAATACGGCATTGGAAGGAAGGCTGCCTTTAATTCTTTTTTCTCATCCATTCAAGAGCTTTACAAACAGGAGCAGTGCCTGTCCTTATTAGGCTTGCAGTTGCCAGGATCTACACTTCTGTTTCCACTGGTTATCCCTTCCCCAAAAGGAAATCTGACTTGAGAGAAAATAGTTGGAGCCCATGAGCTAGAGACACACTTAAACTTATTACAAAGAGTAGCTAGTCATTCACCAGAATTTACATTTTCCCATGAGATTCTTAAAATCTGAAGTATTTAAGTGGGTTTTTTTTTTGTCATTACTAATTAAATAATACAGTGGAAGCCACCATTAAATCACTCTTCAGCTTTTATCATTAGAAACG
The DNA here is from genome assembly GCA_033628505.1 of Tringa tobata. Taxonomy (NCBI): domain Eukaryota; kingdom Metazoa; phylum Chordata; class Aves; order Charadriiformes; family Scolopacidae; genus Tringa; species Tringa tobata. Next base: position 7,725,411 of record JAHREE010000567.1, read on the forward strand.
ACACCAAACATTCAGTTTTATTATACAGCTATAGAAGACCACTGAAAACAGGAAAACCAGAGCATCTATTCTGGATTGTACTTCTGAGTAGCCGTGACAGCAGTCAAACTACTCAAAAGCCTCTTTCAGACTCTAACAAGGCCGACAGAAAATTCCCATAGCAACTAATTTTATTGCCACTAGTGACAGTCTGCTTCATTTTGACTGTTTTCAAATTAGGAGTACAACGGACATTAAACCAAACTGTATTTCTAGTTGTAAATACTCTGTTTGTTTTATAACTGAACTAAACTACATCCAGCTACAACCTGAACATCCACACTTAAGTTAATGGATCTCCAACACTCATATACGGGTATGCACACACACATGCCTCATTAAAAGAGCTTTGCTTACTGCTAAACACACACATTTTTTCTAGAAAGAAACTTAAGACCTTACTCGTAATTCCTGAAGCTTATCCATGTATACTTGTTTTGGCTGGTCCTCTCCATCTTCATAAAGCCAGTTTTCTGTGTCCTCCAACATCAAGGTCAGCTTGTTTGAATCCTGTGAAGCAAGTTGGGGATACTCTTGTTCAGAAGCAACTATGACCAATGAGACTTCTCCCCCCAACACAAAGAAACATCCCTACTCAAAATAGACTCTTTTATCAGTTTAAAATAGTCAAAGTGGCAGTGAAGGAAAATGGTAATTAACAGACTTTAAAGCCAAGATTTTACAGAATGGTAAGAGAGGCAGAATGGTAAGAGAGGCAGCCCTACTAATCTGATATGCAGGTTAAGTTTATAGGAGTTAAGTAGCTTCAGGACTGATTCTGTAAGAAAATACACGCATCTCAATATTATTGAGCATTATCTTGACGTGGGAAGCTGTACTTCTCAGGTTCTCCAATAGCAGAATGGAAGAAACAACTCTGGACGTCTATACATGCAGTTCAGATTGTTTTAATTGGACTCTACTGGCTATAAACAAAGATCCTATCTTTAATTATTTAGAAACAAAGTTCTTATCTATCCCTGTAACTTATGTAAGAGATTGTTTTGAAATTGGTACAGGAAAGACAGCCTCACACCCTGGGGTTTATACTGGAAGGGTGTCTGTACTGCATTGCTGGCTTGATGACCACCTACTCCAGAGAGCAGACCTTAACACTGCTGCTGGACATCTGTTGTTTCAACTGGTTGCTTGTGTACCAGCCACTTTTATTTAGATGGCTGTTACAGAGAAATGACTACAGGACAAGTGCTCTTTCAATACTGTTTTGCAAAAGCCCAGTGTACAGCTTTCTTCACAGTTACTTGAACTTTTAGATGGGAAAAAAAATCAAGTCTCTAAGTTAATGAAATTAGACAATAAAGCATAGAGCTACAGACACTCCAATTCTGCTCATGTTGATTTTATTCCTACCAACTCACACCGTTTAGAAGCTCGTAGTGATCCCTCCTGCTCTCCTACCCCTACCATAGGATTTTTATTTTCTGCCTGCATCCCAAATCTTTCCTTGCCAGTGAGGAACTTCTCAGACGATAAAGAACTCTGCATGCTTGTGTGTCAAATGTCAAGTGTAAGTGAAGTTCAAACTACACTTCTGTGAAGTCAATCCATTTCATATTCTGAAACAAGTCCAAAAGACCCCTGCAGCCTCCATATAATCCACACTCAAAATTAATGAATACAAAGGACTTTTTTTCCAACAGTTGAAACACATAGGTCTTACTTCTTCAGTGATGAATTTCTCAAAGACTCCACACAGTTTATCTCTGAAGTCATACACATATTCTTCAACAGCATTCTTAGCATCATTTCTTTCTTTTTCAAGCTTGTCTTGCATCATCATCTTCCCCTAGGGTGGAGAAAAGCTTACTTAAAACTAAGTGCCTTTCAAATGTCAACTTTAACGATTACTCTGTTGAAATTGTACTACAGAACTTCACAGAAAGTGCTGCTAATTCACAATTACTGATTAAAGTTTTCACCCTTGTTAAGTCATCTTCACTGCAGGCAGAACTGGAATGGGGGAAAAAAATGAGTTCATATTGGGAAACTGTTGGGCAAGTGCTTCAACATAAATGGATCAGGTATCAGTTATGATCTGACCACCACAGGCAAGACTAAAAGTGAAGACAAGTCTTGACTCTGGTTTGGAAGTCACTAGGAATCATTCTGCCCTATGAAAATGGTTTCATACTTGTAATGACAATGTGTCAGTCAATAACAATTAGCATTCCTGTAACACACTGTGCAGCCTTTACTGGCAATCCTTGCCATTTCCTGCCTAAGAATGGAATTGATACTTTGGGTAATGACAGGCTGATAGGTCAAACCCAGACATCTGGGTAGTTAAGTCTACTGAAACAGAATAATTTCTCAAAAAAACCCAACCAAAACAAAACCCCTTACAATTAAGGACAAACCCCCAAGTAATTCTAAATTAGACAGGAAGTTTATGGTTGCAAATATTTTCTGAGTAATTATTTACAGTGTCATTAATTTGAGTGATCATCTGCTTATGCTGCTTACCTCATTTTCTATATAGCAATTAATAAGATCTTGTCCCAGTTGTCTATAGAGGCTTGCTTGTATAGGTAGGTCAATACTCTTAACTTTTGCTTTAGCCTTTGGCTGGGCTGGATGATCTTGCTTGTCTCCAGAAGCAGCCTATAAAAAGATTTACACTATTAAGTAACTTTCAAGAATGGAAATATTACTGCTTTTTTGCTTAAAAAAAAAAAAAAAAGAGACAAATGAAACTAGTAGGACAGCTACAAATTAATCATATGTAAATGAAGCACCTAATTATTCCTCTGCTATTCAGAATCACCACTACCTTACTTTTGAAGCAAACTGGTAAAATATAATTTCTTTAAACAAAATGCGAAGAGCTGTTGAGGAAACCTGTTCAAAAGCTAAAAGGCACCACATACTCTTCATCGTGTTTCCTAAGTTTTTCCCTAAATTCCATTTTCACTATAAAACTACATTAACAGAAACTTCAACGTCTTAATCATATACTGTGTTGAAAGCAGAAGCACTAAGATCGGATTCCTAACTTAACCACTTCAATACAGCTGCACTCCTCTAACTACAGTCCTGTGTTTGCAACTGGTAAGATTAATGACTTTGAGAACACTGGGCAAAAAAAAAAGTCTACGGGAAGCAACATCACATTTCCTTATCAATACTGAATACAAACTTTTGTTTCGGTTCCTGCATTTTCAGTTTCCTCATCTGCTTGGTTCTGTTGTTCGGCTTGACTTTTCTGAATACCTTCATCTTGGTCAACCTGCATTTTATCCTAGAAAAAGAGTTACATAACTGAATGCAAAGGTTTGCTGTACAATTTAAGACTGACACCAATTACAGCAGATCACAGATACTATTATAAGGACTTCAGAATCCATCTTGAGATTTTTTGATTCACTATGTTTAAACAGGCATTTTGATACAGTACCTGTATTCCTATCTTTCTCAAACTAAATGGACATTCTTAGTCTGTCTGTCCCCCTTGAAATAATGTTGCCACCTGTCCCCTGTTAAAGAATTACACTAAACCCTGTGAATACTCCATTTTAAAATAGAAATACATACATATAAAATGTATGTGAAGAACATTCTAGAAACACACCACCAACACAGGCAATAACAATAGGTTCTCTATGGAACAGCCAGAACTTCAATCTCGTATCATTTTTCCCCTAAACTTTAAAGTTTGTAATCCAAAGGAGTAATTTAATCATTGTAATTGTTACCTGCATCTGTCTCACAGGACCATAAAAATTATTTTCTGTAGTAGCCTCTTGGAGCACATGACCAACCGTCTTGCCTCCCTGCCACCCAAAATTAAGTAAGTTTCACCTAAATTTATCTGTAGTTCACCTATGCCTCTTTCCAAATTTAAGTATCTTAAAGACGCTACTAATTACTAGTGCTGATCACTTGATTTAGTTTAGGTAATACAATTCCCTGCCATCATTGAAAAAAACTTTTAATAACATAGTAACGGGTAAATCTAGGGTTTTCATGGTGATTCCAATACTTGGACATCCAGAGCACCAATAAATAACGAGGTGTAGCTCAGGTCTGAAAGGTCTAAGATTATGTCCATTACAAGGAATTAAGATTCCTGGATTCACAAACTACATATGCATGTAAAATAGTTTACTGTTAGTTCTGCAAAATACAAGGAAAAGCTATTTAAGGATTTCAAACTTCAGCACAGGTGCATATGTTGCAGATTAGGCATATTAGTTAATTCCGCCGTTTTTAACAATAAAAGTTGTAAACAAGAAGGCTACTTTTACCAAATTTAAGTTTTGTCACTTCAGAGTAGAAAAAGACATAATCCTCATTTATTGTTCTTACTGTTCACACAGAAAAGGCAACAACTGGAAGGAACTGTTTTGCCTACACAGAAAAGCTAGGGGGGTAAAATAATACATATATACACCACAAACCTCCTCCTCAGAGTCGAGGGTATCATCCTCAATAATGAAAGGTAATTGCTGACAAGCAACATTGTAAAACAGAAGATGTGTTAGATGAATGGCAGAACTACAGACTGAAAGCCTGAGGATGGAAGTGGTTACTCTTGTACTGAACACAGTGTACTCATGCTGGTGACCTCCACATGCAGCGTGCCTATTACACTAAGTGTCACTTTCAACTGGTTTCCACTTGTATACAAACACCAGATGCAGAGCACTTATCCACAAGGAACCGCATCATGTTTGGCATTTCAAATATGCTCACGTTCCTGGAAAGCAGTGTAATATTTAAGGGGTTGCTTATATCCATTTGGTAATGCTGTGTAACCACTTGCTCCAATTCCTGTAGCATATTGAAGTTGGAAAAGCTGCTAAGGACAAATTTGCCAAGATAGTGACAGGCAGCAGCTTGCCCAGTGCTTTATCCTCTTTTTCTCTACGCTATCATCTCTGTCACCCGTGAGTGAGACATCACCAAAATCCTAAGCTATAGAAGGCACAAGTGAAAAAGCAAGGCTGCCAAGCCACTTCTGGTGTGCTGTTCCCCACTGCCAAGCACTCCCTGGCACCCACTCCTCCACTCTGCGGTGTCAAATGTAATAGCTGCACCTCACTACTCTCAGTGATCTACTTCCAGTAAGCAGCATGCTAGCACAGAGTTGATCTTCCTTGCACTAGAATGAGAGAACATCATTTTGTTAATTTCTCAGTATTAATGACAAAGCTGTTGCACATTTATTTCCAGTCATTTTTCCCATAGGGGCTTACAAGGCAGTTTGTAAGAACTGCCAACACTGAAGCACATAAATAAGTGCCCTAGGTAGTGAAAGAATGTTTATGAAGAACAAGTTCTCCATATATAAAGAAATAGCATATATTTTTTACTCAATGAAAATCTAGTACCTGAGGGAAAAGAAACCAAACCCTTCTCATTAAATATGTTGTCATTTTATAGCAGGCCTGGATAATGCTAGGACTAGTAGATGCATGGTAAAGAACAATAAAAAAGTATTTTCTTTAGAATCTGGTTTTACCTTCTCATGGCTTTCTTAGTGCCACATGTCACCATGACAGACATGAAGAAACGTGTTACATAACTGAAGAAATAATTTAAGGGTGGAGAAGCAGTCACTGTCAAAAGCTATACACTATGATTTAATCTCTAATTATGGGCTCTGTCAGAATTACAAAGAGTGTAGATATTTACAAGTTTACATACCAGTTCATCATCTCTGCCTTGGTTCTTACTTGATGATTCAGTGTCCATGGGTGTGTCATTCTGATCTCCCTCTATGTTCTGCTTCTCTATTATAGAAGCACTAGCCACGCTGAAAAGGCCATGAATATTGACACGCACTTTAACCTTCACTTTGGAATTGTCGCCGTCGTGTTGCGGACCAACATTTTGAATAGTGAAGCGCCCTCGAAAAAACAAAAATGGTTTTAATTGTTTTTGCAAAAAATAGTGGAAGAGGAAAAAAAGATGAAATACACTCCTTCAAGAGTGTTAATTCAAATAAGCAGCTTCATGTCACTTAAACTATTTGGAAACTTCCTACTTAGCTGTCAGTTGTACAATGTAAGTCACAGCTAGATAAACTAAAGCCTGTTTCCCTGATTATTATCAGTTAACTGATAATTAATAAGATGGTTTTGCTTTATCTGTATTTGATAAAAAAGTCAAGGTAACACTTTATGAGGTGTTACGCTTCTCTGTTACCTTTTCTAACCATCACACTAGAGAAATTACTCTGATTGATCTGGAATGGTGTCTTTCATCCACCTAACTCAAACCTTGCACTGAAAAATAAAAAGTTAACAGAGATAAAAGATTCTACTTGAATTTGGTAATGTGGATGCACTAGACATTTTGGAGAATGAACAGTGCTTTCAAGGCTTCAAGGGAAGCAGTGTGTCCAGCTCTGGAGTCCTCAGCACGGGAAGGACATGGACCGGTTGGAGTAGGGCCACGAAAATGATCAGAGGGCTGGAGCACCTCTCCTATGAGGACAGGATGAAAGAGTTGGTGTTGTTCAGCCTGGAGAAGAGGAGGTTCCAGAGAGACCTTACAGCCCCTTCCAGTACCAGGGGGCCTACAGGAGAGATGGGGAAGGACTCCTTCAGGGATTGTAGTGATAGGACGAGGGGTAACAGTTTTAAACTGAAAGAGGGGAGATTTAGATTAGATATTAGGAAGAAATCCCTTACTGTGAGGGTGGTGAGACACTGGAACAGGTTGCCCAGAGAAGCTGTGGATGCCCCATCCCTGGAGGTGTTCAAGGCCAGGCTGGATGGGGCTTTTGCAACCTGGTCTAGTGGGAGGTGTCCCTGCCCAAGGCAGGGGAGTGGGAACTCAATGATCTTTAAGGTCCCTTCCAACCCAAATCATTCTGTGATTCTATGACACTATTTTGCAACCTACTGGAAATTTGAGTGCAAATGAAGCAGACTGTACACATGTAAAGGAGAATGTCCTTTCCTAAAGATGAGAGACTTCTTGCAT
>JAHREE010000567.1:7751584-7806291 GCA_033628505.1 Tringa tobata
CCCCCCCCGCCCCCCCTCCCCTCCTTAAAGGAGCCGGTGGGGAAAAGAGCAATTTAGAAGTTGGTTGCAACACGGTACGGTTTAATGTGATTATAGCAATCTAGGGCAATTAGGCTAATTAACACGCTCCGTCCTCCAAGAGGCCTGGAGAGCCAGGCCTCCCTCCCGCGGGTAGCCGGGCGGGTAGGGGTGGCACTTGAGGTGCGGAGGAGGGGAGCTCTGACAGAGACCGGCGGGAGAAGCACCGTGAGTGTTTGTTTATTTATTTATTTATTTATTTGCGTCTAAAAGTGACGTCAGCCTGACGCAGCGTGTGACGGTTGTGCTCACGCCGAGACTAGGGGGGGAAGGCACCCCGGCAGGCTCCGGCGGCCCCTCTCCGGTTACCAGCTGGGCCGCTCCCGGTGCGGACGGGGCAGGGGCCCTTTTCTCCCCAGAACGTCCAGGGAAGCGGCTGTCGAGCAGAGCGACGCCTCACGCAACCGCCGCTCATTAGTACAAGCAATTAACCGCCCCGCTTTTCTTCCCTGGTATCGGGATGGGGAAGGCAAAGCCAGAGCCGGTCCCAGCCGCGGCCAGGAGACACCTCCCAGCTCCAGTCCCTGTTAGGGAACCGGTTCTGGGTGAGTCAGGGTGTCGCGCATCTCCCTTCCCCCGCCCCACCCGGGGCTCCCTCCCAGCTGGGCAGACCCCTCTTGGGACGGGGACATCCCGCCGAGGCCTCTGTGGAGCCGGGCACCACCCCTGAGCCAGGGCCAGGAGATGTTGCGCAACCTGACAGTGTTGGGGACAGGGCACCACCACCGCCACAGGTGGATGTCACCTCCCCAGTCTCCCATGCCTGCCGCCGTGTTTCTGGCAGTGGGGAGCGCAGGCGGGCGTAGACATTCCCGGTACCCACAAGAAACCGCCAACGGGCTTTTTACTGGCTTTGCCAAGAGTTGAGGCGGAGGTGAGATGGTGAGAGGGATCACCAAACTCTTCCAGGTGTCCCATAAAAGCCCTGTTTGTGTGCTTCAGCGTGGCGCTGGTGGCCCACTCTGCCGGTACGAACAACACACAGCCAGGTCAGAGGAGACACAAACGTGCCCGGGCACGTCCCCCCCATCGCCTGCTGGCACTGCGGCCCTCTTGGAACTGCTCTTGTCCAAGTCTTTCCAGTCCTTGGCCTGTGGATCACGCCTGATTTTTAGCAGCTGAAAAAATATTTATCATAGAATGGTTTGGGTTGGAAGGGACCTTAAAAATCATCTAGTTCCAACCCCCCTGCCCTGGGCAGGGACAGCTCCACCAGACCAGGTTGCTCAAAGCCCCATCCAGCCTGGCCTTGAACACCTCCAGGGATGGGGCATCCACAGCTTCTCTGGGCAACCTGTTCCAGTGCCTCACCACCCTCAGAGTAAAGAATCCCTTCTTGATACCTAATCTAAATCTCCCCTCTTCCAGTTTGAAGCCGTGACCCCTCGGCCCACCACTGCAGCACTGTTTGTACCAACTCAAGGAGCTGAGGGGTTTGTGTGGAGCTTAACGGTTGTGGAGAAACGTTAGCAATGCTGCTAGCCTTAATTTCTTTGAAACCAAACATTTAAATAGAGGCCGCCTAACTGTTTCCTTGAGTCCCTCAGTTACCAATATTCCACAAGGTTTGTTTTTTTTTTTCCCTTTCCCTATTGAAAGTTACTACCTCAGAAATAAGAGTCTCCTCACTTATACACGCTGTAAGTTTTATCCTCAATACTGAGAAGAATCCTCACCCATTTTAAATTTCCTCAAGAAATAATGTTTTAAGTGTTCTAAGTGTCAAGGTGCTTGGGTCTCCACGTTTTTGGGCTATGTTTTTGCTTAAAATGCTGCCAGCCAGTCTACAGTCTTCCCAATGCTGTTTGAGGGATGGGATAGAGAGTAGAGTGAGTTGCTGTATTTCTTAATGCCAGTTAGGAAAAAAACCACCAAGTGTAAACTCCTTTGTTGTCTTGACTTGTGCTTTGAAATACCACGAAAACACATCAACAGCTAGAAACAGGCTTTCCTTTTACTGTGGTTGGTGTAGAAGCTGTAGCAGGCTGATAATGTACACACACTTACAATGGGCTCTGCTGAGGGGCTTGGGAAGCTGCTCTTACCAAAATGTATTCAGGAACATGCCGTAATTTAAAAGTCAAGATGTGCAGCATTTAGTATGAATAAAACAGGAACTTGGAGAATTTTAAACAAGAGGCAAGTATTTTCTTGGATTCATTCCTTGAATGAAATGTAAATTGTACTTTTTAATTCCCTGAAAACAAATTATTTCATTCAGTACACACTTAGTCATGGAAGCATCCAAATAATTTCTTAAAAGTATTGTTTCTATAACAGTTAACTTAAAAAATAAGCTATGCACACAATGAGAGTCCTATCATCAACACTGTTCAAACAAAATCGGTGTTCACTCAGTATTTTAATCACATCCTGAACTCTCTGAAACATTGAGATCAAAAATGTCCTTAATTTTGCCATAAAGGACTAGCACTAAGGCTCCTCTTCTTCCATGGCAGATGTTGGAGAATGCTCCATGGAGGAAAGCATTAAGCCCCTCTTGCTCATACATATTCATAAAGCAGCCAACGGTTCCTTTATATTGATGTTCAGTCTCCCCTCTCTGCCCATGAAATAATACACAGACATTGCACAAACATCATCGCACTGCAAAATTTATTTTTCTTTAGTGAAGAACACTAAGGAACTTTTTCCTAATGTTTCAGTTACTGCGAAGAAGTGATCTTTCAACTAATAAATATTTAGCCGATGTAATGCTCTGTTAGCTTGTTCCAATAGCTAAATTTAGAAAGGCTGTGATCCTTCTTCTGATGCTTCTTTTAAGCTTTACTGGGCAAGTAGAAGGCTTAGGAATTAAATGAAGTCACTCCAGTCCTAAGGGTGCTCTGAATTTTTTCAATGCTATTAAAACTTCCACAGCTCTTTTTTTTTTTCTTCGTCAGTACCACTGGAATATTTTTATACCAAGTAGATTTCAGTTCATTAGTGATCAACAGAGTCCTCTAAAATATGTTAAGGTCTTGACTAGCTCAAAAATGTAAAGACACAGGAAGGGTAAGACAGAGCACAGTCCAATTTTCATCTAGCCCACCTTTTTTCTGAGTGTTAACTTGCTTGGGAAATGAAAACAAAGCAAAAAGAAGGACTCGTTAGTTAGAGACCCCAGGAGCGTGTTCACTAAAACTTGCTTCAAGTGCTTACAGGTGAAGGAAATGAAGGATGACAATCAGCAAACGTGCACGTGCGCGTGTGCTACCATTTCTGTACAACTCGGAGCTCAAGTACTGAACTCTCCCATCAGCTTTTTGCAAGTGCAGCACGGCTGAAAATCATGCCAGCTCCTTGCAGGTTTGAAAATGTCAACAGTGGAGTAGATACAGCCCAGAGGAACGCTCACAATATGAAGACAGTGAAATCATATTTAGTCTGAAAGGAAGAAGTCAGTAGTGTTAATGGTGTTTGCCCACTGCGAGCTTCAAGGATTTCTGTTATTTAGGACAGGTTCTCAGAGGTATGCAGGCATTTCCTAAGAATCTAAGTATCCTCTGGGATTTTTTTAAAGCACCCAAGCAAGTTCTATGCCAACATTTATTCTGATTTTCTTTTGACTTTCTGGAATACCAACAGAAAAGGATACTCTTGAAATAAAACATAGAGACACTTCTTTGGAAACTAACAACTCCTTTCTGTTGTCAGCTGGCAAAACTTCCTCAGGGACTCAGGGAGCAAGGTCCTGATTTTTCAAGAGCGTTTTTGTGGCTTTTTATTTCGTGTTTGAGGATGATCTTCATAGCAAGAATTTATATTATTATTGTGCTTCAAATGCTACCAAACTACCTAGTAAAATCACCTAATAGCTAACACCAAGAACCAACATTAATTGCTAATTATACACTATCATACCTGTCACATGCTGAGAAATAATTCTCAGCTTGTACTGAGCTTTGAAGATTACTGATTCTATCTCACACCTCAAGATCAGCTCTGTACCACAAAGGCTATTTTTCTTACTGCATTAGCAGGGCTAATAAAGGGTATGAGTCTACCCACAAACATGTCTTACTCCAAATATCTGGCTTCTGAGTAGGAAAAAGAAAAAAGATCCTGTTTTTCTACTAAAATCTCTCACCAAGATGCGAACTTTTACCAGGCTCCCACAATGCTATTATTTCATTTTTCTTCTTGTCTTTCTAGAGGTGTTTCCACTTCCCCCCCCCCCCCCCCCCAATAGAGGCTCGCCTGCTTCAATTAGCACATCAAACTTCAAAAATCTACTAAGTCATTTTCAGAAAAGAACTGCAAGCTAGACCATGCCTGCATCATCATGCCTCTCCTGACATTGTCAGAAGGGTAAGACAGCATTCCTGAGAACGTAGTCACAATTTGAGCAACAAAAAAGGAAAGAATGAACAGAGTTTGCTTTGGATTTTGAAATAATCTCTGCATAATAAAACACAAATGGAGGCCTCTACAAATTCTGTAAAATGTATGTCAAATGCAGCAGACAGCAAGTATAAGTTTGGTCATTTCTGTAGTTAATCCTACCATGAAATTACTTTGCTCTTCAGTAATATACTCTATTGAGCACAAATAACTTTAAAGACAAAAGCTGTAATTAACAGTCTCATTAGTTCATAATAAATATTTAAAATATCATGATAACGATTTAAAACATGCATTTTTGTTTGTAAAAACTACCTTAGTGGTGTCGTAACATCCAAAAGAGGAGGCTCAGTATACAATTCCCTGTACTGGTACGGGCCAGGAAGTCCATCGGTCTTTGCAATTTGAATAATACAGTCACCAAGTCCGTGAAACTGTTACTCAGCAGCACCTAATAGAAAATAAATTTGTGGACATTGTTATGCTTTACAGAAGCCCTTCTCTTTATTACAAACTACTCTGTATGACTGAAAAATTTAACATTATCAAAATTATATGAAAAACATACTAGATCATTGTTTCCTCAACTTAGGAAGGAAGCACAGAGAAGAAATTGAGACACACGGATGGGTGAAGGCAGTGTGTTCAGATAGCGATACCCAGTTGCTGAAATACTGTAAGATCATGTAACTTCCATTCCAATTTTGTCCTCATTCAGCAGAATGCTTGTGTATGAATTCTCTTACACTCCCTGAAGAGAATTTTTTCTACGTGATACCCACCCTTTAACTTCCTCCCCACACATTCATACTCAAACATATTAGAGGTGTTACTCATTTCAGCTTCTCCCCATAATGGAACACTAACCACAAGCTGTGACAAAGTTAAAAAATCCACTTCTTCTATCTGTAGATTCTTCATCTGTTTCCACATTCCACAGTAACTACATCCTAAACTCTTGGGATTCTCTCTAGGTGAACACACAGCAAGCAATAAACCGATCTTTGAAGGAAGAACTGTACACCTTGTTATAGTGAGGTCTGTTGACGTAAACAGCGTCACAGGTACATCTTGTGTAGTAAATGCAGACCATGTATACGTACCCAAAATCACCTTTTTTAATCTGACACATAGATATAGCCTGTTGTCTTTAACAGAAGCTCCTTGACACTTTACAACCTAAATGAGTCTTTTTTTTTTAAAGAGAATCCTGCTAAGCAAAAACTGATGCATGTCACCATATTGTCTTCCCCATTTCCTGTCCTGCACAAAACATGTAAGAAAGCATCCAAAAACCCTGAGCGTCAACCATGAATATGCTGCTTTGTTAAATACTGTTACTTCTGAAGAAATTAATCTTGAGTGCTATTCATGGAATGTTTCTAAAATTTGAGTCACAAGCTCATACACATGCAAGCCATCTGGAAACACTTCTAGGAGACGGAAAGGAGATTTGAAGAACTATAAACACTGCGTTATTTGCATCATGCACATTTTACTTTTTCCACTTTAAGAAAAGAAAGAAAACGGCAACCTTAAACTCTTTACATACAAAATGACTTTATTTAAAAAAGGACTGCTTAAGAATTTGCATGCAATACAAAGAGATTAATCAAACTTTAATGACTGACAGCATTCTTCCTGATCAGCACCACCAGAAAAGCCTGTGGCAAGGAAAGTTTCTGGCACTGCAGTAAAAAACTGTCAGCAAGAGAAAGCACAGAACATTGGATTTTTGTTTAAATTATCAAAACCTAACCAAAGAAATCCTAAAACAGATAACCTAAGGCAGACACAAATAAAGCATATTTTCCAGCTATTTCCACATGAAACAAATTAGATATGAAGAACTTACGTTCCATTCTACTGATACGAATGAATTTTATGTAATTTGTCAAATGCCAATATCAACATTTCACATTCCAAGGCCAAGATTTCTTGTAATTAATTCCATGGGTGTAGACCTCTGTGTCTTTCAAGAATCCGTCCAAGTTAAGGGACTTTTCCCAAGTACACAGAATTGTGAGGTAAGGCATAGCTCAAATGTTTAATTGCCTTCTTGAGCTGTAAACTAAACCTGTTCCTTTTCTGGTGCATTGTACAAAACTAAGGTCTTAAAATGCTTTAACTATTCATGAGTATGTTTCTAGCTTTACATGTAGCAAGAAATCAGTTTTCAATGTGCAGTATTACCTACGGCAGTAATACGCACTTTCCTGTCTGTGAGGTCTTTCTGGCACTTACATACTAATGAGTATCAAGAAAACAATGTGAAAAAAATTAAAATGAGAGACTCTTGCTTGAGACGCACAGCCCCAAACCCTCACACATCAAAATAAAACAAGCTGTAATTTCACATGGGTGAAATTATGAACATAAAGGGTTTTGAGACTAAAGTAGGGGCTAATGCAGTCTTAAGTGTGAGAGCATAATTGACCCAGAAACATAGGTTTCCAAGTCTGAGATTTTTAAGGTCCATCCTAATATTTACGTTAGTTAACTCCAAAATAATTACATCCTGAACAAAACTTGGAAAATTCTGACTGAAGTTACAAGCAGTTATTTACATGCACCTCACAAAGTTATTAATCATTAAAGATCAAACACCAGATTTCATTACCTTCAACAATGAGCTACAGAGTAAGCCATGCTCAGTGTTCCTCTTGTTATAAAATAAGCTCATTACAAAATCTTCTCAATATGCCACCACTAATGGCCAACCATGCTGAGAGAAAGAATTGAACAGCTCTTGGCTGGATCTAGTTTGTTTATTAAACAGAACTAATATGGAAGACATTATTTACCTGTTTTCCTTTATCCACTTTGGACATGAAAATCTTTGCATTTGTCCTTCGAAGCAAAGTTTAGAGCCTGCATTGGGAAATAACGTATAACATTTGCCAAATTGCCATGCCAAAAGCTGAAAAATCATACAGAAAAAGAAACGGAGCTTTAAAATGACATTTCCAAAGTTTATACTACATTGAATATATAATACAGTATTCCTTCTATTGTTTCTACTCTGGTATGAGCCGTAACAAAGGCCAAATATGTTCCTTTTGCAGGTCCTTTATTTTTCAAGCATTTGGCATTGAAAATCTGGATTTATTCTGACACTTACCAACAGATGTACGCATTCGGTGTTAGCACAAGAAAATCTAAACCTGCAAGTGAAACATCAGTAAAGCTGAGAAATAGGTAAGATTTTCAGCTTCCTCATTTCATACATTTCTGAGATAAGGGATGCATATGTAAAATGCAGTCCGGAACCTGCAGAATAGAAGAATATTTTACATGACTGTGTAGAAATTGTTTCCCTGAAGTGCCTTGCCTAGGCGTTTTCCCTTCCATAGGGGGTGCTCACGCTCCGTATGAAAGCAATGATGACCGGCTTATACAGGCATCAGAAACTTGGTACTGCTTTTGTCATTATATTCTTCTTCTAAATGAAAGAAAGGATCTTTTGATAAATGCCTAAGAAGCTAAACGGAGCTGAGGGGGGTAGTGCAGGAGCAAATCTCATGTGGATCATGCTTTTCTTTCAGACTTCTTAATTTTGTATTAGCAATGGATGAAGGCAAAGACTCCTTAAGACAGAAAGCTCAAAATTGTGTTTTTGTTTCTTATTTTGATCTTGCTTTCCTATACATTAACGTGAGGATGACAGATAAACGCTGCTTTTGTAAAACTATTACAAATAAAACGTTACAGGTATTTTATGCTGTCAACAAATACCAATGAGTGTGACTTCACTACTACCAAATAACCAAAAAAAATCCTGGGGGGACATACCCAGCAGCCACCTCCTCCTCCCCACCGCCTCTGCATGCCCATGGTGGAGGCTCCATCGTTTCTAAAAAGCTTTTGTTTTTACAAGGTGTGGGACAGTGAGGGGAAGGTGCAGGGACAGGGGAGCAGCCCAGGGTCCCTGGGGACCCACACAAAGCAGTCTTCTGTGCCCAGATCTGCTCAGAGGAGGCCGGCACCTGCAGAAACAGCTTCACCCTCTCGAGGGGCTCCACCGCCCTCTTGAAGATGGCGGCCACCATGCCGCCAGACAGCAGGCCCTCCCTGAAAGAGACATGGGGTCGTAGAAGCCCCTTGCCCAGTGGGGCCGACGTGGCACACAGCACTACTCCGGCCATCTCCTCCTCCTCCTGAAAAACACACGGCCAGAGGGCACCAAACTAGCTTCTTTTTTCTCAAAAGTCAATGGTCTGGGGGTACCCAGAAGCTGAGCCACCTCTGTCCCTGACCGTTACCGGCTGTGAGGGGCGGCCGGGCCTGGAAATGGCGCCATTAGCTCAATGCCTTCCAGGGAGCGCCACCCTCCCCAAGCTGCTTCCAGAGAGCTCCACAACCTTCCAGAAGCTGGTCAGCTGTGGGAACCAGCCCCTCTCTCCTGAGCAGGAACTAGAGAAAACACCCAGGTAACAAAGGTTAGCTGTTGGTCACATTGAGTTATGAATTAATAAACATTACATATGGCAACTAAATGAATTTTAGTCATGTCATTTATATCCATTCCATTGCAGGTCAGAAATACCAATTCCTTCGAGATTGCTGATAGCTTTTTTTTTTTTTACTTGCTTTCCATCCCCTACATCTCCTGGCCTTATGATTAACGAGGGCATGAAACACTGTATTTGTTCAAAATGTTTTAATTGTTGATGTTTTTAAAAGCTAACTTTTGTTTCTTGCATTCCCTTCACATTAGTAATTTCAACCCTGGTACTCCATTAGGTAGTACACCACATTGCTTTGCTAATAGTTTGTGTAAATACTAATTTAAAGGCAAAAGAAATTAATTTATTTTAAGCCTTAATACTACCATTTTAACTCCTTACTAGCTTTTCCGTATCTGTTCCTTTTAACATAATTCTATACGCTGATTCACAACTACGATCTTCCTGAAAGTTACGAAGCTACAAGACTTATATCAAAGATACCTGATAAAAATCTCTGTTCTGTAGGAAATGAAATCCTGTCATACTTTGGGGCTCTTTTTAAACATACTCTTAAAAATCTGTGAAATACAGTCTCTGCCCAGTTGACGAACAAAGTAACTAATAAAAATCCCCTTAAGTGTAGTATCAACTCCATTAATGCAGATTTTGCAACATTTTGTTGCAGAACTACACTGCTTGGAGTATAAAAGGTGTACGATCCTCGGATACCTGTAATTCTGTTTAAGGTATGGCTTCTTGTGAAGGAGCAAGCCAATCTGACAGCTGATCGGTACTGAAGGGGTCCCACCTTCCTTCACTTCATTTCTCCACACACATCTGCACATTCAAAACGTTTCTTCTGCCTGGACTCAACTGTCTGTCGAGTCAACTGAGTTTAACCCACTACACTGGCAGCAGGGTAACCTATGTCTGACTAAACATAAGGATGAAATGTTGAATGTAAAGATTAAAGTTAGCTGTCCTCTTTGTGCAGCATTCAAATATCTTCTTTTTTAGCATTCAAACCATATAGCCCAGCCTTAGAAAGATTGAAACAAGACAACTATCAGCAAAATTACCCTTTTCCATACAGATGCACGCTTATGTGTGCACACGCACACACATATAGGTTCTGTGAAAGCTGTTAAACCTGTGAAAAACAGTGCAGCAAAAACCGCTTGCTTTTCTGTTCCTTCCATCCATTACAACAAAATCTCATATTGAAACCCCACATATTTTGGACTTCTAAAAGGTGATGTTCAGATGTCATCCACACTTTTACATACTTTTATTTTTCAGAGTAAATCTCACACCACTTCCTTTACAGATGGGGAACAAATCTAAAACACTTACCGATATAATTCAGTTTTTGTGTGTCTCAAACCAAAACACTATTTCCCATCTAGGAACCAAAAATTCTGGACAAGGCTGATTAACAAAATCTTCCATCATGTGCTTAAACTTCAGGCCTAAGACTTCTACAGCTTGGAATTAAAGCAACGCAAAGTGTTGAGTGATTCAAGACAAGCTGTGAATCACTCTGTGAAAGTGGGCAGTTAAAGGCATTTGATTGCCTATTTTAGAACTACTCTAAACAATGTAATTTACTAGTGAAAACAAGATCTAAAGTTTTGATCATGGCAGCCTATGGAACCGAATTTACTTTCCTGAATACTTAAACTTTTTGATCCCATTGTTTAAAGTGAAACTTTAGTCATGCATTTTATGAAAACCACTCACGAAAAGCAAATAGAAACAGGAAAAATTAAAAAATGCACCGTTGACGTGGAACATGATGAAATGCTATGCAGATGACCAGATCTAAACATGCTGGCTGTGGGTAAAAAGAGCCCCCAAAATCTTACATTTTAAACTAAATTTTAGTAAAAAAAGCTGCAGGAGTGGCTGGTTTGTAGATTACAAACATTTTAACAGTTTGTAGGAAAGCTGAATTTTGTAGAAGAATTCTGATTTTGCAAACATCATGCCTTCTATGGATGTAACTTAACATTTTTGTGTAATATCCATCTGTGAATTGTAGAAGACTTAGCTAAACAAATTTTTTTTTAAATAAAAGAGAAAGTAAAAAGTAAAAAAATAGAATAATGCTTTACTGGTCTTTGACAAATATACATTTTTTATTATGAAATTATGAATGTAATATAAAATTAGCTGGGTCCATGCATAGCTCTTAAAACCATCACCCCTCTTTCCCCTCCATCTTTTTCTGTGCCTTCAACATTGCGTTTTAACAAATATAAGTATTATTTATAGTTAAAACTCATGAAGTCAAGTAAAATATCAACCATACTACAGTGCTCAAGTGTGCAGTGACCATACTCGCAAAAATGATAAACCATTAGTTTTGTGTAGCTAAGCGCCATGAACCGGCTAAAAGATTTTTTTCCTGTTTTGATTAATAGAATATTACTGAAAACATGCACTATTTTTCCTGCACTTAGAAGTACAAAATTTTAATTAATTGGAAAACTTCCCCCCCCCCATCACCAATTGCCAGATATTCAGAGAGTAGCTTGAGGATATTAGCTTATTATTTTACATTGCATATTATACACTAAACAGCAGTGAATGTACAAATTATGTGATGTTTTCATAAAGTTAAGGATAAGTAATTTGACAGTACATAAAAATAAGAACTTTGTTTCTGTGAGATCTTTTTAAGTATCCAATTGATGAGGTCATTAGAGACTAATCACTGAAGTTTTACCTGGGTCATTACGACAAGGTAGATTTATTTTTTAGAAAGTATTTCAAAGATACACCACGGGTGAGCACCATAATCGAGTTCATTTCTCTTTATATTGAAGTACTTTATAAAGCGATGACACCACCCCGCAGGGTGGCTGAATGTTCAGGAAGCCCATCTATGTAGCTAAGCCAAAGGACAGTTTAAAGGCCAGTTCAACAGCAGCTTCTGTGACTGAGTCATGGAAACAGACATAACACTCCTGAGGTTTTGGATGTAGTATGAGTCTCCTGGAACAAAAAGAAAGAAAAAAAAAAAAAAAAGAAAATTATAGGTGTTAATCAACTTTTTGCTATGTTCTGGTTGTACTCTGAGGTTTCAGTAAAATGTTAAAAACTGTGGTGTAAGCTAGAAAATTTCTGTAGGTCTCCCGCATTATTTTACTTCTTTCAATACATTAGATTTTTAAATCAAGTTATTCTCTGCTCAGTTTTCTCAAGACTGTATATGGAAAAAATTCTTCAGGTTTTCAGGCTCTATTTGCATGGTACCGGTGTGTTTCGCAGTGATCCAAGTTTCCAGGCTACAAGCCGCAATAGAGGTACTTGGGAGCAAGCCCCAGTATTGACATAATTACTACTTTTTAAACTTAATACATCTGGGTAGGTACATTCCCACAGGTCAATCTAATAAGCTCTTTTAGGGAAAGAGCTAAAATAGAAAAGCTGGCATAACTGTGTGCAGCATTATAGCATAGCGTACAGTTCTGCAAATACTAACGCAAACACTATGCTGATTTAATGTGTTTTTTGAGAATGCAGAGACTGAAAAAATGTTTTTTAAAAGATATCAACAGCAGCATAAACATTTTAAAACGTTTAAACTAAAGGTAGAATGCAGACAGCACGAAATATAGTGGATGGAGGAAAGAATAACATGTGAGAAGCAGTGGTTACAGAATGGGGCTTACTGGCCTGGACTTAAAAATTTACAAGATTTGATATGTTCTGAATTGTGAAGAAATGACACATACTACTTTCTCCTAACCCCTAATTTTAATTACTTCACATAATGTATTATTCTTAATATTTCACGCCTGGGGCAGTATGCTGTTCTGTCATGCAAATAGGACCTAGCTATGTAGCAGTAACTATAGGTATCATCAAGGAAATTACTAAAATTAAGTTTAAATAATAACACAAATCACAATCCATTTGCAATGATAATGGCAGAACTTTGAGAGCAAACCAAGGAAAGAAAACTCCCCTTTCAAAAATATCTCAAATAGACTGGTAGGTTGATTTGATCTTCCCAATATGAAAAAAAACCAAACAAACCCCAAACAACCCTCAGCTACAATCGTTCACCTTTCTTCCTTGTAGCACTGAACCAGCACTATGCACGGAGGCAAGACAAGGGGGATGGAGAGGGCAGAACGAGTGTGAGGAGCACAAAGAAAGTGTGAGAAAGGGTACTGTGAGTATGGTTACAGCACTTCAGGTGGCACTGCAAGGGGTGCCAGCTCTGTGGCACGGTGCTCACCTGAGTTAACACGCCTGGGTTTTACAGCAGGTGGAACATCACACCAGTGCAGCCTCCCAGATCAAATCAAAGCTACCTCAAGTCAGTCAGCTCAAGTATTTCTGTGATGTGCTACAGTTAAATTTATTGTTAAAAGAGTACAGCGGCATATTCAAAATAGAAAACATTGGGAGAAATACATTCATTCATCTTTAAACTCACCCCACAACCCAGTAATTCATTGTTGGTGGTGGTTTCTTCTGATCAGTCCAGTTATCAGGACAGCACTCAAACAAAACTCCATGTTCTGTTACCAGTTCTGGGTCCTCAGCCACCTTACTAAATTCTGAAGTCCCACTGCCTCCTTTTTGCTTTTTCTGTAAAACATTTGGAGAAACATTAACACAGAAGGAAATACTTTTGCATAAACACTGGCAAATATAAGCATGTGATTTCTTCAGGAATCTCTGATGAATGATACTGCTGTCAAAAAAAGCTAGACTTACAAGATCTAACTAACTTGCTTACATAAGTAAGCACAGTTGTGCTACTTTGGCATCAACAGGCTTTTCCATTGTTGTACAACTTAGAGGTAGACACATGTTCCCTTTTTTGATGTTCCCCCCCCATTGCCGAATACTATTTATTTCTCTAATAAGACATCTGAGATAATGCAGCTTCTTTAAACAAGTGGGTTACAACAGCTAAAGTTCTCATCTTTCTTTCTCTGTGTGCCTCCCT
Source organism: Tringa tobata (assembly GCA_033628505.1). NCBI lineage: Eukaryota > Metazoa > Chordata > Aves > Charadriiformes > Scolopacidae > Tringa > Tringa tobata. The sequence goes on from JAHREE010000567.1 coordinate 7,765,424, forward strand.
AATTAAGAACTGTGATAGTAAAAGCCTGTTGAATAAACTTGGCCAGACAGGAATTTCTTTTTGTAAATAAACAGCTGAAGTACTTTGCTCAGAGCGTTTTCTTGCTCCTACTCAGTATGAGTGCATGAGATGTACAGAAAATAAAGACATTTTTGTGGTTTGTTGAGTTTTTAGGGCTACGTTTTGTACAGAGCTTTTGATTAAACCTTGTAAAAGCTCCAGGTGTTTCCAGCTGAACTCCCGGTATGTTTGGTGAGAACCAAATTGTATGAACAAAATCTACTTTTCTCTCTGTGCTCTGCCTTGGTGCTCAGCAGTCCCAGAAGTCCAATAAAGCCATGCTATTTTTCACCAGAAATGCAAGGGGAAAAAGACCAGAATGGACATGGAGTTAAACACAGGAGGAATTTTGAAAGAGTTTGTTACTAGTTTAATTCTTCTTCCATTGAAGTAAAAAGAAATTTAGTACTCTTTTTGAAAAGGCCAATGGAATATTGGGGGGAAAAAAAAGCATTAAATAGTTTGCTTTTTTGTTTGGGTTTTTTTGAAGCACAAGAAGTGAGATGAGATTATGGAAACAGGAGTGGAAATCCTCTTGAAACAAATCTGTCTTAAGAGAGTTGTTAAGCCAGGGCATCTCTGGATCTACCAATGAAATTAATGTTCCAATGACAAGATATGAGGAGGTGAAAGAAGCGGTTTTGTTAAAAAAAAAAATTTTACGGAACTTCTGTCTGCCATATGCAGAAGCATAAAACACATCTTTCAATCTGCCTACAATATTGAAGATACAGGGGCTGAAGGTCTGGAAGAAAAAAGGGGGTCACATTATCACAAGTATCTTAATTTCTCAAAAATGGTAGAAGAAAAAGTGAAATGAACCTTAGCATTTGAAAAAAAAAAACCCAACCAACCAACAACCGGCTAATATTTGCCTGGAAAACTGTCTTTTAAATTTCCCTAAATGTGCTTTGGATTAAATTAATAAAGCATTTTCTAAATTAATACTAGTTCACAGAGCGGAAGAAATGTCACAGTAGATGACTTCACCCTTCCTATCTCTTTCATTGCTACACACATTTTTTCAAACCCTGTTCTTGCTAATACTGCCACTGAAAAAAACTTAAGGAATATGTTAGTACTCAGTTTAATAGTCTTCCCCACCAAAAAATGGGGTCGTTAATATGAAATTTCCAAGGTGACATTTGTTTATATTTTAGCACATCTTATACTATGCTATTCATACTGAAAATACTCAAGAAAAAATATTTGATAGAACTATGAGAGTCTGTACTCCCATATGCATTAAAACTTCTTTCCTTCTGATTTTATTTAAGAGTAAGAAAATACTAGGATGATGATGAAAAAAATAAGGCCAGGGCTGCTTATTACATACAGTGACATATATTGTAGAGTTTAAAACTACAGAGTTTCTGTACACATTTAGAAGTTTAATTGTGAATTTTAAGTTCTCAAAAAGTGAAGTAAAATTAATGATTGATCAGTTCACAATAATTGTGCATTACTGGTGCAATTCTCTGAATCCTAAACTGTAACAATTTTTAGTTAATATCAAAAACCAGGCAGTATAATAGTACATTTCTATACTTGATTTTTCTGTTGTGCGCTATGAACAAGGAAAACTTTATTCATTCCTTCATGTTTTCCTCATGCCATAAACAACCTACCAGTTTCAGCATTAATTGTTGAAGCCAACATGCAAAAACTACCCCAAATTTCTCTAAAAGAGAAACTTTGTTCTGCAGCACATGCTCATCAATTATTTCTGATTTTCAGAGCAGAATGAACCCAGCTGCTGCCTAGTGTACTCATGTCTGAAGAAGCCAGAAAATCATGCGCTGAGGTAGTGATGGCCAAAACAGAAGTTTTGACTTCCAACCGTGAGTTTTTCAATTTTTATGAGCTACACCTAATGGTTGAATAGTTTCTTTATTCTTTCTTTTTGTGTGTGCCTGAACTATACACTGTCGATTTAAGAGTTGTAACCAAAGGCAATTTGATGATAAGAAATGTTTGTGTATTCTCTCTGCTTGTTTTTGGGTTCCTACATCTTCCTACAGAAATGCCCAAAGTACATGACTGATTGCCAAAGTCCTGGTCCTCACTGTCATATGAAGTTGATAGAACAATCCACCAAATTGGCCTATTTTTCTAGCAGTTAAAAACTCCTCGATCATTCAACAAGGCACGGTGGTCTAACCAGAAGTGACTTCTTCAGTAACTTCAAGAAAACATTAAGAAAAATTATACTGCTGTTTGCAAACTGCATTCATTCAATTTGTACTGTTATTTCCCACTTCTCATTTAATTCACTTGAATTGTCACTTTAGGATCTAAAAAATGCAACTCAGACATTATTCCACTTAGTTTATAGTTAATTATTCCTCTTTTCCAAAAGGACTAAACGTGTCACAAAATTAGCAGAGATTAAATGTTATCCTACTTCAGTTCATGTCAATAAATACCCACTGTGCCCTTAACAAACCAAACTTCCAGCAAAATAAAGTGTGCATTGAACACAACATTTCTAATCAGAACAGAGCATCTCATAAATTGATTCTTATACCTATTGTTCAGATTTCTGCATTTCTACTGCATCTTTCTCCAGATGGATCATTTGGAATAAAGTGGCATTTTTAACCAAACACGAAGCGGTACAATTGCTGACATCAGATCTGTGCATTTTGAAATCTAATCTAAATACCAAGTACACACATAAAGCTCTGGCAGCGGGGATCAGGCTTCAGCCCAAGTCTAGAGCAAGGCTTGAACTGGAATCTTTGTAAAGGAAAGAAGCCTTGCCTATTCTGGCATCCCACCTAATCTAAAACCCAAGAGAGCTGGCAGCATAATTAAGAGAAATTAATCATTATAGCCAGTCTTATTCTAGACGAGATATCAATGTAAACAAACAATTACAGACATCAATGGATGGCAAACGTATAAAGACTCTTGGGTAGCAGAGAGCAAAGACACTGAGAGTGAACAACCCCGTCTCTGTCAGAGACCCTCTTCAGGTCTCTGTTCAGACACCCTGACAGCACAGTGAGGGGAGACCACCCTGTTACTGCTCATATGAACCTTTTTCTGTGAAAAGAGAGGGCCTAAATTTCCTTTTGCTGCCAATCTGAAATCCCCTCCCAGCATTCAAATGGCTAACCCTCCCCACCTTTAGCTACGTACTGTTCTTGGACCCAGGGCGTGACACTTTTTGCTAAGTTACAAACAAGAGTCCCAAAATGAAATAGAGTAAGAAAATCCTACACTAGAGACATGGAGTATCTATTTTGAGGGCATTTTTTGGTGGGAGAGTGAGCAATACTTGCACGCATACTTGGTTGGATGGTCAGAGAAAGAACCTGCCCATAACAGTAAAAATATCAAGAGCTTTAAAAACAACCACACGTGCAAATACACCTGCTAGTGAACTATTTAAATAATGAAGTGAAAACAATCTTGAAATACTGAGTTGAGAACGTAAATAGAAAAACTGAAAATAAAGCTTCCATACTTCTTTCCTCATGGACTGCTGAAAAACAGAACGAATTGAAAGACAGCATCGATAGAAATTCTCAATTAACTGGGGGTGGATGGAGCCGCCGAGCTGTGCAACTTCTTTGTGAGTTGGAGTAATAAAGATTCCTTGCATCGTTTCCAAAGATAGATAGTGGAAGAGGGTATTCTCAGGACCAGATGTCAACCTTCAAAAAATAGGAGAATTCATTTAATATTCAAATAACTTTGAAATAAATTCCAGTTAAACAACACGTACTTTTATTTCTTAAGACAGAGGGTTTTTTTCTGGTAACTACAATAGAGTATAAAAATGGATACAGACATTCAAAAGGTTTCTATTTCTACACCAAGGAAATCCTGCTAATTTGCACTTACGCTCTCAAAAATTCTCACCAAAAAAAGAAAAGCTTTCTTTAGAGCTCAAACAAAACACCAGATGAGACTGTGTTGTCCCAAGGAACAAGTGGGAACTGGGAAGATCACGGCTTCTTTGTCCTTTGTACAGCTACTTAGATACCAGGGAGGCACAAGGTTTATGTGTGGTCCAAAAATTCTTTTATTTGAACTTTCAAGGTCATGTACATGTGGGACATCTGCATACATTCTGCTGACATACTCTTGAGAAACAGTTGTCGTTTCTAACTAAGCTCTCCATTTAAGAGCTACACTTTTGAGAATCCTTGCATAGCAAAGTTTTGGTTAAAATAAAATTATGCAGAAGCTTCTGTGCATATTCAAAAAACGATCCAAGTATGACCTTAAAAATGAAATGCTGAATAAAAAAAATAATTTCTTACTTGATAGCGTTAAGAAGTTCTGTATCTTTCTCTGAGAGGTTCTTTTTGAGGTTTCCTAGATGAAATGGATTTGGCAGGGTATGTTTTTTTCTAGTGGTCTGAAAAACAAGCAGATAGGTGAACTAACACAGAAAAACAAAGAACAGAATTAAATCAAGAAATCACCTACTTAGAAGAAAATAATGTAGCCTTTTTCAAAAGGCCCGAACAGTTGCATCAACTTAGATAAATGTCTTTTGTAAGCGTATTTAAGACTAGAATGGGTTAGAAGCAGTTGCACAACTGTGCAGCAATACATTCTAATAATTTACGTTTACACCATTATTATTTTGGGGATATTCTCCAATTATTGCTGCTGATTCCAACACAGCTCTGCCCACTTTAGTCATCGGGAAAACCCCAAATATTTACAAAATGATAAAATAAAAAAATCTGATGGCTCCAAGGCTGACCCAAAGCTTCCCAAGGCAACAGAAGTATTTTTTACTGAATTCAGGGGATCTTAATCTTTTATCATCTGCTTTTTTTGAAAAGAAAATTACTTGAGTGAGTTTTTAAAAGAATTGCCACCTCCCCCAAGACCACCAGAACCTTATCTTTGTCTTTGTTCTCAGACCTGATCCACTAGAGATTGTGGATTACTGCTTTCATCTTCCGCAGGACCTTCATTACCGCGGTCAGGTCCTCCACTGTTTCTCGTAGGGCTGGGCTTACGGGTCATTACGGAAGAGTCACCAAACAGGGTCCTTTTGCTTGTTGGAGTGGTCACTGATTTGGAAGTATTTTGTAGCTTACTTAGGATGGGTGAGGTGGTCAAGCTCTCCAGTTTGTCACGTGTCGCAGAAAGGAACCAGTCAGCACAAGCTAAAGGTGGAATGGAAGGAGAATCTAGCCGTTCCTCTATGCTGGCATCTATTCCTTCCAGTTGAAGTATAGTGGCTTTGACCTGATCTACATATATACAGTCTGGTCCTGGATTCCCAACAGCTTTGGATGCACAGCCTCCTGCCTCGAGCAGGACACACAGCATGAAGTGTCTCTGTAAACATGGAGGGAGCAACATTAGCCTTTGGTTCAATATACAGTACGTGTTGTATTACATTTATATCTTACCTGATACTTAAGCCAAATACAGTGCTATATTCAACACTCCTTCCTCATTTCCAGAGGAGTTACTTATTTTTTTCCTAATCAAGTCATGTCCAATGTGATCTGTTAATATGTTATTTAAGTTAATCAAGCTATCATTTACATACTCATTAGTTGTTTGCTTTAAAAAAGTCCACATTTAAAAAACCCCCACATTTCTGAAATGAGTTGTCTGAAAATAGAAGATCATGAAAGTAGAAACATCTTCAATTTAAGTGAAAAAGCATCAAAATAATAAGAATTTATACTTAAACTTGCAAGCCTTAAAAATGTATAAAAATGCTACTCTGAGAAATTTTATCCCATGAAACAGCTATAATGTGAATATTTTGTAATATTGCTAAATAAAACACATGAAAAGTGTTGATCTTGCTAAGCAACAGACAACACACAACAGCAAAACAGAGCATCAGAGAACAGGCATACTGTAACTATTAACTTACCAAGCCAACTATCAGTAAGAAGTATCTTGCTTCAGGTTCCCTGTATCCTGTGAAACTCGAAACTTCACATGGCTGGATATGATGATGTGGAAATACTTCCCTCCATATCACTAACTGACCAATCTTCTGTTCTGCTGCCAAGGGTAACAGACAATAGTGCCGACAATATAAACCTATATCAATAAGATCTTCCTTTGGCAAGTGATTACCAATCAAGTAACCCTTAATTAAACACAGAAAAGGAAGTATATTCAGTAAGAAATACAACACTGCCACTTATCACTTAAGAGTACTTTTCATTAGAGATATCCATGCTCCGCATGCACTGAGACTGGAAACTTTCTGGCCAGAGACTGTCTTTTTGGTATAAAGCTATACAACAGATAACACTGAGCTTTTGCACCGCATTTGAAGAATCAAAATGCTGAAATATAAGCAAATAAAACATCAACATATATGTAAGTTATCAAAGGGCAGCTGGGAAATGCATGGCTTTAACAGCTTGCAAAACAGCTACAGAGTTAGGGTGCTTTAATTCTCATTTAATTCTCTCTCCAGTATTTTTGCAATTAATAAAACTTCCAAAGATACGTAGTACAACCGTGTTTCTAGCACTAAGGGTGTTATGATTAAAGTCCTGTCATGGTAGATACCGTGCAGTTCCATTTGTGCCAACAGTTTAGTCGTATAACACTACCAGCATAAAGAATATTTGCATGATAAAATCCTTAAAATGTAAGTTTCCTTAAAACAAAGGCTGTTATCTTCCTCTTCATAATGTTGAATACACTGTCTACCTTTAATAAAGATAAATTTACAAATGAGGCCAAAGGGAAAAAAGCTATCAATCCAATTTCTAAAGTCTTGGATTTAAAGACAGAGCACCTGTTATCTTTATCAAAAAAATGGCAATGAAGAAAAAAAGTCCTATTTGAATATTACACAGCCTCATTTGAATTGACTTACTACTTTCTTATTACTGTCCCCAATCCCTAGATTATACGCTACAAAATTCCTCTAAGACAGTTTCAAACAAGTATTTTATTCTTACTGATCATACAGTACACGTCACTGCCCAACATCAATTTTTTCTGTTACGGTGCTTGACTTTTAGGTCTGTTACTAGAAATACATCTTTAAAGCAATCATACAACTTTTTCATATTTCTGAGGTTCTGAAAAGCATAACTCCATGACTGAGTTAGGTTTCCAGATGAATTTTCCTAATCTTTAGGCCTTAGTCACTAATACTACCTTGTAGAAGAGACAAGATCCCATAATCATATATAATCTTCTCATGTCATAATAATCTTCAGACTGTGGAAAAAAAAAGCATGGTATAATTTTTAATTCAGAAATTTTATTTTATTTACCACATGCAAGCCTATTAATTCCAGTCAATATCTTAATTAATACTTTCATTTTTGACCACTTCTTGTTATCAGTATGGCAGTTAATACTGAACAGTTGCATGAATTACCAAGTTTTTATTGATTTTCCTGTCACTACAATTTTCTCTAACAATTTTCAGCTAAAAATAATAGATTTCTGATATAGTTTTCTGTCCATAAACTGTTTTTGTTAGGATACGCTAATTCTCAGAGCTCTTAAGAGCAAAGTAGCTGGAGCATAACTATTGACACCAGAGGCCATCCTAGAGTAAAACTTCCGTGTCAAAGCATTTTTTTCCAATATTTGACATTTTACCCAAAATGTACACATTCTTTGATCGTTTAATTTGGATGCTCAGAGCTATCACATTAGTAACACTATCTTTAGGTGGATATAGTGTATTTTAAATTAAGTGGGTGAAATCAATTTCCATGCAATATACTACAACTTATAAACATTGCTTTTTGTAAATAATCACCCAGGTTGTTTAGTACAGTGATTCTTTTTTTTTTTTTCTCTTGCAAGATAGATTACATGTGTGCCTACCTTTTATTTTAGGTTTTAAGAATCATTGTCTTTTGTAATTAAGAATATTTGTGTCCCAAATTATTATGCTAAATATGTGATCAAACAAGTTCTCTTTATGCTCAACTACAACATGCAAATAATTTTAAAATAACTGTTCTGGAACATGAGATTAGGAAAATTCAGATGAAAAAAATTAGAAAGTAAAACTGAAATGTCAGTGTATTGACAACTCACTGTCCTGTACAGCACAGAAAAGAGCACGCATAGCAAATGATACTTAAGAAAATTACTATCTTCTCCTTTAACAGTATTAAAACTACGCAGAACATTTAACTGCTTTCTGTAAACTGGAAAATCAAGTTCTTAGTGCTCCATACAAGTTTTCAGGTTTATTCACAATTACTTGGGAAGGAGACAGTTATCTATATGAAAAATGAAACATAACAACAACCAGCTATGTTAAAATTAGAGTGTCCTTGCAGACATCCCACAGAATTAAACTATAGTAAATAATGGGTTTTCAGTGACTAGTCCTATGGGATTATAATAATGTTATCCATGAAGAGAAATTCAGGACAAACAGCATGGATAAAATTGAGCTATCTTAAAGCAAGAACGATACAGCATAGCTTTGCCTGGACTCCCACTTGATTAGAAAAAGCAGATGAGTTTGGAATTAGTGCTTTTTTAAACTACTGAATATCACACTAAGGCAAAAAGATACTCTGCAGTGCAAATAACAAAAATAAAATGTTTACCAGCTCTGCAAAGTCAGCTGCTTCCAGATCACTCAGTGCTGTGTCAATTTCCATCTGAAATATTTAAGTGGTCCATTTTAACAGAGATTTCCAACATATTAACTTACAATAATAGCACAGTCCGCTCTATCTTGCTAGTCTCAGACGATTAGGATTCACAAGTACAAAGCAAATGGATAAAACTTTGCACATACTTTTCAGTAGTAATATCAAATATCAAGAACACCTCAATTCATCAGATTAAAGAAAAAACCCTCTTAATTGCTGTGTATTTCCCTCTTCTTTGAAACTGTAAAATTTCTCTGCTTGTGTGCCTGCTGAACCCACTGTTTGGTATAAAGGAGATGTCACTCTTACTCTCAGCGTGCTTTAAAATGTGAGGTCTAGAGACTACCCCTTGAAGGCTGGAGACAGCTCTGAAATCTGGCAAGCTATTGTATCCAACTGAGTTATTAGGAAAAAAAAAAAATCTTTTTCACAATGGATTTAGTTTTTGTCTCTATGGAAATTGCCAAAACTTTCTCACGCGTTATCTTTGTTGCACTGAAACCGCTTTAAGCTTGCTTATTTCTCTAACTACAAGAGCTGTTGGTTAACGTTTTACTGAAAGTACTTTCTTTTAAAGAACATGGTACTTGGCAGTGACGTTCATGACATAAATGTGCTACTTAATGAAAAGAACCTAAAAACCATCATTACAAACTTTTCGGGCTGCATTAGGAGGCTGTCTCTAATTGAAATACAGCCAGTTTTTCCAACAGAGAAATGTCAGCAAGGCTGTCTGCAGTTGACAACTAACCACTCTCTCAGATTTCTCCAGTTAAAATTTAAATGGCTTTCTGTCCAACAAAGAATTGACATTTTTAGTTTTATAATCCTTACAGAAGGATTTAACTGGAAATTTCATATTCTGCAACAACAAAATTTTTCTGGAAAGCGTGGATGATCCCAGACAATTTTGGAAAGCAATGTATATATCACAACTATAAACTAAGCCTTTTTTAAAAAATAAACCCCTTTAAAACCGGCAATTTTACAAGAACGAAACAACCTGAAAGCTAAACTAGAGAACAGTCTCTCTACAGAAACTTGAGAGAAAAGAAAAAAGCAGGGAGGAAAAAAAAAAAAATTAATCACCAAATAGTACAAGGAAAAAGAAAAGTGTCATTTCCTGGCTAGGAAAAAAATACGTGAGAACAATTAGAAGTGCACTAAGTAGCGTTTCAAATATATATTAGGTTGCTGACTGACCGTATTCTACAACTTCGTGTTGCATAAATGTTTTATTCCCTTCCGTTATGGAGCATGTTGTCTGCCAACTACTGTACAAAATAGCTAAGACTTGCTTATCTGTGCAAAGCCAAACTATGCTGGAACTGTATTACAGAATCTGCCACTCAGAAAGGCAAAGTTTTTCTAGTTGCATCCCCGGTTGCCAACTTCGTTTTGCATAATTCAAACTGAATTCCTTTTTCAGTTTTTGTAATTCAGATGAGTATGTAATTCCAAATCATACCATAAATTTCTGCATAAATGAAATACGTGCTGGTCTGAGAACTCTACTGCTGAAATCTCCTTAGGATTGTTCGCTCTTGTACAAAAATTGCTGTAATTATTTCAAATTGGAGAAATAGCACCTTTTTGTATTTTGGGCTAATAACATCAGTTCTACAGCGCATATGAAAAAGTACTTCAGAGAAGACTTGGCAGGAATTATGCATCACACGTACATAAAATCTATTATTTCTATTTAAGAATATTACCTTATTAATAATTATCCTAATGATCCCAATTTTAACCTTTTTAAGTCATTAAAATGAGGTTTAAGACTGAGAGCTATAATGCTATTTACTATGATCTAGCTTTTTTCTTACTAACACTTAAAGCACAACTTGATTTCTAATTGGGAGGTAACTAGACACAGTGAAATGATGCAGAAAAGCTGATGTCAAACACATGATGTATGGGTATTTATTTTGATTCTGCAACAGCCATTTATAACTTTTCTAAATTGCAAGATATGCATGGGCTTCTGGAATAATATTTTCTACCTGGAAAAATACTTAAATGGTCAAAATCAAACATAAAACTACATACTAGGGGCTGTTTTCCCTGCTGCATATGCCAGTTGTTACAGACGAGTGTGGGTGTATATATGTATTTTACATAATTCATTTGTCGTCATGTTTTCTTCCTAGATAACTCTAAAGTCACCAAACTACACTCATAACAGCAATTTGTTTCTGTGGGAATGATTGTGTAGTTCCAAACTTAAATAAAGGATCCTGTAGGTAAATGGGTGGTCTGGGATGGGCAAAACCCTTAACGTAAATGACACACTAATAGCAGAAGATACCTGCATCCATTTCCTGGCCTCTTATGTACCAGTTTTTCTAGAGAGATGTGAAAATGAAATTACCTTGACTTCCTGAGGCAGCGTTAGCCAGCGCAGGCCTGGGAGATTGTCTAAGAATAAGGCACTGCAGGTTTCATAGTGTTGGGTGCTGGGGCTGGTGTTTGCCTTGAGTCTTGCAGGCTGAAGAGCACGCTGGAAGAACAGGTTGAAAAAATGATCCAGGCGAGAAACATTTTCCACCTGGCAAAAAGCACTGAACAAACATGAACTCCAAGTTAGAATAACATTGAGAAACTTGTAGCTTGTTTATATAACCCTCTGTGCTAAAGAAGTGTCTTTAAAGCATGATACTACATTTGGCTTTTATTTTTTTTAACATTCATTTTTAATATGAAAAAACCCACTAGGCTAATATCTATGCAGTACTTACAAACAAAGACAAAACTGCATTGCTGAAAGCAGTGTAGTGTTATAGTAGGTAGATGTCCCAGAGCAACTTAAGAGGACACAATGAGCAGCTTCATCCTTTTGGAAATAGAGATTATTCTTTTTCTTTTAGTAATTTGTTTAACTATTTTTGGTGTGTTAAAGTTCTTATTTCCTTCAGAGGATATAAAAAGCATTCTACTATTCCAAATGGTCTCCATTACTTCTATCAAAATCAAGTACTTTACACCTCACATTCAAAACTAAGCTTTTTGTGAGATGCTGAGATTTAAACAATTGCAGGTATTAGAAGTAAAAGCTTCTCCTTGTCATAAAGTGACAAAAAAATCATCATAAGAAAAAGATAAGCCCTAGAAACTTCAACACAGAAAAATGAATACAACTATGATGTTTTTTCTATGGCATACGCACTTTAAGCCTGAATTGAATGCAAGCATATGAATAGCCTACCTTGGCATTTTTATTTAGGTTACAGTCAGACTGAAAATTTTCTGGGTGATTTCCAAATGCAGAGAAAGACAGTCACTCTGCCAAATAAAGCTGAGAAGTCTAGAGTGTTTACTTTATTAAAAATATAACACTGATTCATATGTAGGTTTTACAGACAGTGCTTTAACACAAAGAATAACATTTGCAGAGTGCTGTTGACATCCACAGTGACTTAGATTATGTGAATGATTTAATCTAATCAAGGAAAAACCTATCTGAAGTAACAAAGACTGTTTAAACAGAGTCTTACTGGTAAGACTGAAACAAAAAGGCAAGAAGAACAGAATCCTGTCTTATTGTGCAAGTATAAAAGAACATACAAAGAAATTCCATGTAAGCATTAAAAATAAATGCTACGAGTTGTCTTTTTCAGTGAGCATCAATGAAACATTAGTGACTGAAAATACTTTTGAAAGAACTGACCTGTCTAAAGAACTGTACATAAATTTCAAGGTCCTGACAACATCTTCAATCATGTTCCTCAGCTGAGAAAGCGGCACACTAAAAAATAAAATTCAAATGCATCTTTACCATGAATAAGCATAGGCATCTTCTGAAGAGCCGTGTTGTTAGGTAGTGACATACTGCATATATTACTGTATGAGATATTTCCTTTGAGTGACTTGCTAATGATGACAGAGTCAGCAATAAAAGTGAGGGGTGGGGGAAGTCCTCCTAGAACACATAAATATGTAGTATTACTACTGTTATTCAGTAGTTTCTTATCAGGACTTGACTTTATCAAACACTGAAAATTACTGTTTCACAGCCTACATGCAGTTCTGAGATCTGAGGAGACCTTATTCCATTTAGAGGAAATGAAAAAGAAGCTGTAACGATAGATATATAAGATATGAACAAAATCAATCAAAAAAAGTGGAATCCCAGGTACAGAAACTAGTTAGAATAAAAAAAAAGAGTACATTCTAAGCCCTCGCTTTCTTGCTTTTTTGATAGAAGAGTATAATTTGAGGACAGAGAATATGTAACAAAATAAAATTAGAAGGAAAACAAAGCATTTTATTTGAAACTCACTTTTCTTCAGGAAGGCCAATTACAAGCAACTTGTCAGATTCTTTCCAGTAAACAACTTGGACCAGTTTTCCACACAAGAAAAGGGAGGAACTAGAAAAATTAAGTACTTCTGTTAACACTACAATGTCATAAAAGACCACCATTATAAGTCAAAATGATTTACACGTGTTTTATATGCAAACGTTTATGCTTATATGTAATCACATGCATGCAACTGGGCTAGGTAATTATATTAATTATTACAGAACTCCAAGACTCACTGATTTCTATTCCAAACAGATCACACCACTACTAAAAATGCTCTCAGGTATACAAATATAAAGGGTGAACAACTGCTACTGAAGCGCCACAGTCGTCTTCTGAATTATTCAGATGCTCTTTAAAGGTCTTCCTGGTACATACCTGCCTAGCTTTAAACACAATCAACTTAGAAAATTAATGCCATTTCAGATCATAGTGAGGTAACAGGAGGTACTAATGAAGGTTCTCAACATAGTAGTCACTCATGAAATCATTTAACAAGACCCCACACACGTTTTGAAAACAAGCCCAAGAGGTATTTGAATGTATTACCTCAGTGATAAACATAAGCTTAAACTCTCATGCTATCTCCTTGTATAGATAATTGCTTTACAAAGCTTAGTAATCCCAGAAAGACACAGAGAACTTTAATTTGAACCATAAAGTGGATTGGAACATGAAACAGACCCAATGTTCTAATTAGCAGCAAACCATACATTACGTACCAGATTATAAGATTAAATGTACTGGTTGCTTCTAAAACCAAGGTCTGCAAATACCTTTATAACAAAACCCCACCTTTCTTACTATCATGTTAGAAATTTTAAATAAGAAGATAACACTACTGCAAAGTGAAAAAAGGGTAACTTCAGTTTAAGCTTGAAAGATGCAAGAATTTAATTTTAAGGGCATGACTCCATTATTAACTTGCTTCACAGATTCACTCACACTGTAATTTTTATCCTTCATGTAACCAAAAGTGCTTTCCAAACAAAACAAGTTATTTATTTATAATGCAGTTAACTAGAAAGAAATAAACATCCCCATCACAAAAGATACACAATAATGTGCAGACACAATAATCATAATTTACTCTTCTGACAGAATAAGCTTCATAGGAGAACTGGGAATTATCTATTCTATTTTTTGAAGAGCTCAGACAGTCACAGAGACCAGCAGAAATGCTTTTCTATTTTTAGAATTCAAAAATAGGAAACTGAGAACCTTAACAGGGAAAATCAATCTACATTATCACAAAGATAATGTAGATTATCCATGTTGTCCAAAATATGTTGCTTTTCTGATGATACCATAGGTATAAATCATCAAACAACAGACTGATTTGTCTTCTAGAAGGATTACTAATATACTTCAGTGTTAATTAAAGTGGCACTGCATTAAAATACTGGTATATGCAAAAGATCAAAAGCCTGTGTTGGATATCTGCTGCTGAAGGAGTCAAGTCACATTCCTATTGATAACTACTTCAGTAACATGACTTCTAGTAACTTAATAACTAGAAAATTGTAAGCATCGTTAAAGCACAGTGTTAAAACTTCTTACTCAAAATAGCAAGATACCAACAAGTCTGAGAAAAAAAATACATTAAGAGAAACAAATGCAAAAAGAAAGTAAATTAACCAGTAATCATTTTCTGGAAAGCAAAAATATTCAAAAGGACATCAAGAACTCCTTTTAAGGAAAAAATTATCAGTGGAAACCCCAACTTTAATATACTAAACAGGCTTTTTGCCTCTTGAGGAATTCCTTATTATTGCAAACGCTGTTCACTACTGCTTGCACACTCTATTCTTGGGCCTGAAACCCACTTTTTTTTTTGCCTTTTTTGTACTAATCCAGGTCTTCTGTCTGACACACCAGGCATTGATATGCAGAACAGAATCTTGCATGAGACCCCCAAGAAATGTAAACTCATATATTGGTTCTCAATGGGAAGCAGTGTGAAACTGAAAAGTGGTACCGGCTATCTCACTTCTAATTATTCCATCAGAAAATCTTTAAAAACCTTTAAATTATCAATAATCTCTTGGGAATATCTCCACCACCTCTATGCCACTCCAAAAACTTGGAAGTCATTTTTATTAGACTTCTTACTGGAGTCCTAGTTTGTGGATAAAAAAAAATATCTTTCAGGTGTTGCAAGTTGAATGTGAAATACAATTAATTAAAAAGTAGCAGGCACTCATGAATTTAACCAAATTATTATTTATTTTTTTTTAAATTCGATTTAAGCTCTTGTAGAGTTTCCAGTCTGCCATAGTGCAGTGCCACAGAATCCCAGTTTAGATAAGGATGTTTTAAGAGATCTAAAAACACTTACACTGATCTGAAAATCCTACTCATTGCCATCCGGGGCAAAGAAATTCCCCCAAATCAATGTACATCCAGGCTGAGGAGTTCAGTCTTTCTGTTCTAGCTAAAACATTACTGTAACAGGTAGAGTCACTCTTGTTTTTAGACTTGATGCATGACCCACGTGTGTTTTTCTGTACACATATGGATAATAAAAGTAGTAATACATTACATTTCAAATACTTTTACCTGATAATCTGGGTACCAGTAACACTTTCCAGTATGTCAGATAGTGTGAGAAATATTCCTCTCACACTTTTCAGTTTTTGGGATGCTTCTGATATGGGATACTGATAAAGAATTTCTTGCTGTGAAGAAAGTTAGCTGTTAGTTAAGCAAAGCAAAATCAAAATCACAAAAAACCCCACCCACAGAAAACAGGTAAGTTTTTTTTTCTGGCATCAGTTTGTTTGTTTGTTTTCAAACATGAAAGCTTTTATCATATACTTTCCCATGGTACCAAAACAAGCAGTCGTCTGCACGGGCATACTGGAAAACTCTAAAATGCACATGAGTGTTTCCAACAGGTTTAACTTTTCTATTTTATAGAAAAGTAGGACTTATTTAGAATCATTATTATATGGAGAAATATAAAATGATAGAGAGTACGCCCATGGCATTTTACAGCTTAACGTACGCTGATAACAAATCTGACTCCAAGAGATAGCTAGTATTTGTATGGGTCTTTCAATATTTAAATTGTGATTTGTCATCAAACATAGTTCTTTAAAACCAGCAATAAGGATATGGAAACTCCAATCCCTCTATATTACCCTCCCTAGTTGCTTTACATGTATAGTACAAAATATAACTGATATACTCAAATATAACAAATACACTCAACTTGTACACCATTAACAATTTTATCACCAAACCTCTGACCATCTGTGTCAGCATACTCTTAAAGACATCATCTTGAAACTGGAGATCACTAGAGGTAAATATTTGTGACAATTGTTTTTCTTTTTCTAACCAGTTCTTTAAAATGTTTTAGGTAAGCGATTAAAAAAAGAATATTATTTCAACACCCATAACAATATAGTATATAAGCAAACATCTGATTCGTCACATTTATTGCTGTCTGCTAAATCAAGATGGGCCAGAAATAATGTGGGTAATATCAAGCATATCCATTGTAAAGAGCAAACTAAATTATCTTTGTACACAAATGAAAGAAACACAGAGGAGATTAACTTCCCTACTTATGTCACTAAGTACATCCAGCCACTGCCAATACCCATTAGAAAATTTTCCTTCATCAAGATTAAAAGAATGTAAAGTTTCATTACAGAAGGACCTGGCAAACTCTTCATTCTCATCCAATTTAATTAGCTCTATTTTCAAATACTCATTAGCGACAGGATTTTTTCTTCCTTGAATCAATCTCTCAGCTGGAAAAAACCTGCCATTTTCTAATTAAAACACTACAAAGGGTAGAAAGAGCCCTTTTTTTCCTCCTCACTGTGAACCGGGGCCTTTACACAAAATTCATTTGAGAATTATCTGTACGCTTTCCCAGGGAAAGAAAGGACAACTGTAACAAAAGGTCATAGCTGCATTTTATGTATATATTAATGAGTTAGCAAGGTTCAGCACATACCACCATACAAGATCAGCTGTCTTCAAAGCAAGGCGAAAGTTCATAGGCCAATGACAATGGAATTAATAAATGAGAAGTGGCTCAGTTCTTAAAAAGTGTAAACCCTCCGTCAACCCAAAAACCCCAAACCTGGACAGAGTATCTCAACTAATGGCTTATCAAACAGCTTCTCTTTTTTTTTATTTTACTAATTTCTCAAGCTGAGCCAAAATAACATTTAAAAAAAAATAAATTAGTGCAGCCTTGACAACATAAGAAAGGACTAAAAGAAATTTTGTCCAAATGGTGCCGACAAGCTAAAAACTTCCTATAACCTTCAAATGCAGTGCACTGACAATAGATGCTGTCAAATAGTAAGATTAACCATAAATATTAACAAAGAAACAATAGATGCAAAGACAACTGTGAGTTCTTAAAGATTAATTCAGGAATTATAAAAACAGAGAAATGCTGCAGGAAGCACAAATCAGTGCTCTCTCAACAGCTAATCAGTGATACCTGCTCTGCAGGGTGCTAAACCCACACTTCCAGTAACACTATCCTGAAGGAAGAATAGGAACATCACTCCTTTTAAATCATGGTATCACCAAAACACATTCAATCACATGAAGATGTTACAGTGTATGCTGGTACAAATAAGGCATGTTATAATTGTAATGCCTACATTGAACTAAACCATAAAAAAGACAAGATCAGCCTTACTCACTGAAACCATGATCACATGGGACACCCTCCACATGCATGCACACATGCTAAATTATTCCTAGCATTACTTTCCTTTATAATTGAGCAGATAAAACTTGTCTCAGAGCTCATTAATTCTATTTTTGGGTGCCAAAAGCTCACAAATGGAAGAATTATTTACAAGTTCTAGTCACCATAATTTTCACATGGATGTGATCTGTGTACCACACCTCCTTTGGCTATGGGTAAGGAAGCTTAGTAAAAGTTCATTATATTTTTATTGTGCAATATGGCACAGGTGTATATAGTAACAGCAGTGCTCGTTTGAAGTGCAACTGGAAACTGAATCTGGAACAGTACATCTACAGGATAAATGTCACTTACTGTTCACCAAATGAACTTAAAGACAGATGCCTTGAAGAAGGCCATATTCTTTTGTTTGGGAATGTTATAAGGATCTTGATTACACCAGCAAAGCGTGTCTCAGCATTAGAGACTATTCGGGGCTGCATAAACTGCCAAGACTTCTAGGAAACAATTCTTCCATGGTCTGAAGGGAGAACAAGTGCATTACAATCCTCCTTTTACCTCTGCTCAACATTCGGGGTTAATCCTGTTTTTTGGGAGAATGTAGAGAAATAATGGGGCAAGAAAGCAATACTCCATTTACTCTGAAGTGCAGGAATTGAAATTAGGCATTTGCATATCTATTCACCTACCAACAGAGGAGGCCAGAGGCCCTGAAACAAGTTCTTGTTTTAATATCTCATAAAATTTATGTGAGCAAGAAAACACTGGTCTTTAAGTCTACAGCAACTGTCCATAGCTCTTCTATCCACATAACATAGCTGTCTTGGACAACAAACTTAGAATTGAAGAAAAAAGAACTATTTGCAGTATGTAAGTGAACTTTATTTAACTCACAGTTAAATGAGCTCTTTTCAATTTTATTATTGGGAAATACCAAAGCAGAAAAATACTGCAGTATCATATGCTTTAATGGAAGCATTGTCTGGGTGGGAAAAAGAGCACAGAATGACCCCGCCTAGTTGCAATGCTATTAAAAATAAATAAATAAAAAAAAACAACCCTAAGAGACACTGGTATAAAGCAATTTCTTCTGAGGGTACCTCCCATGAAAAAATGTGGTCACTTAAACAGGAAAGAACTGCAATCCAAAGCTTACAGCGTTAGTATCTTGCTGTAATACTCAATGAAGCATATATTACCTTAAAAACATTATGTTAAAAAAGCATGATTTATATTGCAAAGTTGAGTACTCCAGAATTATGAAGTACTGGATTTATGTTGCCTAATAAACCTTAATTACATACTATCACCTGTCCAAGACAAGCATCTTTCAGAAAAAACGTAATACTTAAAGACAATGTGATGCTGTGTATGTACAAAAGGGCTGAATTAAAGTTACAGAAGTAGCCATAAATCTGTCGTTTCCTAGCTTACAAGCACTTGACTCTGCAAACTTCACAACATTTTTTTCATGGTATTATGACACCATGGAATTTTTGGGGTTCTCCTCCCAAGCCCTATCTCTAGAAAATAAAAGTGAACTCAATTATGTGTAGTTGTAACACCTTTCCCTCTGTTACACATCACCACAGAGTGATACAGACTTCTGTCAGCTGAAAAATAGTATCAAAAAATAAAGACATCTCAGAGAAGGGATGGAGCACTGACTGGATCTAAGGATTAATTCCAGAGGAAAGCAAAACGTCTTTCTTCTGCTCCCCGCTCCATCACTGTCCCACCATCCCAGTCCCTGCAAAGTGGCAAAACTTGTGCTTCATTTGATGTCTCCACATCACAGATAATACAGATCATTGAGGCACTCTGCTAAACCTAAGGAGAATTTACAGAAGGGGAGAAGAGTCTTTTTCCAAATGTTTGTTCCTATAAAGTCCATTGTCCATTTGTCATTTTTAGATCAGGCAAGAGGCCAAAGTCAGCCCTCCACGCTGCTCTGTGCCTTCCCTGCATTCTGAGTGGAGCATCTGGAGCTATGGCTACACCCTGAACAACATCTACACAAACTTACAATGGCTCATACCTACACTGGCAAAATTTTTCTGAGGAACACAAAACCGAAAGTGATGTGAAAGGAATCTTTACGGGACAAAGGAAAAGTCCTTATGCATGTGGACTGCCAACAGCTCCTGCTGGGGAAATTTTTTTTGACTAGGCAGATTTCATAGTTCAAGTTTGAGAGGCGCGTTGAAAACATCACAGTGAGCATCCGAAAGACAGGAACGAACTGCTGAATTTGTCTCTGTTTTGTCTGTTAACACCTCTAGCCTGCTCTTTATTCAGCAGCACTGAATTTCAAGTCCAATTAGAGTTTGTCAGCAGTGATGCTTTTTTTTTCCCTGGAATTTCAGGCCTTATTTCTGTCAAAGTGGACATTTTACAGACTGTTCAAAATGATTAGCGAGGGTTTTCTTTTTTTCCTTTTTTTTTTTTTAACATTGAAAGGCATAGCAGTTGCTGTTGTCAGTTGTTACCTTTCATCTTCAGCTTCATTTAGCCACATACCTCATCCTTAGATGTTTCAGAGTCCAGTTTCGTTGCGAGGAACATCACGACATGAGGCACATCTTGTATAGCCTGTTGAAGGTCTGTACTGTCTTCTCCCCACAACAGCCGAACCAGATTGTTCATGCTTGACTGTGCCTGTTTATACCTCTGCTGAGACGCTCCTTCAGGCTCAAATATTGACATTTCAAATGTAAGTTTAACCTATTAAGATAATTAATTATTGTGAAAATGAGGCTGTACTTACAATTACATTCTACTACTGGATGAAACAGATGCAGTTTCAGCCCTTTAAGATATTAAGTTTTCTTAGCTTTACTGACAAAGATGTAAGCATTCAAAAATTCCTGCTGTTTCAAGAAACCAATTATATATTCAGCATTACACAACCATCTATCATTAAGGACAAAGCCAGCTATTACATGCTCTGTGAACCGTGTGAGTAAGCATGTGGTTTGGTGTGTTTTCATACTTAATGCTTATGGTTTTGAGCCTGGAAAAATATACTTACTGCTCTAGGTTTGTTTGAACACAAAACCTATTACGATGTTTTTGAAACACACACAGTATTTGACTTCTTTCAGAATGTCAGCACTTTCATAAGTATATATCCTCCAGGCTCTTTCATGAGCTTTTCTTTGTTATTTTGAGTGCACTGACAGGTACATTTGCACAGGGAAATCAATTCACGTTAGACTGCAAAAGTCTGTTGATTTGTAACACTCAGCAGCAATTCCTTCAATCGGCCAACATTTTCACTTTGTTAATTTTCCTTTTTTTTTTTTACCCTGTAGAGTCAGCAAATAAGTTTTGTTGCCGTATTTAACAAGTGTACACAACTAGAAAGAAGCACAGAAGTTGTTTACATCACTTGCTGCACTGTCTTCAGAAGAAAAGAAATAATCAAAGCACAAAAAAAATTAAAGTAACGTGAAATTTAGATGATCAGGCTTACATAGGATGCTCACTGTTCTTTGTTTCCCAAATAAAGTAAACCCCTGGATTTTTAGAAAAAAAAAAGCCTATTTCCTGGCTCACAAAGAACACAAAAGCCAAACTTGGTGTGGAAATATGGTTCACAATTTGCTTTATAGACCTCCTTTTTATGAGCACTGCCTCAGAAAAATTACATTTGTTAGTTGTACCAGCAGTGATGAGAGGGTAAGATTTTTTTTTTCTGTGAGTGAACACTTCATCCTAAGTAGGAAAGAAGGATACGTAGAAATATCTAGCTCTGGACTCAGCATAAAACTGCAATTTCTGAGAAGAATAAATTAATTTACTTTCTTGGATGATACCTTAGTTTTCATCATTGTTCAAAACGACTGAAAATATATCTATTTGGACGAAGCAGGCACCCTCTCAGTTCCATCTTCCATACGTTTTTATTCAAGGCTGTTTGTCTGCCTTAAAGTATCCTTAACATGTCTATTGACTGCAAAATTTTAAACATTATATATCAGACCAATCTTGCTTCTCTTTAAAGTCAGCGACAGCTTATCCTAATGATTGATGCAACAAAAAAGGCTTCAATTTTCCCAGTTACAGTAAATTTGTAAAGCCCAAGCAGAGGTAATTTATACATTTCAAAATAGATAGATAATATACGTTTTCATAATTGTGAATGTGTATACACGTACTTAAAGAGAGGTATGCCAGCAAGAAGTAATGATGCTTTAAAACACCCACTGCCTGTCAGGCTAGATCAGAGAGAAGTGCCATCACCAGCTCTTCCAGCTACAATATTTCTGTCTCTGGCTGCCGCCTTCCCATTCCACTCTACTCCCTCCCAACACTTCTCATTAATCTTTTCCTCTCCTATTTTGGCTGCTATCAGCTTTTTTTCGCTTTTCTCTTCCCATTCTCTGGAACAGCATTGCACTCAGCCCTGCTTTCCTGGCATGTGCTACCACTTTCTTTTCTGACAGTAGTTCATCCCTTGCTCTCTCCTCATCATTTCAGTTTTGATTCATTACATCGCATATTAACGGGACTTGAGGAGCAGAAGCATCCAACTAAGAAGCACTCGCTTTTTAATACCCAGTAACTTGATTGTTTCACAGTTTTATAGATGCATGTTTCCTTCTCTGGCATTCTGGCCTCAGCTCTCTTCTTTGTCACACCATCTGCATGTATTTCGGAGGATTTTCCTCGTACCCTGTTTAACTTCTTGCAGATTTCCTCAAGCCTCAATAGCTACTTCTCTTAACTTCTATTACATCTTGTCTGTGGACACTTATTCATGACACTGCGGCTACAGTCTCTACACTAATGATGCACAGATGTAATTCTTGCTGCAGCCTTTAGTCTCTCAATTTAAAAAAAACCAAAACCAAACCAACAAAAAAACCCTGAAAACTCAGTTTGTCTTGTCTTAGAAACACAGCCAATAAAGCTTTCCAAGCAAGAGCTCAAAACAAAGTGGGCCAAACAACTTTAACTCTCCTTTCTCCTGCAGGTATCCACGCTGCCTCCCACATCCCTGGGCAACACCGCACCGCTCAGATGGGAAGTCACTGTATTTTGAGAAAGGTGTCTCTGCACGATTTGACTACAAGTTCCTTTCCAAATCTGTTCCATTCTATCTAACAGCTTGAAACGTGGTATCTTCTGTTCCTTTCAACTTTTGTCCAAGTTCTAATCTATTCCCTGCCTTTAAAAAAAAATGACTGTGAAAAAGACTATCTAGGCTGGAAAAGGCTGTAATTAAAAATGACCAAAAGACTACATTTCTACATACTCTAAAAAACTATTATTTTTGTGTGGAGGAGAAACGGATGTTGATTCTGAGCAGTGTATAGGATCTTATTAAACATCTGACTACTTAAGTGCCCTTTTGCAAATACCGACTATGAAATCTTTCACAACTTTGATACCATTTCTCTTAGAGAAAATCAGTTTAATGCCCAGCAGAAAACAGAAAAGGAAATGTAGAACAGGAAAGGCGCAGAAATTATTAGTATTCCAATCTATAAATATATAGCCTGCACACATTCTTAATATTTGGAATAGTTCTCAAAAAGAATTTAATGAAACTGCAAGAAGGCACTGATGAAGGCAACAATACAGCAGACGATGAGGTACATAGATGGGGATTTTTCTGCTTAGGAAATATGTGACAAAAGTGAAACATGATAGAGCTCTCCCAGGTCATGCAATGGTATGAAGAATAAGACATGGATGATTAACTACTCCTCATAATACAGGAACCCAGGGGCATGAAATGCACCTAATTAGATGGCAATTTGAAAACCAACAAAAATGGAAGTTAACGCATCAGTTACATAAGTCACTGCTACAGGATGCTGTGGAGGTCAAAGAAATTTTAAGACTAGATTAAAAAAGAAGGTGGATCAAATTTGTAAGTGATCTAACAAGTTCCTAACTATTGACTGCTGGAAGCTTGAGAAGTATGCTGGGAAGGTCACTTTGTATTTAATTTCTTTCTTAATATACATTTATCAGTGTATGAAACAGAAAATATAGCTGTTATACATTGGTCTGACCCAGAAAGGCATGCTTTCTGTTTATTGCAGGAAAGCTGTATGTCTTAGAATATGGATTTTATTATAGACAGAGCTGGTGGCATTGCCTGCCTTTTAAGATTGCCTGTCATTTCCTGTTCTGAGTCTCTGTTTTCCACGTGCTTATGGTTTGCACAACTGTAACTCAAAATTTCAGGCTGAAATTTCTGATTCTGAATGTCTGCTTCAGGCTAAATATTTTTAGAAACTTTCGGGTAAAATGGTTCTGCAACTTCAGAGTATCAAAGTAAGAAAAAGTATATATTTTTAACAGATCTTCCCCTTCCTATTCTGTCTTCTCTGTCTTGTGGTGATAGAAAACAGCAGCTATTTTGATTACAGAAATGTGAATTTGCATGGACTGCAGAATATGCTTTTATCATATGATCGCAAAGACAGATGGAGGGGTATGCTTTGTCCTGTCACATTCAGTCACTGCCACACAACTTCAAACGGGGTATCCAATGCTGATGTGGCATTTGGAATTCTATTGCTTATTACAGACACTAAACTAGCCCTTACGTGCCTAGAAGCTAGTTTGCCTAAACTGAGGTAAGGAAAACAAAATTCTGGAAATATAATAATGAGAGATGTTATGCCACATGCTGCAACTGACAGAATCTAGGTAATTAGATTTTGAAATTACTTCCAGTAATTTTTAACACTGAACCCAGAAGAGCAGTGACTTTGCTTACATAAATAACTTCTAACTACAGTAAAACAGTTTTAAACTGCGTTTTTTTAATCTATTTTGCAATGTAAGATGAATGAGAATACACTAACAATTTTGCTCATTTAAAAGCTGTCTTTATTACTAGATTTCAGAAACAACAACCCTCTGTTTCTGCAGCAGCACAAACACAGCAAAAACCTCAGAACTCTATTTAAATTCTCCACTGGTCTATTTCAGCAATCACTCTTCTGGCTTGACTCAAACAGCACAGTAAAAAAGGAATAATTGCACTTTAATAAAAGGTTTTGGAAAGCCAACACGACAAACAGTTATATTTCAAATATACATTTAAAGTAACCGCTGTCTACTTGACAGATTTACTGACAGTGTAAACTTTAACATGGCATTAGAAGTAACTACTATATAAAGGGTTTGATTGCATTTTAGCAACAAGTGATATGTATACTCTAATCTAGCAAGCATACAATTAAATAAACTGTATAATCTCTGCTTTTTAAATCATTGCGTATTTAATAACAGTTTCAGCAACTCCGTATTTGGTCAAAGACAGAAAAGACAAGGTTTTTCTGCCATGGAGCTCTGCCAACACTTGACCACAGCTCTGGTAGCTTAGGCAAGCTTCATACTGTCAAGTATCTTGGAAAGCTTCCTAAACTGACATACTAGTACTCAATCTTACTGCAGTTGCAGATACAGTTCTACAGGCACTTACAGTATAGCAGTTGCCAACAGAAGCACGTTTAACAAAACCCAAAATTTCCACTTCTTATCATCTCTGGACAGTAAAACATTTCTATTATTATCACCTCATATATTCTACCTGAATAAAAACTGCCAAGAGGTTACAGACACACTATAATTTTAACCTTCTCCATCTTATAAAGTTGCAGCTTCTACCTTGTGTTCCTCGCCACCAGAAAGTGGGTTTAAGCACAATAACTCAAAATACTTAATTTTACGCTACTAACAACCTAGGTAATGAAGAGTCTCCTGGTATGATTCTGAAATAGTTATCTAGTTCTGTATTAGTTATTTAATTCTTCGTTATAGCTCCAAAATCATTATTCAGCTAGAAGAGAAGATATATGCAGTAGGTTTTTTAGGGGGAAGAGACATTATTCATCAGGTCAGTTTGTTAGGGGTTCTTTTTCTATCAATTTTTATTATTGACTTCTATCAATCTTCATTATTATTCAGTTTTCAAAGATCTTAAAAGTATTTAAAAGCTCTTAAAATACTCAAGAATTTATTTTTCTATTTAAATATGAAAGCGGTTATCAATTTCTCCCATTTAAATGGTTTTAAATATCCTTAATAGCACTACTTGTTAATCCAGGCTTCTTTTTACTCTCTTGTGGTTTGTGAGTCTTTTACATTGATGAAGAGATTTTATTTAAGTATTTCCATAGCGGTTATTGCCGTTATAAGAACATAACAAAAAAAAAAAAGCCACTGCTATTCTGCAGTTGACATATTTATTTCTAAGCTAGACATCAGTATCTTGCTTCACGCGTGTTATTGCCAGATTGCACATCTCCAGCCTTATTACCCACCAGGAGCAAGGCACCACAACATTACATACCTCATCCTTCATTTGCTGAGATCAGAGCATACAAAATAACAACTCTCCAAGCAACCCTACTTGTCATCTTTGCTCGTAACTACAACTGTGGCTGGTTAAAAGTTTGTGCATATCTCAAAGGGGTTACTTCCCTGTATTCAATAAGAAGTAATTAATTTTGATGCCAGTGATAACATAATAATAAAGTTGTTTTCTGAGCAGAAGGAAGTAATGAAACTTGATTTTCTACACATGTACGTACTAGTTCTCATAGAGAAACATGAATACTCAGAATTCTGCAAGCACAGAATACCTTGATTCTTGTACTGCGAAAAAAAAAAATATCAGGTGTTATGGTTAGTCTAAACCTACAAGTATGCTGCTACCTCTTGCAGTATGTTGCACATGCTTTCTAACTCTGATGACAAACAGAATATGTTAAGAGCTGGACTGTGCCTAATGTCCCTTAGTGGGAGTGGGGACATTACTTGCACCTACCTACTTTCACAAAACTTACCAGAATTAAACTCTGAAATTTCTACTCCAAGTTTCACTGAAGTCAACCAATGTGTTCAAAAATCAGATGGGGAAGTTCTAAGAAAAAGATCACTTAAGTTTTGTTTCCCGAGGGAAAAAGGACAGAAATAATTTTTACAGAGGACATTAGGAATAAAAGTTTAACTACTGTACCTGCATAGGACCTGGAATACATGACAAAACCCTTTCTATGTTTTCAGAATTCACATCAACATCATTTACAGCAACTAGAGCATCTCCTGGAGATAAAACAGACAAAAGCATGAGAAAGTTAGATGGCATTACACCACAGTACCAAGCAAAACAGTGTTTCAGAAATGAAATGAACAGGACATTCAAACAATCGTAAATGTTTTTTTTTTAATATTTATCTACATGCAACATTTAGTATATTTAGAATCATTAGTCTATTACCTCAATGTTCTTAAGGCCTTACTGCCATGCTTGTATCATTTTACAAAAAATACCTGTCAAAGCCTCTCCCCTCCATCCAGGCTTATATCGCTTTTGTTACTTGATCAAAAATCCCATCAATTTCACCAATCAAGTTATGCCCAAGAAGGTTTTTTTTGTCATTTACCTACTTTCCAAAAAAAAAGAAAAAAAAAAAAGGAAGCAGCAGTAAGAAAGGAATATCTATTTACATATTAAAAATATTTCAGGTAGTGAGAGACTAAATCAATCAAAAGATTTGATTACTTAAGGTGGCAATTTAGAACATCAGCCCAACATCTAAGGTGAAATTTTAGGTGGAACAAATATTCAACTTCAAAGTAATAAAACAGGCCTTATTTTCTACTTGATTTTCTTTGGTGTCTCTTTCAGTTGTCTCTGCTTTCTGTCCTACCAGGTGAAAAACTTGATTAGTTTACAGCTTGTATCATCTTCTGTTTGTGGAAAGGCAAGTAAAGAAAAGAAATTAGTTTCTTTCTTAACACTGAAAGTGACTTGATTCCAAGGTCATCTTACTCCTTGCAGGTGTGACGTAAAATTACCAAGAGCTGCTCTGGAAGAGCAAATGGAAAACCAAGCCAAACATCTAAGGTGAAATTTTGGGTTGAACCCAAGTTAGTGTTTGCTTGAGCTGCACAAAGACCCCCTCAAAAAGTACCTCTACATCTTCTCCACGATTATTAATATTAGCATGTAAAAGAGTGCAACCTAAGACACTTAATACATGAGTGGAAAAAAAAAAGAAAAAAGATTTGACTGAGGTACTCTATTTTCTTTTCAAACTCTTGAGGTTTGTTTTCTAAGGAAATGATGCTTCTACAATTGTACTAGGAATAGCTTTGATCCCATTACTAAATTTCAGCCAAAGCTGGAAGAAAAGGTACAAGTCACATTACATGCCATGAATTCTTTTAATAGACTGCTGGATAGAGAAGTCCTACTTCCCTCTCCTGCCCCAGGTCAGGCCATCACTCACCCTGTTTGTGCTCCAGGCTGGGCCAGTCTGCACAAGGGCAGGTGGGAATCAGACACAGCAAACGCTGGTATGTCCAAAAAGCCGTTAGAGGGCAGGAAAGGGAATGGTATTGTAAGAGCAGTACGAGGTATCACCACGTGTGGGGAAAGGCATGAGGAGAGTTCTGGGACTGGCACAGCAAAGGATGTGGATATAATGTAAATCCGAAAACATCTGGACAGTTCACTATTTCCTCTGTTCATTTTTTTATTATTATTATTTGTATCTACATTTATATCCCTTCGCACTGAGGTGAGCCTTACTGAATACAGTGAAATAAACCAGCACGTCCCTCACAACTAGCACTGGTATGTGAGGACTAGCATGGTCCAACATGTCCACTTGCAATGTTCAGGGAATTATATGAAATCCAGAATACCCTGAGCAGGCCAGAAGCTGCAATTGTGACACCCATCCTTTTCATCCTTTTCACCAGGACACGTGGAAAGCCAGAGGCAGCATTACAGGAGTGTTCAGCTACACCCACAATAGCAAAACCCTCTGCCACCTCCTAGCCGCAGCACTCATCGCTCTTTCAGGCAGCGTAAAGAGATAAGAGAAAGGATATGGATTCATAGCAAACGTGTGTGTTAGTGTAACTATGTTTTAAGCCTTGACTTGGCAACAAAAACATGAGAAACTGCAGGAATAAAGCACTGAACAACTCTAAGGTTCAGTACATATTTCAAGGTTTCCAGGGAGAAGACTTGCTCGCCTCAAACTAACGCAGCGATAATAATGACATGCGTACTAAGGAAAAGCAGAATCTGTCTCTAAGGTCTCTCCATTTCCTGAGAGTCTAGTAAAGAAACAGAATCTGAACATTTAGAAGAATTCTGACATTATCGTTATTTCTGTCTTCTACCTTGTTGTTAAGCACCATCAAATACAACTGGAATTCTTCCCAGGTACTAGGTCAATCACTCAAAATCTGTGCGGCACACAAAGCCAATAGAAGGAAGAATATTCTTCTTAACTAACCATCAGTAAAGAAATACAGAATCCCCCTAAAATGCAAGCAATATTCCTCTTTCATATTCTAGACAACAACTAACTGCTCACTGCTATACATTAAAGAAAGACTCATCCCTACTCTTACAGCAAAACAAAGAAAAGGTTAAGTTTTATTATACATACAAAAATGTTAGCATTCCTTGGGAAGAATTAAATTGTTTCTTTTCCTATTTCAAGTAACAGTACCTCTCTCCCTAATCTTTGTGTTTCTTGATGTGCAGCACAGTGAAGGTTTAGCCTATCAAATCTTCAATACAACAACAATTCAAAGACAGGAAAGTTGAAAGTTAAACAGCATTTAAAAGCAAATCCATGCCAGATCCCTGGGCCTTGAAAATTAGTAATCAAAAGCAGAACATTCAGGCTACTCTAATATAAGAAGAAATTACAAACAGAATTACTGTGCTCTTTGTTGAAGAAGACTCTAGTACCATGTATTAAAGATCATAATTCATAAATATAAGAGAAAGCATAAGTTGCTCTTGTACTAATCTAGAGGACTGTTTAAACAAAAGTTGTGTTCTGTTTGTTTTACTAGATTACAAATTCTGTTGTAAAGACAACAGTAGAGTCATCTCATCCACAAAGACATTCAAACCAGCTGCACACATTTCATGAAGATGTGTGCACCTTAGCACTTAAGGGAATATTTTTCAACCACAGCTCCCAGGGTGGAATACACAAAGACACTTAGAAAAGAGAAGATCTATCAGTATTTACATGCTATATACTCAAAGTGTTTTATTTATTTGACACCTAAGGTACAACGTATAACTTTCATTGCATCAGTAAATATTTATTCCATTCAAATTGTAAAAATGTAATCATGTACCATAAATGGAACAGCTTTCCAGAAGACACAGCCAAAGCAGTCCTGTAAGGCTGCCTTCATTTTGCCAGAAACGGTTCTGTCACTACTAAAGAACTGCAACTTGATGTACAACTGAGAAAATCTACATTGATCAGTGTGGATTGATCCAGAATTGCAGGGGTGTGTGGCAGGGTGGTTGCATTTTTTCCTTCTTTTTGCCAAACACACCAGCATTCAAAGAATAGAGACTATGAACTAACAGAATGAAAAGACATCACTGGCACAACAGGAAGTATGTAAAATTATGAACACAGAATATCTTAAAGCAGAACATGACCACAAGATCTACCCAGTGTGATAATTAATGCCAGGGAAAAGAGTTTACATATGCAAGAGTTCCTTTGTTAGAGTTTCACATCTACACTCTCTTTAAGAATTGTTTCCTCTCCTTTAGCAGCGTGAAACTTACAGAAAGTGAGACTGACTTAGGTCTTCAGAAATTAAGTCTGTGAAAAAAATAACGTAAATGTATAATCTGATTTCACTTAGTTCATGCTCAATCAATGTAGGTTAAATGAAATAAAAGAGTAAATGGCGTTTGCAGTTGTTTAAGTTGATTTAACTTGACGGTTTTCAGAGTTAAGTCAAACTTTCCCAGACTAAAACATTGCTGCATTTCAGATGCAGAAACACATTTGACTGGCAGAGAGAAAAAAGCTGTATAGATGGTATTGCAAATATCTTTTTCAATCATTCTTGTGGTCTGTGAAGTGAGTGAAAAACCCCCTCCAACTGACTTTTCTGAAGTACAGAGATCAGAGTGAACTTCTTCCTTTTTACTGAAGTAGATGTATATACTTACATAAACAAGAAGCAGACATTTGCATGAAATATTGTTTTCAAACCTGACATAAAATAATGCAAAATTTTTTTGGTTTAGCTTTTTCAACTATATAGTTATATACAAAAATATTACTGTGTCATACCATATAGAATAGCACTTGACCTGCTCTTACTTGCTTGCATTTCTACCAGCTGGTAAGATCACTATTGTCTGTCATCAAAGTCACCAGCATATATGTTGGGAGATAAAGAACATTAGAACAAAGGCTCACTCAGTTCCACTTTTAGCGACACAGCGAGCAACTGCAACAGAAGAAATATATTTTCTTTGGGCAACTCCAAGATCTCAGACCTTGAGTCAATAACTTTCTATTTAGAAAAATACATGTCCCCTTTAAGGAATAAAGTAAGCTTTTTTTTTAATCCCATAATAATGAATAATCAAGCTTTTGAGTTCTATCACTTATTATAAAAAGATTCTCAGTCCGCAAAACGGTAAAATGTCTATGTATGTTCTCCACACAATGCCAAGCAGAACTGAATTTTACCAGAATGATGGAACAAATTGAGGAGAGAGACAGGAATTCCTTAGTATTTCCTTTGTTCTGTTTTTCCATTTCTCATTAGAAAAAAAAACTTCTCACATCCTGTCAGTGTTAGCTAAGAACAGTGTGTACTGATCTCAAACACCTAGTTTGCACGCAGCTGATGGAATCATTCCTGCCTTTTTAAAGACAAAAGTTTAGAAAAGTCGTTGTGACTGCTGGCATCCCTAAAGCATTTATTTCAGAACTGCCTATCACTTTGCCGCGTAAGGCACAGGTCTGTTACTTTTGTTAAATGTCCATTCCCTAGAGATAAACCTGCAAGCACTATTTCTAAAAGTAGAAAGTAGATCTTCTTCGCATTTAGCCAGGGGACACTGGTGGGTAAGTGAATACCACTCCCATACTGTAATAGGAAGTGAACATTTTTGGTTGTATTAAAACCAGAACTATGTTGTTCACATGGGAGAGGACTGAGGACACTTTTTCATGAAATCCTGATATTTAGTTGCCTCTGTTGTTGGTAATGACTTGGTAGAAGTACTTATAAATGTTCACATACTCCTTTCCAAAAAAGGCAAAGTATGGAACACATTCAACTGAAGAAAGCCAGATCAATTAGTTGCTTTGTATGTTAGCAGGCTGCTTTTACCCAAACCAATGCTGTTACGCTTCAAGAGGAGATTAAAAGAACATAAACGACAACCCAAACTCCACAGCAAGAATATAGCAAAGCTTATGCAAGCTCTGTATTTCAATCTTGCATGTCCAACATCTCTACTTTGGAGAGCCTTTTCAAGAAGTACACCATATATGGTAATTCTTCATGAAAATCTCAAACTCTCACAGTATTTTGGTCCTTTCAAGGACATTTTTCTAACAGGACTCTTAGTTCGATGGTCTGCAAATGAGAAAAAACCCCACTTACTTTGACTGCTGGAAGATGACTGCAACTTGATTATTTTTCTGTAAATGGATTACTGTTTTAAACAACAAGTCCATGCTGTAGAAATTTAATATATATACTTGGCTTTCTAGCAATGATGGGCTGTTTTACCAAAACTTCAGAACTCCAACAGTGATATCTGCATTTTTACTATTAAAATGGGCAAAGATTACTACTTACACATTTCTTTATTTGGGGGAAACAAACAAATAACCCTCCCACAAAACATCAATAGAATTATTGCATTAGAAACCCATAGAAAACCAGTTGTCAGTCAACAGCATTGGGATCTGGACCTTTCAATGGAAGCTGGCAACAGCAGCCTGCATCCTTTGCATACTTGCTCAAAACTGGATT
Source organism: Tringa tobata (assembly GCA_033628505.1). Lineage (NCBI taxonomy): Eukaryota > Metazoa > Chordata > Aves > Charadriiformes > Scolopacidae > Tringa > Tringa tobata. Next base: position 7,797,882 of record JAHREE010000567.1, read on the forward strand.
ATTAGAGCCTGTCTTTCATATCATCCAAGGTTAATCCATATCCCTAGGTAGTTTTCATACTTTTTCTGACAATTGTACCTACTGATTGGGTGAGAGAATTCACACAAACCATTCAGGTATTCGGTGATGACAGCAGTAAGAAAATAAGATAATTACAAAGAGGCTAACAATAGTACTAGTTTCTAGTGAAAAGAGCTTTCCTGTGTTTTCAGTCATTGGAATTACTTTTCTATTTTTACTGTAGTAAAGATTGTGATCATCAGCATTTATAAGAAATATCCCCTGCTGTGAACTGGATAGGTTTCAATTTGAAGAGGGGGAAAAAAAACAGGAAATGCCATTATAATTTCATTTTGCATCACAACCCTTATTTGCCTGGTCCTAAAAGTGAATAGTGGAGCTTTTTCAAGATACACACAAAGATGAGACTAGTAAGTTCTACACAGCAGACCAAGCTTTGCATGTTGTTAATAATAAACTCAGGCAAGAAAAATAAATTGCCAAAAAAATACAAAAGACACTTAAAAAACATGAGATAAAAACAACTGTATTTCATCTTAACCAAAATCAAAGTGAGAGCAAGAATTTAAAAATCTATGAGGGCTTTTTTGTTTTGAAAATTTAAGATGGATGCTGAACTGCTAAATATAAAGATAAATGAGCTGATAAACAACACATGGATAGAATGGCATCTTTTTACAGTTACAAAGCAGCAGGGTTTTTTAGCTTTTAAAAGTGTTGTATTTACTTTCATACGGTCAGCGCCTACATTCTACTTGGTTAATAAAGTACAGCAACAAGACTTACGACTTCCATATGCAATCTTAAAAAAAAATAAAGTGTAGTGCACAAATAATAAGCAGATGTTTTAACTGTTTAAAGCTATAAGGGATACATATTTCAGAATAAATTGAAGAAGCCACCTGAGGAAAGCGATTATTTAGGGGGGAAAAAACAGTTATTTCTACTAAAAATATTAAAGCAATAACCACTTTGTAACTATTTATTCACACCAAAACATCACTTAGCCAGGGGAGCCAGGGCACCTCTGCCCAAGGGTTGCAGCCCACGGAGGGGACCCATGCCTGAAGGGCTGCGGCTTGCGAGTCGTCAGGCTACAGCAGAAGAAAACACGTAAGAAGCAGCAGAAGGAAAACGTCTCACACACAGTCCCACCCTCCTGTGCCACCAGTTACCTCACCAAAGGGGTTGGGACGCACAGTGTTAACGTGCGGTGAAAACAAGGGTGGCTGAGACTAGAAACGGGGAGAAGAGAGGCCTCTGATCAAAGCTGAGCCTGGAGAAGGCAGGGAAAAAGCCATTTTTTAAATTGTTTAGAGTCTTGTTTTATTTTCATCTTCTTAGTACCTGAAACGGCGATATGAAGCTTTATGTTGATTGACAAAAAATTAAATTCAGTAATAACTCCCCGAGTCAGGACTGCTTGCCTGCAACACGCGTTGCAAACTGGTCACCAGGAAGACCATAGCACGTTGTCTTAAAGCATGTATTTTAAAATGAATATATACTTAGTGTTTGCTTCACAAAAAGCTACTACAAAAAACTATTAAAATTTTAAAAAGCAAAGAAGAACAGGTTCCTATCTATGCATATGCAAGTCAATGAAGATGAACAAAGCTATAACAAAAGGAGGCAGCAGGCATCACGCTACACTGATCAGGTATTCCTTATCTGTGGTGGCTCAACAAGCTGCAAACTTCTCTGCAGCTGCTTCAATTTTAGACTGACCACAGAAATATTCTTTACTGATTGTTTCCACAATTCACAACAGGATTCCTAAAACTTACTTTTAACACCAACAAACGAACTTCTTCTGTATTTTTCTTGAACTTTGTGCCCAACTTCAGATCCTGCGAGGAGGCTATCCACTGAACCACAGCCGCTTCCAAATCAGGCTTTGGGTGTATCCCATAGCTATCCCCTCCTTTGCAGAAGCAGTAAACCAGAGACTTTCTTGACCGGAACAAAAAATTTTTTTACTGTATATTCAGTATACAGCACTGAAACCTGAGCATCTAATTTATGCAAAGCATCCCTATTCCTAGACACCACATAAAAATTCCAGTGTAGTCGGTGTTCACTATAGATATATAATTTGAAAGTATTTTTATATGAAAATGATACATTTTATACTGTTGGCACAGAACACAGCTCATTTTCCCAGTTAAGAGCTGAATAACTACACTATGCTTAAAAGTATTTGTTTCCAATATGCAAAAACAAGGCAATATTGGTTAATGATAGCCTAGGACATATTCAACTGCTAGACTTCTTAGATCAATTTAAATGTTCTTCTATTTAAAACAAAACAAAAACCCCACAGTTTTTGTCCTCACTAGCTCTAGGAAGCATTAAGTGCTGCAGATGAAGTACCATCTTCATTTTGAAGGGTAGCTTTATCTCCTGGATCTAGTATTTTCCTCCACTGTTCCAACTTCACACCTGTTCTCACAAACATGCAGTTACATACAAATTTGTGTCCCAAAATTAACTTACAGGCTATAAATACCCACTTTTACACTAATTAGATTAAATACCAGTAAGCAGATGAAGCTGAAACTCATTCCCTCCTTCCCCTCATTCTGCATCCCCCACTTCTTGACTAATCAGTTCTTTCTGGTAAAATCTGAAAGTTATCCAATTCTCCCTCTGGAGTATTCTTTAGCATCCCTACCAAAAACACGTGCTAGAAGAATCAGCAAGTCAAAGCACGATTTGCCTTTTTACACACACAACATTGGAATTTCAAAAGCACTCATGCTGACTTTGCGGGATTTGTGCTACTAGAGTATTAAGATTTCCATGATCTTCTAACCAACGTCACATCTTTGCTCTCTCCATACAAGGGGCCAACTTCAAGGGTAATTAAACAACCTTCCACCCTCCACAGGCATAGGCTAGAGCTGTTTCACATTTACTGTCTCTGAGGATGGGGTCTCGAGAGCCCCGAGTCCTTTTAATGGCCTCTTGATGCTGGCAGTGGGGTTATTTCTGCTCCTTCACTACTGGCCACAGAAGTTCATTCCCCTCTGTTATTCATGCTCCAGTGCTTGTCAGCCCTTCTGTGACCCAAATTTAACTTACTACACCAGCAAAAACTAGACAGGCATTTTTTCTTCTGGGTTAGTTTTCTGCCAGGTTATTTAGTTGCATCAGCTCATGGAAGCGCCTGACAAGAGCCAAACCAAGACAAAAGGAGAGCTGCTATACTGGCTCACTGCCTCCTCAAACTGCAGCTCCATGATGTATTTGGAGGCCTTCAGATCACAACTGCTGAAGAAGCAGCTGTTACACTTGCTAAACAGAAGAGTATCCAAACAAGGCTATGCAGAAAGTTTGTAACATATGAATATATCTTACTCAATATTTTTTCCTCATTTTTATGGACAAAATCCATTTAAAGCATATACAGTAAAGCTTTTTATCTAAGGGGGATGGTGTGGAAAAGAATAAAAATACAATCTTTGGCAGACCATAGCTTTTCCCCAGTCCCACTTATCTACAGAGGAAATTCTGCATTACATTAAAGAAGGTAGTGGTGGGTTATTTGTTTTTCCAAGTTCAAGCGGCTCAATCCCTGTACTTTTAAAGGATAATCATCTCTAACTATATTAACGCTTTCTAGTTTGTCACATGTTCTTAAAACCAGTATTGTAGTAAAACTGAATAGGTAACAAAACATCAGATCATATTTATTTAAAATAACACCTCAAGAATGACAAAGTAGTCGTTGTAAGTAAGCGCTTACGTCTCGGGAGTATTCAAGTTAGCTACCTCAAAGAAAAATTATTAAAAGTCATCATTTTAAAGGAAGAGTGCAAAACTTCACTATTCATTCAATTACTTACCGATCAAGATTTGGCCAGTTTTCATTGCTGAACTACCTGGCACCAAGCCATGTACTACAAGCTTCTCTTCACCAACGCCTCTGATGACTTTATCCTTCCTGCCTTGTTTTTCTGCTCTTCTGCTGCTCCATGAAGACTGATGGACAATCCCTACTAAAGTCTCCAGCAGCCTCTGCTGATCATCTTCTCCAGCACTGTACAGTTTTCTGGGATTTACATAAACATATACATCTTTGTATTTTTGCTGAACAGTGACACCCATTTTCTGAGCAGACTGTTGTTTCAATATGGAAGTAGGACCAGTGAGGTGCACATTACAGCTTCCACTGCCTTTCTTACTAGAATGCTTTGGTAAAAGATTCTTCTTTTTTAATATTTTGGTCAATTTCTTCAGTTCATACTTTCTTTCTTTTCGTGATCCTTCTTGAATAACTTCAGCTTCATTTTCGCGAAACCTGACATGATTCACTGCTGGCATTTCTGGACAGCTGTTCTGAAGCAGAGTTTCTTCTTCGCTTTCGCTCAATTCTAAATAAAATAATTCCCCATTTTTCTGCACACCATCCAACCACTCAGGCTCAAGGTCACTGTGAAAATAAGAAGAATGATCAGTGACAGCTCTGATAAGGAAGACTGCTATGCAAGTGACATTTGATTACTTCAAGAAGGGAGGAAATAGGGAGAGTGCAAGGGAAAAAAAGGAAAAAAAGTGTTGCCTCCTGAATATTGAAAGCTCAACTGCTTTAAGTTTGCCACGAGAATAACAGCTCTTCTTGGACAAGTGATGGATATGGCAAGGAAAGGCATCCCTCCTGGATGTCAAAGAGTTTCTTCAAATGCCCTACAATAAAACAGCCATTACAAAAAGCAACATTCCCTTTTCTGAATGCAAACCAAAAAAACCACCCCCCCAAATGATTTCTTTCATGTACAAGTTTTAATTAGTAGTTACATTCAAGGGCATGATGGGTCTTTCAGAGAAAAAAAAAAGCCATCCTATTTGTTCTCCCTCATTATTTTTTTCCCTTAGGGATTTATAGTAAGGATTCTACTGCAAGCCCTTTGGAAAGACAAGATTCACATTTTAAAAACACCTCAGTACAACAACAACAACAACAAAAAATCTCAAGATGAAACCTAGGTAACATTTTTTAAGACAAAATCAAAAGAGCACACTCCAGCTCCCATGCAAAAATACACAACAAAGAAGTAGAGCCAGCACTAGAAAAAATTCTAGCAGCTGGAGTGGATCACTTCAAGTCAACTAGCAACAAACTGCTGCAAAGAAAAGACAAGGCAACTACAGGATGTATTAACAGTACCACATACCACCATCTGCACAGCACAAAAAATTTTTTGTCCTAATTTGGCAATGGCAATGTGTCAACCATGTCCAGTTTGGGATAGTACATTTTAAGAAAGATGTAGTAACTGGAACGAGCCCAGAGCACAGAGACAAATAGTAAGTAGTTTATAAACATGTTTTAAAGGCAAAGCGACTGAAGAAAAGACCCAAAGAAAACACGAGAGCTGAGAGGCAACGGGCCAAATGGTGCACTCCTGCATCCCAGGATGAGCCCCAGGGTGTTACTACAGAAGGATGAGGATCAATAGCGGTCAAAGTAGGAGTACTAAACTTAATACTAAGAGAGCTTTTTGATCACACACGAAAAATCAGCATTAGCAGGCAATGTAAGGAACACCTGGGATGTTCTGTATGGATTATTTTCAGGAACAGACAAGACCGGTTCAGTCTTCCTGACTAAATGACAAACAGGTCTCCCTTTTTCTTACTCCAAGACCACATCGATACAAATCACATATGGAAAAACTAGAATGGAGACTTACCTAATAATTAATATCATTAATTGCTTAAAGTTAACATATATTCATACAGTTTACACTAGAACTAGCCAGCTTTATCCAATAAAATTTGCAACTTTAAAACTATTATTATATATTTCAAATAGAGCATTAACTTGAATACACAGATAAATGATACAGTTTCAAAGTTTAGCTGAACAGAGAATGTTATACAAACACTGCACCACGGCACCTTTAAGGGCTCAAACAAAGGATCTGGCTGGACTAAGAATATAGAAAACACTGGCATGATGTTCTTCCTGAAACCCCAGTGACTTACAGAAGTCTATGGATGTTGCCGAGAGGAAGAAAGATCACGTACTTCCTCTGAATTTATTAATTATTTTGCCCAAGTCAGTATTTCTAAAAGAAGAGCTATCACTTGTGATAATTTGGCTATTCCTGATGGTCACGGGTAAGTCAGAGTTTGCATCTTTTCTGAAGAGTCTTAATCAGGATCTTGAGTATCTTACTCAAAAAAAAAAGAATGATAATAGAATGATAACAACACCTAAAGGCTGTTTGAGCTATACAGTTATCCAACATCCTTCAAAAGGTGGTATCTAAGAAATAACATGACAAGAGTTTTTCCTTGGTTGTTTTTTTTCTTTTTTTTTAAAAAAGACCAACCCAAAGTACTCCTGCATTCCGATAAGCAAAATTGCAAAAAAACCAAAATTGATTAAGGAAACATTAGAAGTTTACAAGGAAATAACATTTGGATTAGCAGAAACTCCTGTGATGTATGATAGCCTTTTTATTCCTTCTTTAAAAGGGACTGTGCTCTTTGGAAAAGCTCTTTCTTCTTTGAGGTAGATGTCAAAATTTCAGCTTGGATGTCAGTTGATACACTCATGTTCTCCAGCTTCATTGTCCATTGTTATTAGAACCTACTATATGAACCGAGGGAAAAAAAAACAGGTTATGTGTGGTGTTTACACTGGGTCCACCCAAAGAGAAGCACTCCAGAGCAAAGGCTCATCAAGGAGGAGCACATAGGGCAAAGCCACTCTGTGTAAATAAGCTGGGGAAGACAATAGACTGAAGAAGTGTCACAATGGCACGAGTTGCTCTCCTTGAAGGCATTTTCATGAGGATATTGTAAGGGAACTATCACTTTCTGAATACAGATCTGTACAGACATCTAAAAAAGCAGATTCTGAAACAAGAATTCTGCACCAAGGATAACAGGTTTTTTCCCCAATGCTGTAGTTTCACAATTTATTTAAACCAAGCTAAAAAAAAAAAAATTAAAAATTTAAAAATGTCTCGCTTCCATCTCTCTTCCCTTGTGCCAAAACAAGCACTTACACAATAACCTGGGCTTCTATATAGGTCTGGAAGCTGCAGTCAAGGGATCTAAAAAGTCTGGAAGACCCGAATTCCTCTAAGAGCAGTTTCACTGATCCTACAGAGACATTTCTTCTTTGGGATAAATGTCTGACAAATTGTGCCAACTGAAAATGTGCATGGAACAAACATATACAAGAAAGGAAGGATCCAAGTACTGATTCTGAAGCTAGAGAAGACTGTTCTCACTCAAGGAAACTCAGAAACCATAAACAGTTAACACCTACGAGCCTTGTTTTCAAGCAATTAAACAAGAAATCAAGGGATAAATATTTTACTGCGCTGTATGATTAAATTCTACCCATATGATACTTTGCAGAAGTTGAGATGATCATAATCTTTAGTTTTCCAAAACCTCTGCCTATGCAATAACAAAGTATAGCTTCATATTGCAGCATCAATTTAGTATATACAAAGCTGCCATCCTCTTACCAGCTATGGCTGCCTAGAGGGGTTCTGTTCCACTGCAAGTACTGAAAGTGACAGCAAATGTTAAACTTCATTGAAACAGACAAAATTATAACCCTCCCCACACACACTACTTTCCCAGTGGTGTATGTAAGCTTTCACTTCACAGCTTTATCTGAAAATAGGATTTGCATAAAATCACAGGGGTCTGATAAAGAAGCACTCCTATCGCCCCTATTTCTACCCTCACTTGAATGTTCCTTGGTGTATCTTGGTTTGTCCACATGAGCTGTGGTATCAAGCAGCACAGTTTCAACTGTCAGAAGTTTATTCTGGAAGTCTGTAACTTTTAATTCAGAAAACCATTCCCAAAGTTTTTCTTTCTTGAATTTAATCAAATATGTCTGATTATAAAACCATACAGATCATCTACAGAGGAACAAACGCCATAATCTTAAAGGAGCTGAGACCTTTCTTTGTACCTGTGACTTTGCAAAACTGTGGGACACTCTGTGTCTCCCCCCTTTTCGTTACAAGTCACACCTCAACCTCTTGTTTCTTTACGCAGGAGGCTGGAACGTTAAAGAAGAAACCACTGGGACCTAAAATTAAAGCTTCACAGTTCTGTTGGTGCAGTGATAGAAAAGATGTGTTTCAATTTATCCATCAGTATTATACACTGAGTTCTGTGTTGAAAACTGTGGAACGCAGCTTTAGACTCTGAACACATATAAAGGCATTTCGGATAAAAGAATTGGAAAAGAAAAAAACCCAAACACACACAAAAGAAAAAAAAAAGAAATGTATTACATTCAAGTTCTGGCTTATAAACATAGGAAGGTGTACATCCAACAGCTTTGTCTCTCACTGAGCTAGAGATATGGGACAACTACAAAATAAAGCATACTTCAACGTGCTTC
>JAHREE010000567.1:7816168-8056402 GCA_033628505.1 Tringa tobata
ATCTCTTTGTGAGATTGTAGCGTGTTTTTTTCTTCAAGTTGTTAGGCTCTTGATGATGAAACTATTTCCTATGCTGACAGTCTCAGAAGTTTTTGAATCATAGCCCGCTTTTGGAAAAGACTAAAAGAGGTAGTAAAGCTACTTTTGCTATATTTGAAGATCTTTGACTTCCCTGACTTGGCTAGTAAGTTTTAGTGTGCCTAGGGATCAAAGACTAACCTGCTTTCATTGGCTGCACAAGATGGAAATCAGGTTATTGTTACTTCAGATGTATGATTTGTCATTTGTATCATTAGCTGTGTGATGTTAGTACTCTGAGGATAGTTGAAATCTTTTGAAGATACTCCATTTGTTGCACTGAATTTGGAGGGGCAAATAATAGATAATCATTAATCAGTCCCCTCCTCTTGAGGCAACAGATGCTCCCTAGTCTAATATCCTAGCAGTGGCAACTGTAGGCTGTTGTTGGCTGCTGGCCCAGGATGGGTTAAGTATGAGGCTTGAATGAAAGTGGTCGACTGTGACTCAATCTGGATAAGACAAAAGCTGTGACAAGATTGTAAGACTTTAATGGAAATTAGAAGTGCTGAGCAGGGAGGATTAGGAGGATTTATCTCTTTTAGATCATTTTTGCTCATAACATGGTGATAAGTTCATAGAAAAAGCTTTTTTTTTTTTTTTCTTGATTATACCTATGTGTAAGGGAGACTGTACCTTACTGTACTCAGTTCCCAAAGGGCTATGACAAATTGTTGTTTGAGCACAAGGTTAGTTTCCTGGCTATTCTATCCTTCCTCACCTCTTTGCTTATGAAACTACTCCCGTAACAGGCAGCAGAACAGGCACTGAGAATACATCTTACTAGCTGTAATTCATAGTCCAGCATACTAACTTAAGCCCCCATTTACTTCCATTTATTTTTTTATGCCAAGCTATGAACTGTGGCAGCTGAGTGTGAAGGTCACATATCTATTGCATCAAGCAAGGGTAACTGAAGGGATCCAGAGAACACGTTTTCCACTCATCTGAAAAAACAGATTGGAGATTTGGCAGCCTAAGGATTTATTTTTTTTCCCATTGATTGGAAAATGTGTAGTTTACCTTTTACTTTTAAATAGGAGATGGTTTATCTTTGGATGTAGTAGGCAAGCAGGGGCTATACATTACCACAAGGGATAAAAACCCATAAAGGAAACTGATCAATTAGCACTGGATTGTTCAGTGCTGTGGTACAATGCCTTATCTGGTAAGTGGGTTCATTCACAAATATGCTTCTACTATCTTAAAAACTTATGAATAACTGCAAAGATTAGTAAAAAGTAGTGATTTGCATTAGTGAATATAGTTCTTCAGAATCCTGACCCATAAAGAATGAATATGCATAAATTCTGCCACTCTATATAGAAACATTTTTCAAGCCTATAGTGGTTTATTTCTAGTATTACTTGATCTTCTGCTGATTAATGGTGGATAGTGGTGGCAAGCTTGTGGAGAGGATATTTGTTGTCAGATAACAGGATAGGCTCTCACTCACCAAAAGATGCATACTCAGGCTGCTTCTCCCTGTCTATTGCTGCGTCAAAAGGATTGAGGGGTGGGGTTGGTAGGGTATTTGTGCCAAGGAGATGTTTCCAGGCTCTGCTTCCTTTCCACAACCAGCTGTCAATATTATAGGAAGCATAGGCAATACTATACTTTTCACTTCTGACAGGATCAAATATGGACATCCACTTCTGTGTTTGCTTTTTATTCTAATTGAGGCTAGATGCATATTAGAAAAAAACCAACAAAACAACAAAAAAACCCAACAACAAACCACAGAGATTTTGGTGTTATTGCATCCCTTAAATAGTAGCTCTTTTTTTTTCTGTCTGTATGGAAAAAGCTGGGTTCCCCAAGTTGTTGTCTTGTTAAGTCATTTGTGTTATACCTGCACTACACTGCAGAGAGCAGAAGGTTTAGCTCTGCTATGCTGAGTTTAATGATCTGTCCTTCTCAGAGTGCAGGGGCACTAAATACTGTGTGTGTTGTGTCTGCCTTCAGTTCATCCTTCCAGCAGCAGGAAGGAAAATCCAGTTTATTTTTCAAAAAAATTTCCTGTAATTCTGGCATCTCTTCAAAACCAGCCACAAAGGCAATGCTTTTGACAAACTGGTGAAGTCAGCAATAGAAGAACCCCAGGAAATAAGAATTAATAGTCCACAAGTAAACCATTAGTCCAAGGAGTAAGCGATAAAGGGCAGCATAGAATGATGTCACTCATATCAATCTATCAGTTCCCCTCTGCAAAGACTTTTCAGTTTGTAGAATAGTGGGAATAAGGTGGCAACATGTGGTTACCTCATGACCTTTCAAATAATTTGCTGGATTCCTATTACTTCCTCTAAGATGTTTTTTTTGTACTAATGAGGAGTCTAAGTCTAATTGAAAAAGCTATCCTAAAAATTATTAGATTATTGATATACTGCAAAGACTGATAAAACATCATTAGATTTTGTTAAACTGAAGCTGATAAAGGTCTTGTAAATTTGTCTGTAAATACTGTTTGCAATCATCTGGTCTTCTGAGAAATAGATGAGAACCATAAAAAGGGGCAACTTATGTTTTACATGAACATCTGGGCAAAGATTAAGAATATCTGGCAAACATGCTAAAGAATAAAAAAATCCTTGAACTTTGACCCCAGATTTATTTTCTAGAATTGATTTTAAGGCTCTCTCTCCCTCTTATCCCCACCTTCTGGACTCGTCTGAGTTTCTGGAGGCAAAGACTTTGCTTCAGCTAGCTCACTCCTTCGATCTTTTTTCTTCCTTCAAGTAGCAAGTATCCCTGTTTTTTCAAGTAGCAAGTATCCCTGTTTGCCTGTCTCATCCAAGGCGAGCAGCGTTATGTTGTTGCATTATGGTTTTGTTCGCAAAAACTTTATTTTGTTCTTGATTTTTTTTTTACAAAAATAAGCACTTTTTTCTGAGTCCAGCTTCCAGAGACATGTGAAAATTTAGTTTTATTTTGAAGAAAATTATTCCTATACCTAATCCTAGTGGTTTCAAAGTAGATAATGAAAATTCAACGTTATTAGTACTAAGTAAGAAGAAAAAAACATGCTTTGATTATTTTCAGATCTCATAATTAAAAAGAAATCTAATGGTTAATGATTTGACTTTGACTTTTAAAGAATTTATGCTAATTAATGTTTGGGGCCGGCAATGCAGTATATATCACAATCATTACCAGTAACCCATGGCAAAAATAATTCTGTCATATATCCATATAATAGCAATATTAAGTTTGTGTATTAAACTTATTTAACTGTGAAGGAAAGGAAAATTATGGAATATTGATTAGGCAGCCTGTCTGTCATTTAAAAATTTACAAGCAAATATGCATACTTTATATGTGCCATCTTGCAACCAGTGCTTTTGGATTAGGCTGAACTTTCTTTCTCATGTGAAACTCTCAAAAAACCTTATAGGATTTTTATGGATTAAGCAATTTAAATAACTAGTTTAATTATGAGGTAAGTAGGACTATTTTAAAAGCTAAAGAGAGTTTAAATTTTCCTATCAGGTGTGCTGAGAATTTTCTGCTTAGTAAATATAGAAATGCCACTGAAAGCAGTCACACCTGACGTATAGCTTGAGAAAATAGGTACTTTTCTCACTCAGTTTTAATCGGAGGTTATTCTTTTAAAATATAAATATTTTAGTAGTTCACAGATTTTTAAAAAAAGCAGAATAGCACCACCTGGTGCTGAACGAAAGTTTTTACGATCAATTCCAATTACTTTTTTGAGAATATTACTGTACGGATAAACTACTGCTTTTCACAATCATGATTTCAAGTCAAATGATTAGGGACATAATTTTATTACTATCTCTATTATTAACGCTTTCTGGCCCTTCTTTCTTATATTCACTTTCTTATTTATTTTTTTTCCTACATCTTTATCCATTACCTCCCAATTTTTATAGACTTTTAAAAAAGTTCTTGTAGCTTAAACATTCTGGACATGTAAAAGTTATTGATTAAAATCTGATTTCTAGATTTTTCTTCAGCTGGTGTAGATTTGAAGATGATGAAGAACTATGGCTAAAAGTGAACTTTACTGCTTGTTTTCTTTCTTTCTGGGCTTCCCCATGGTGCTCAGAATTTAAAGTATAATTGAGATTAGGATCTACATTGTGAAAGGACTTTAAATGCCTCAAACCTGTCAAAATCAATAGGAAGTTAAGTGCCTGGCAATGTATCCCTAAAAATTAATTTTCTAGGTATTATATATTTCTGCAAATAAGAGAGTTAAAGATAGTGTCTTGTTTTTAAGTCCTCTATTTCCTGCTTGATATTTACACAGTCCTCGATTGAACCCCTTGAAAAGTATCAAAAAATCTTTTGTATGTGACATCCCAGCAGGGACCCTAAATCCCAGCTACATCTTGAAACTACCTAGAATTATAGCTTAGATTTCAGTCTCCAGCTGCCCTGTCACTCTTAAGGCTTTCTGATTCTGACGACTGCACAAACAGTAAAAGGAATCCAACATCTCAACATTAAAACTGAAAAGAAAGCCTTTCCATCAAAGCTTTGCCACCTCTCTCCTAACCTATCTTGCCCTTAAACAGTAAATAGAACCACTTGGGAAAAACACTGACCTTAATTTTGTTCCTGCTGATAGTATTGAATGCTGAAGCTACTGGATGACTAACTGCCATAAAACTGTATATATTGGTTAAAGGGTTAACTGGTGTTGACTATTACTTACTGGGAAGAACGTGAAAGAACAAAGAGGTTTATTTCTGCTTGATGCTTTGTTTTTCTGTGTTGCGGTTTACCATTTGGTCCTCCTCAGTGACTGATAATAACATTATGATCACGTTATCTCATAAACACCACTTTGTGTGTCTCTGTTTTGATTATGTTACTTTTTGAAGATGACTTGCATACACTTTTTTCTGAAGTAAGAAAATTATTTTTATAAAACAAATACATCCTTACAATAAACACCAATACATTCATAAAATATACAAGCCAATAACTAGGTTAACTGTCAGAAATGATTAGGGGACTGTTTGTGAGTTTGTCACCGCATTGTTTTAGAATTTTTGTTTTGTTTAATTTCAAGTATTTGAAGTATTAAACCCAACTAATAATAGTATTTTTCAGATTAATGAGGCAGTACTAAGCACCTTTATGTTTAGAAATCGCTGACCAGCAGGCTAATATAAAGAGATTCTAAGGGCATATCTTCAATAGTGCACACAACAGGAGGGTAGAGATCTCTCAACTACCAAGCCAAAAGCTTACACAATAAAAGTGACACTGTAAGAGATAGTTGCTTGACCCTAAAAGCACGATCAAACCTGGTTAGCTTGGGCACAGGGCTGTAATGATACATTACTGCTGCTGTGCTGCATATCAGGAAATCAAAGCATTCACAACTCTAAAATAGTTGTTATTTCTTATGTAGTTGCTAGTGCGATGACAAAATCTTGATGGTAAGGTAGTCTTTCTGGTTTCTGTCATTTGGGAGAGAACTTTATAAATACATTGTGTCATGTCTTGGTTTGATTGCCTGTTGTCTTCCAGCATCCGTGGTGTTTCTTAGTGTGTACGCAGATAAAAATCAGGACGATCATGGAGCTGTTAAGAACAGGATGCTGTCTCTTACTGAGATAATGCAATTCTAGTCAAACTATGGTGCAACTTTCATTTCTTCTGGTCTCTGAAATCTCAGCTCTTTGTTTGCTTTCCATCTTATCAAGGCACTTTGATCTGACGTATAGTTTCCTACTTACTCAATTTCCTCCCTGTAGCAGATGCACTTGGTCATCTTGATCCAGTACATAGGATCACACAGCTGAAAGGCGACTGTGGCACTGCAGGGACAGAGCTATCTAATCCTGTGCCCCAAACCTCTGAAGATTCACTCCTTAGCTGTAGGTAGTGTCATGGCTTCTTTCTCACTTTGTGACCATAGATACATCACTTTTCTTGAGCAAGCGTATCCTGCACTCATGGGTTTACCAATAAACGGGGTTTTATAGTTCACAAGAGAATCTGAGGGTCCTGGTTGTCACTTTTTAAATTTCAAACACTGAAACCATTCCAAAGTCTGTCTCAATTGAGGATAGTTTTACTGAATCTTCTATGTTTCATGATATGGCTGTATTTACAATGGTTTGTTTTCAGTATCCACAGAGGGACTTAAAATGCAACTAACCAACCATGCTAACAAATTTTCTGACTACAAATTTTAATTTGCAAGCAAGAAACACTAGAGGGCATTGGAAGTTCTGTGCACATACATCTGGTAGCTCCACAGTGCTCTACTTTAACAGCAGTCTTCTCGATGTGATTAACAAATAAAAGGTTACTAACATGATGGAAAAAGCTGTGGAGCCCATGTGCAGACTGAAAAACCAAGCTTCTGGCACTTAAATGATAAGTACAATGATTGCTTTGGTCAGCAAGCGCATGCAGCATACACAATACAAACCAACGTAATTGAAGTTGCACATGGATTTCTGAAAATGGAAGCAAAGCAATATTAGGTACAGCCATTTCTGAAAACAGAATTGTATAACTTGGGACTGGCAGCTGGTAGGGTTATATATTCCAGCCTATCTCTAGTCTGAGAAATAGAGCTACTTTTTTTTACCTGCATGCATTATACAAATTCTGTTCAAAATTTAACAAAAATACTGAAATTTTCACTAGGGTCTGTTTTAAGTGAGGTCTAAACTGCATGTGTTCTCATAAAGAGAGAAGGAAATTAAAGACAGAGTGAGTATACACAAAGAGGGGATTTTAGGAGTAGTTTAGAATACATTTCTCAGTGATAGGAGTGGAACTTGCAAGATGGTTCTTTGATTGTCCTTCCAAAAAATGCAGACTCTTCAAAAACTTGTGTCCCCTATAATACATGTCACTGATCTTTCTTCCTGGAAATGATAGTGCAGGAAAAATTCTGAGGATGCAACGAGTCCTTGAGACAGAACTACACGTATGGGATATAACAGAGGAAGGTCTTCCTTTGAGGAAGAAGGTTGCTTACCCTCCCTTATCACTTTATCTGTTCTAGATGTGTGTCTGCTATGTCTGGATATGGCAGACCTCAAAGAGGGTATTCTTTTGAAAAGCGCAAATGCTGCCACTGTGCCAGAGGGAATGATGCAAAGTGGTGCAAGGAAAGGCAAACCTGCACAGAGCTGTGCACCATCCCAGCCCAGGGTCCAAAATACTGGTTGTTTTTCTTGCGTGTAGTTCTGTGTTTAATAAAAAATGATTAACCCAGGATATTTTTTCCTTAGTTGTTTTGCATACTGCTAATTTACCCAGCCAATGTAACTATTTAACATAATCTGTCATGTATGAACTGTTCTTAGGGATTTTAGAGATTTCCATATCAAGAAACAAACATTCCTCATTTTTATGACTCTGAGTTTTCTTTTGGAAAAATCAGAGGAAATGAAGCATACTTTATACAGAGTTAGGATGCATACACACATTGATGTCATTACCAGGGATATCATTGCAGTGAAGCAGAGAATAGAAAGCCAATTCCAATGAAACTGTTGCATCCCATCTCTTTAAACCAGTCCCAACAAAGGCGTATTCCCATTAGAGAATGAAGACACATAGTAGATAGGAAGCATATGAAGTATGTTCTGCAAGAAGAAAACAAGCGGACAGCACTTCTTTTCCAAAGGGAAAGTCTATTGCTAATTTAAAGCTTTTTTTCAAAATCCAATGTAGAATGTAGTATTTGAGTTGCATATAAAGTAATGATGACTAAAACCATGCTTTAACAAATGGCAAATAAATTATTTGAAGATCTGAATTATGTACTATGGCTACAATACAGATGATGCTTTCAAAAAAGTGTTTTGTAGCAGAAAAGAAAGGGAAATGAAGTTTTTTCATCACTGGATTAGTGTTTCAAATCCGCTTTCAAAAAATCTGACCAAATTAAACAAAAAGTGAAGTATGACCACTTCTGAAAACACTGGTGGCAAGGTTATACTATATTGTAGATTTATCTGGTAACAACAAGAATAAAGAACAACTTTTAGCAAGGGAGAGCATCAAATGGACTTTCTTTACCTGCCATAAGGCCTAGGACTTACAAAAATAACAGGCATCTTATTGCATCCTTCACAAGTTGTCAATAAAAATTTTTAAAGCTTGAGGTAACACAGGAATGTTTTGAGAAAGTACAGAAAATCTGCAGTAGAAGCTTACAAAATGAAGACCAGAACTCCTGTTGTGTTTCCCAGTGGAGCACCACCAGATTTGTGTCTGTCAGTTCAGGATTTTGTGAATAGCTTTTTTTTTTTTCATTATTATAACAAACTGCTGGAGTTGCCACTAGCTATAATTTTCACCAGAACAAATTACACTATGGGATTTGAAAATGTTTCCATTCAGAGTCTCAGATGCTATAATTCTGCTTTTTGCCAGCTGCTGTTATGATTGGGAATTTAGATGCAGGCAGATGAGCTAAAGCCTAAAACTGATGAGATGAAAGTTACTAAATGAGAGGTCTTCAGGAACTGAAACACAGTATCGGCACCTTCTGCATCACAAAATACCTTGCATTTTGTCATTGTATTTATCTTTAAAGCTTGTTTTCTTTACCAATTAAATATTTTTCTGTTCGTAATCAACTGTAGTTAAGAACTTGTGCACGTTACTAGTGTGCAATTGCTGTCCATCTCAGGTAGTGACAAATGATACAATCTTTTGTCTAGGTATGGCTAATCAGAAAAATATTTTGGCTTCTTTTGGCAGTGGACTTGCCACAGTGATCCATACCTTAATCTGCAACTTCCAGATTCCAAACAACATAAATTTTAATAGATACTGTACCACTGGAAAACAGGAAACAGTGTAACTGTCATTCGAGGTCTATTGTGGTACGTTGAGATGTACCATTACTCTCTCCAAGCCACACTGTGGTGGGGTTCCTAATATGTTACTGGCACAAATAAAGTAAACCATGGACCAAGTATTTGTGGCCAGGTTGAAGAGTCAGCTGCATAACCAGAACTTAGCCAAAATGAATTAGAATAAAACATTTTATATTGACTCTTGCTGGTACCCTGATTATAAGAGCTTGCCTTTGCTAGGAAAAGATATATCATGAGTTGAACATTAAAATCGTAGTGTACGTAAGGCAGATGTAACTACATTTTTAGATGATTAAGATAAACCCTCATTCCCTTCTCAAGAAAATCTTAAAACAGGGCCTTTAGTGCTGGAATCTGCAAATTATTTGTACATCTTTAATGTGCACAAAATACTTGTTTGATTGCCTGATAGCATTCAGTAGTTTATGGAGGAAGAAAACTAGGATTCATCAAGAAGCTTTTAAGAAGAGAAAGCACATGAGTGTATTGCCACTGACAGCAATATGAAAACTCCACAGTGTGTTGAAAGAGAATGGCATGATCTATACAGTGAAAAAGAAAAATCTTCTGTTAATTTGGAACATAAAAGACACTAACTTTAAACTGTTTGCAGTATCTGGTACCTGCTGCACAAACCACTTCAACAAGCGCGAGTGGTTTATATGAAGAAAAATTCAACTGCATTGCAGCAGAGCACATATCTTCAATTCAAAATAGCATGCCAAAATAATACCAGTGCATTCCAGAAACATATGTAAAGCCAGAACTAATGCAGCTCTGTTTTTATTAATGCCCAGTTATGTCAAGATGCGTAACAGGCCTTCATGATTATAATAGTTCAGTGACAAGGTATGCAATAAAAGCCTTACTGTAGCTTACGTTTCTCTTTTCTGATTGGTAACTGCTGAAGTCACACTATGAACTTACTGGAGACTGCTGGGAGGGTAAGGTGTAATCATATTGTTTAGATTATGCACTAGTTTCCATTTTATAGTAAACTATAAAGTAAACCTTTTTTCTGAAGTATTATTTGAAGCATTTATAATATTCCTGCTTGTATGACACGTGGGCATTTTTAAAAAAATACTTTTTAAAAAAATCATCATTTAATAGCTTATTGATCATAGCAGCTTTGGCACCTTTTATTATATTGACAGGTACCACAGTGGTGCTGTGCATACCTTTGGATATTTATTTGTTAAAATACCCTGGTTTTATCTCACTGAATATGAATTTCCAGAACAGAGAGGAATAGATAAATACCTGAAAAGAGCAGCTGTCAGTGCAATTAAAAAGACATTCTTAAACTCGGAGGATTCTCAGTTCTAAGAGAGCTGCCACAAAGAAAGAAATAAAACTTTGTAATTTATATTTCTTCAGTTCCATAATAAATAAAACTGTGGAATGTGTGCAAGTTTTTAAAGAGTAGGTCAGAATCTGACTAGAGATGGGGCCTACAGAACAATTTCTCTGTTTTCATCCTAAGGACTGAGGAATGGATCGAATCAACAAGTTCAGGATGTTCTTTTTGCATCCCCCCCCCCAAAAAAAAAAAAAAAAGAGAACATAGAAATACTAACAAGTTATGTTTTGGAATCCTTTTGAGGTGTGGTTGTGCTCTGATCACTTTCATCATTCTGCAGGGCAGCAGAGGCAGCTCTTTCAGCTCGAGGGGAGAACACTAAGAATTGCCCTCTTGCCAGTTAAGGAATTCTGTTAAGGTTAAGGAATTATATTTCTGGAGAGAATCCCAGTTTGATATCCTCCACAAAAGAGGCCAACAGTAACAGCAGGGTGTTATTGATTAAATACTGGAAAATGCAGAAAATACCATTTTACAAAAGACTAAAGAAAAACCCATATTGTGTAATTTGAAAATATATTAGAGCAAAACATTTAAAGACGGTAATTCTTTCATCAATTAAAGTAAATTATTTTTAATTTTACAGATCATTATACCTAATGGCAACTTATGTAATAGCTAGCCTTTATATTTCTGTATTTGAAAGCTTTTCTGTTTTTATCTGAAATAAGTCTAGCTTGTGCTTTATGCTCAATATTAAAGTGTTTTATGAAGCACAGGATTTAATGGAATAAATTCTGCTTAATCTGCAGATACTGAAAACAGTCTCAGCTAGTTGTTTCCCTCAGAAATCCAAGGCCAGGCTGGATGGGGCTTTAAGCCACTGGGTCTAGTGGAAGGTGTCTCTGCCCATGGCAGGGGGGTTGGAACTCCATGATCTTTAAGGTCCCTTCCAACTTTAGAGTTCTAGAACCATTCCATGATTCTATGACTCTATGGGAACTTTGCTTGAGTACTGAGCCCAGGAAAGATGCCAAATAACAACTGACTGCAAATTACTTTGTACGTTATTATCCAGCAAGAATTGTCTGGAATTATTTTACACTTCATATGTTGAAGTATATTTTTGCAATAGTTCCCCTAAATGACAGTAGCAAGTTCCTGATAACCTTTTCTCTATACCATGGGTCATTAAGCAAGATTTGAAACAGCAACTTTCACTGCTGTTGCATGGACCAGTACTTTCTGAGCAAAAGAAATAATTATCTACCTGATTGCAGTACTAAGACAGTATCCTCTAGAAGAACATAAAATGTGTCTTTTTTATGTAAATAGTAAAATTATCCTAACCCTCCTAAAATACCCAAACCTTTCTTCTCACGTCTAAATTATTTTACTTTAATAAACAACCTGAAGACACCTCGCTCTTGCCTGCCAGAGAATTAAAAATTAGAAGTTTTTTTTAAAAATAAATCTGCTTCTTCCAAAGACTTGTCATGCCAGTACAGTTGGAATGATAAACTATAAGCATCCTGGAAGAGCAGTGTGCTTGTTATTAGTGAAAAGGCCTGTGTAATACTTCTGTTACATGCTGTATCCCCATTCCATATTATTTAATATTTGTTTATACGGCTGTCAGAAAAAATACACTGAACTTGTTTCTACGTCTGTGGAAGCCAAAGGCAAGTGTTGTATTATTTCAGTGAAAGTGTTGGGAGCACAAGCATAAACCTTGGTAATGGAATAGGCCTTAAAATACCAAAAGCTATTTGTGCTTTACTGTCCTGCTACACAGGACAGTAATAACAATACTGTTGCAGAAGAAAGCAATTGAAATTGAGCTCACTTTATTTAAATTCCTCAGTTGTATTAAATGGTCCATCTCCACAATTTTCAGATCTATAAATGAGGTTATAGGAAAATAAAATATTTGCCTATGCTCATAAATACCAGGGAATACAGTTCAGAAGATCGGATTCCCACTCTCATGTTCTCACCATTAGTTATGGCTACCATATCTGGATATGTCCACTTTTGAAAATGGAATTGGAAATTCTGACCAGCTTTTGAAGATCTTTTCTGTTTCTCCAACATTTTGTCTATGAGGCCAAGGATGCATTTTAATATGTCCTACTATTGTTTTAAACATATGCAGTAACTTTTGAAGCATCACTAATGTTTTACATCCACTTCACAGGCTCAGACCGTCTGCTTGTTTCACATGTACATTTTCTCTCAGGGAAATCCCAGGCTGAAATCTGTGAGCACTATTTTGCAGAAACTTCAATATGAGTTCAATACCTTTCTGTCTTGTGTTTCACTGAGAAGCTCCCTAAAATGAGAAAACATTTACAGTGACTTTTGTATTCTGAGATTTTACTGTCCATCCCTTTGTTAATCTAACTACAACTACTCTTCTCACTTATTTCTTCCTCAATTTTTCCTTTTTTTTTATTATTTTATTTTTTAAAGTTAACAGAGTTTCTTATTGTAGCTATTTCATTGTTCGGCGATACTACCATCTCTGAAATCCTTCCTCAAGGTGCATATCGGATGCTACCTATCTATTAGACAAACAAAAATGGATGTGCTAGTAAAACTGAGAGATTATTATTTACAATCATAGACAAAAACATTTTTTTTAAGCTATTGAATTGTAGACACTTACAAACTCTGACAACATGCATGATTCCTCTCTTTCCCTTTCTTTCCTTATTATATAGTAAATGCAATGCATTGTTTTGAATTGGGTCCAGATGCTAGGGTGAATTATAGACACATGCTTAGCTTTGTACATTGTGAGTTTTCCCGCTGACTCAGTGTACAATTCAGTGTGTGCCAGCATTCTTTACAAAAACAGAACCCCAGAAATAGGATATTTAGAAAATTTTTTAGACAGCAACCTTGAGTTTATGAAATCTAGTGCAATTGTAGCTTGACTTCCAAATTGGACAAAATTTGTGATTTATATTACTCTGATATATGGCTTTTATTAAGGTCAATATGGTTCACAAATAATAATGTGGTTAATGGCACTTAGTGGCACATAATTAAAAAAAAAAAAAAAGGTTTAAAAAGTTCCTTTTAACAGCTGAATCACATTTAATCCAAAATTCACAGCTTATTCCCTACTTTACCTTTAAGGAATTGAGGCTTATTTAAACCCAACAATACAAAAGGATAGCCCTACCTATGTTGAGTGATGAAAGTTTTCCTCTATTATTATTATGAGCAGCCCTGTAGAGGTACCTTTGATTGTTAATTATCATACCCCCAAAAGATATGGTGGGTAAACCCACAGGAGTGAACAACTGTAAAAGACAAGGTTGGGTGTCTTTGACCTTCCCGATTAGCCAAATATCCAAGCTCTGCAAAAGAAAAAAAAAAAAACCCAGCATGTTAAAACACACTGGTGTGTACTAATAATTGTTCAGTAACCATCTTATTTTAATGAGACATTATTCCAGAAGAAGGACTTTTTAGAGGTAGTAGAATAAAGACGTTGTGGATTCTCCATTCCTAGAGATATTCAAAACTTGATTGGATATGTCTCTGAGCCGCTAGCCGTGCTGTGACCGAGGTGTCGTACCAGATGAGCTCCTGCAATCCTTTGCAACCTGGTTTATTCTATGATTCTACGATAACACATGTCATTTTGCAGATCTCCATGTAGTTTTGTCTGCTAGTAAATGGCTATGGGCAGCCTGCAGAATAGAAACACAAGCTTACAGAACTGGACTAACAGCTAGGAAGCTTTGCAATTATATTTTGGAAGATTCAGATTTTCCCTTGGACACACTGTAGTTCTAACTACAGATGCTTTTTTGCGTATAGTGAAATGGTATTTTCAGAGCTCATAAATGGTGCAATGATAAAATCAAAGGTTCTATACTATGATAGAACAGGACAACATTTCTCCTCCTCATTAAAACTAGAAAAGAACATGGTGTACTTTATACTGACTTTACAGCTGAGATATTCTTTCTGCATGATTATGTAAAAATATGATCTACGATTGTTGTAAAGGGTAGCAGAGTTATCTTTTCTGTCTCATCTAATATAACTGATGCGCATCTTCTAAAATCCTAAACATGTAGGGTGAGCAGAGGCCTCAAGGACATCTGTTTCACAGAGTATCTGTTTGGAGATATTGCAGATCTAATCTAACTCACTTTGTTGAAGCAGACGAGAGCGTATTTAGGCAATCAGATAGAGTCTTAGAAATGCAGCTGTTTGTCTAACGCAGCAGTTCTCAGACCTCAGTGCTTGCAAATCTGCTTCCCTGTGTGACTTCTGCCTTGCCTTCCCCTGTGGCAGCTGACCGCCCATTGGGCTTGTTCGTACCGGATAAGAAAAGCTCTGACTCCAGCTGGGGTTGTGGCTCCTAATTAGGGAGCAGCCGGTCTAACCAGGTCTTAGTAAACTAAACACAATGTTTCTCAGTAAACTGCTTCAGAATTTCCTGATGCTGGCAGTTTTGAAAGGTTGTTCCTAATATCCAACAGGATTTTCTTTTACTTTAGATTTTATATATATTTTTTTTGCAAATTAAACTTTCCCATTAGCATGAAGAATAGCTGAATGCTGTACTGTTTACAGACACTCTTTACAGACTGAAAGACATGTCTTATTGTCACTTTTTTCCAGAATAAATTCCTTCAACTTTCCCTGAGATATCGTGTTTTCTGAATGGGTTTCCTTGTTCTCCTCCAAATGCTTTGCCCTATGTCTGTATCTTTCCTACATGACAGAGCTTGAAACTGTGCCTGCACTCAGTTGAGGTTTCATCACAGGGCAATTTTTTACTATTTTGACCTGACAGTTATGTTACTAGATTCTATACTGAACAACTCTTTTTTTGCAGCAGCATTGTGTTATTGACTTGAATCTTTTGGCATTCACTTCACTTCCCAATCTGCTACCTACTAGTTACTCCCCAATTTTTTATTTATTTAATTTCATTTGTGACACTTGGCATTTGCCTTTGTTACTATAATTTTACAAGATAGTTTTTGATTCTGAATCTGTCCTTCAAAGTACTTGTAACCCCTTTTCTTTTCCAGTTGACATGCACACCTGTAACCTTATGAAATTTAATTATTTTTATGAAAATGTAACTAGAGAAAGTGACATGGATGTCAGCCTCCTCTTAATTTGGGCTCTTTCCCTTTTAAGTAATGGGTTTAAATAATGTCTTTTTCCTTGTTAAGACATGTAATACATACCTCCAGTCAAGTAGTACACTTAGACCTTTTGGCTAAAGTGTAAATGTATTGCTAATGAAGTGAACGTTTATCATTTCCATTAAACTTAATAAGAAAACTCCTCAGGAACTAAAAGGATGAAGAAAACATGATTTATCTGGTAGTCTAATCAGAGAAGAGTGATCAATTAGTTGCAAAAATGTATATTTGAGCTTCAACTTTTTGATACTATAATAATTTGGCTTATAACTCTTTGTAAGAATGACTATTTTGGTCATGTTTGCTGAGTCACATATGAAAGACTTCCTTTTGGCAAATGTAGTTAACAACTTTGTAGGTAAGATGGAAAAAAGAAACATTCTTGAAGATTTCCTTCCTAATTTGCTGTCTTTAGTTGCTGGCCAGTGTTCTAACTCTTATTGAAAGGTAGTTTAAGAGCTCCTAAGAAATTAAATGGAACACTACTTTTACTTTCCTGTCCTGATATGGTTAAGAATAATAAACACACTATTATTCTGAAGTATGTTTTATAATTGATGACTCTATTGCTGCTAAAACTATGAAACATATATAGAAAATCAATAAATTATGACTTCTTAACTGCATTAAGTATACAGACCATATTTGGGATGTCAGTGGACTGTCAGTTCCAATTAATTTGTGCACTCTATGTGTGTGGTTGGCATCTGTACTTCCATTGTAAATAATTTGATTGCTTTCACATTTATTTTCAGTTTTTTCTATCAAAGATTAGTATGTGTACTTTTTTCTTAAACCGGAAAGTTAAAAGGGTATTGTCAAGTGTTTATGAAATAATTAACTGCAGAAGTTCTCAGATATATATATATATAAATCTCTGTATTTTGTCCACCAAAGGAAATATAAAGCATTACATTTTACACAGCTAAATGATTAAAATCTTTCTTTTTCCAGTGGGAAGAGTTATATCCAAATTCTTTGAACTAATGAGGTATGAGCTGAGTGAGGCAGAACAAATGGTACAATTTGTACAGATGAAGAACTGATTGCATATTATGTAGCAAGTAATTTTAAGGAATGGCACCTCACTGCTCCCAGACATCCTTTACATTCAGCTCATTCAATATCATATTACTGTAATAAAATATTCCTTTAGCTATTAGAGTCAAAATGTTGTAATGAAGATATGTGAGATACTGTTAGCCAGCAAAATATAAAAAAAATTTAAAAAGACAGCAATGAGACAGAATGACAAACTCTTACATTATGCCACGTGTTTAAATTCCTCCTTCCAGTGAGGATTTTATAGCTAGTTTAAGATGTTCAACCTTTCCCCTAATTTTTTCTAATAATTGTGAAAGTTCTCCTTTCTCCTTGTCTAGATAACCTTCTGATCAGAAATAGGCAGTAAAGTCTAATCTGCAGAAGTATTTTGGCACTCACTAGTGAAGCCATTAAAAATTAAAACACTGAAATAAAACTGATGAAAGGCAGAGAAGGACAGATACAGTTCTGTTTTGAAGCTGGGTCAGGCTAAGCCATTTCCTCCCAGCATTGGTTTGCGTACTGGGATGTGGAGCAGCAAAAGAGAAGGAGAAAGACAAATCTCTGACTGCACAGCAATGATTTCTACAGCTGCCATGTTCTCTGAAGGAGCTGAGGGAGCCCTACTAGAACAGGGAGTTCCCACAGCTGTGCCAGAGAAGGGATGAATATCCCCAAAGCTCTCCACACCTACTGAGACCCTGGAGAAGGTTGGACAGCCTGGGCCTACAGTGATTTAGCAGTGACCACAGTTGTGTACCCTATGTTGGTTAGGGCGTTTCATTATTTTAGTCATTCTCAATACAAGTATGGACAGAAGAATAGTTTGGGGTTGGTTTGGGTTTTTTTTATAATGCTAGAAGAAATCTCTGCATCTTTCAGTCTGTTTTGTATACCACTGTCCTTTTCACTTCTCTCTTTTACTGCCATGCCAAGCCAAATCATTTGTCCAAACCATAATTTCCAGCCTTAGGGTAAATATATCAGGGGACAGAAAATCCACCATTTCCCTGGATAATCAGTTCAAATAGTTAATCACAGTTAAAAATCTATGCCCTATTTCCAATTTAATTTTGTCTTCATTCAGCTTTTTTGTATAACAGAATTTTCTGAAGATGACAACTTCTCAGTCTTTTTTTTTTTTTTTGCATTCTCCTCTCTTTGTATCATCTTAATGTCTGTTGCATTACCTTCTCCAGATTTGCAAATACAGTGAAACTATGGACATCAAAACTGTAGGCAGTATTGGAGGCCTGATTTCACTGATGTTACACAAAATAACAACACCCATTTATTTCTATTCACTCCTCCCTATTCGTAGGCCTAAAGGTCATATTCAGTCTGTTAGCCATAGCTTGACAGCAGAAGGAATGCAAGTGTTTCCTCCATCCTGACTCTAAATCTTTTTTAAACATTACTCTGCAGGATGCAGCCTCTATTTCATAAATAAAATCTGCATTCTTTACTATATAACTTATAGCTCTGAACTTGGCAAAGGTGAAATAAAATTTTAATGATCTAGACTTGCTAAATGATCCAGATCACATCACTTCATTCCTTCCAGTCTGACACTCTTCATGGGTTCCACACATTATATCAATTGTAATTTTATATTCACATCCAGATGACTGATAAAATTGTTGAATACCAAAACCTTAGTACTAATGTCAGGAAAACCCTATCAGATGCATTCTTACTGAATGAAGATTTCTAATGAGTATTTACTTCGAGATCTAGAAAGAAACCTTTTTTTTAAAGGTAGTTAACGTGCTTTACTAATATTTTACTTTAAAGAATAATTTTTTCAGTTATAGTTGCAAAATCTAAACTTACTGCCATTCAATTTATAATGTGGCCCAAAGCCAAATGTAAACCAAAGACATTTTCTCTGCTGTACTATTCTTTATAAATTTTAATTTTTATTATTTGAGTCTGATATCAACTTTTCATTTATGTCTATAATTTCTTTTTATGAACAGCTTAACCCATCTTGATTAACTTGAATGAGAAGAAACTTTTTAAAATTTAAGATAGCATTTCCTATGGATTAGCCTCGATAGGCTGAGTCTCGAAGCAGGACATCCTTGTTTTCAAAATAACTGGAAATACCTTTAACTTTTGCGTATTTAAAGTTTTCATCAGAATGCAAAGAAAAGATTGATGAGTTTCCCACAGTGGGTGATATGGTCACCGTCAACAGTAGATTGGAAAAGTCATTTTAGATGATATATTACAGGCCAAATTTTATTTCATGATGTTTCAAGTCTTGTACTGGCTGCACTTTGAGTTGTTTCAGCATATGCACAGGCACTGAATTTGATTCATTAAAGGACAAATACAGTTCTCAGTTTTTACAGGTTTGTATATTCATTTTTATGATGCTGTACTAAACATAATGGGTACATTTAAAAATATATACAGCATTTGATTACATAAGCATTTATATCTCCCCAGTGTTCCTATCAGATGTAGAGAG
Organism: Tringa tobata; assembly: GCA_033628505.1. NCBI lineage: Eukaryota > Metazoa > Chordata > Aves > Charadriiformes > Scolopacidae > Tringa > Tringa tobata. Next base: position 7,835,081 of record JAHREE010000567.1, read on the forward strand.
CTGTCAGCATGCAATGCTGTATCTTTTCAACATTATCTAATAACAAAAAATGAATCAGAACACCAGAACATTTAATGGGTTTTTATCATTTGGAGATGCCTGTAATTGCTTTGTATTGACAAAATACATACCATATTCCAACTATGCTCTCTAGAGATCTGGAACAAGAATTCCCCTTGCTAACTTTTAATTACATTTCTCTGACTGCTGATGCTTTTGTTTTCAATTACCCATCCAGTCATTACTTTTTGAGGAGTTTTATATTAAATGCAACAGTTACAAATGCTTTAATGTTATATTTTTTTATTGAAGAACACCCTCCAGCTGGCCAGATTCCTCCTGTGTAAACATTCTGACACTTTTGTTTAGAAGATGTATCAGCATGTGTAAGGCAATGGCCAATGAAATCTCCATTATCTGTTAGACATGGAATGCTTTGAAAGGCTGTGTATTTTTAATGAATAGGAAAAATCAAAGACAGAAAAACATCTTGGGCCTTTATATATAACAAAAAGGGCATATTTATTGATTCATTAATACTAAGTGTCAGGTTGCCGTGTTGACAGTCAGCAGTCTCAAGTGTTCCGTCACCTACAGGGAGTACTCATTATATAGAATAAACAGTTCAGTATAAACTGAAGGGCCATTATTCTATCAGAATAATGGGTGGGTCTACTAAGTTAATTTATTAACAGTGAAACTCATAAAGCCTCAGATGAAATTCTAGGCCATAACTCATAATTTTATTGCTTTCTATTATAGAATATCCATCCCTCCCTCCCCCTCCCACCTTGAACATATTTATTTCTACAAAAAAATAAGCTACCTTTCTTTTTTCTCTCTTCTGACCCTTCTTCCAGACTTGGTATTGATTCTATTTCTTCCCTCACTTCCCTTGCAGAGTTTTTAGCAGCTCATCTCCTTCCATTCTATTCCCTTCTTGTACTATACTACCGACGCATGTTCATTCCTTGTTGTTCCTCTAACATTCAGTATTTGCTCTTCCCATTTCTCATTTTTCATTAGAGCTCCCCTTTCTTGCATGTTAAGATGACTGTTTAGAGTAGCAGGTTATTAATAGGCCCTCTTAAGTATTTTGTTCTGTGTTCTTCCCAGTTGTCCACTGCTAAATATTTTATAGTGCTTCTTTTCACTTTAAATGACCAGAGGAATAACAGTATCCTCAGCTTTGTTTGCTTGAGGATTTAATCTCCTGATAGAACTCACAGTTGGAAAATATTTCCTTTATCCCATCCCCATTTCTCTTCTTTGATTTCAAAGATGAAGGAGTCAGTGCACGTTGCTACTACCCAGATTTATTAACAAAAGGGACAGTATTTCACTAAATTTGTATGTGATTTAGAAGGATGTCTAGATAGCCAGCACAGCAGCATGCCTTATTGTAACATTTCCCTTGTCTTTCTTTGCCAGCCTCCACCACATGCTATTCTCACTTGTTATGTCTCCTCTTCAACATCCAATCTGATTCAATAGGGCAAGGACCTACTGTGTTTGGATAGTGTGTAGCAATTCAGCTTCCTACAGTTTAAGGCAGTTAGGTGCTATTACATAAAACAAAGAATAATACTCCCATTGCCCTGATTTATAGTGTCCTGTATTAACCTAAACTATTCCTATCCTTCCTTGGATGTATACTGTTTATAGTGTCTAATATGGGGTGCATCTGTCCAAACTCTAAATACTTTTTAATCTTTCCCAGTGATGTTCCTTGTAGGGCAATATCCTTAGTTCTTAGGCTATTAAATAAAAATAGTCATGCTATTTTTATGATAGAACTGTCATGAAAGCAGCTCCAAGAGGTACAGTTACTGTGTATGTAAAAGAAAAACCTTGTCATAATTGTATTATTAGAGAAATATAATGGCCGTGTATTTATTTTCCAAAATGTATGTGATCTCTTTTGGCTCTACTGGGATATCAGATCTAATTCTTTATGTATACAGAAAGGCTGAGCATGCCTGAATTTAAATTATATAAATAAGCCTAATTTCCTGATAAACAAAGGAGAAAAAAAACATTAGCGCACAAATTTTTAAGTTCTCAGACTGTTTGAGTTGGATGATTTTCTGGACATTCCTAAACTGACCATGGAGAGCTATTGGATTTATATATCTAAAGTAACGAGACCTTAAACAACTTTAAGATACAAATTGTTCCTAATTCAAACTGATCATACTTTCTGATTCCTGAATGTTTAAAATTGGACTGGGACAAGATAGTCTTAGGAGGAAATATGAACAAGAGATTTCTATGGCGAATCCCATGCTCTGGCAGGCGTGGAGGATAAGGAGTCAAGACCCTGTATTGTGCATTGCATAAAAACTAGTCACAATCTGGCCTGCTATAAACAGGCCAGAATTAAAATATTCAGTATGAAGGAATTAAGATCTTCAGCAATGTGACTTCTTCCATTGGTAAATATTTGCACTTTTGTGGGTTTCAGCCCACAAAATTTTCTAGGACTTTATGAGAATCTACAAGGACAAAAATGGACATAACTTATCAGGACAGCAGCAATTAACAGTCTGTTTGATACCCTATACCAAAGGCTCTGTGAAAATCTATCCTGCAGTTGACCCCGTGATGTCAGCAGCCACTCCATGTGTTCAGCTCTAACCTTATTTGATCGCAGGCCAGGCCTGCTGATTACTGAATGTCAAAGAAAACAAGAAAAACTGAGCAGATAACACAGAACTGTGCAGACGAGGGATTGTTGCTGAGAGAGTTCAAAAAGAATAATTTTGGATGTGAGTCAAGAAAAAGTTGAGATTATTTGCAAAAGAGTGTAAGGTGAAAGGATATGCCAGTGAAAAGGTCAAAAAGGAAGTTTAAGGAAAAAACAACTTGTCTTAGATATTTGAGAACCTTGAATTTATATACTAAAGCTCGATATTGTTGCAAAGAACCAGCAGCTTTCTTAAGCAAATCCAATCAAGCTATCGCGTTTACACATGGTATGACTAACAAATTCTGAAGTCCTTGCTTAGATATACCAAGTCTTGAATAAAACCTGTGCTGAATCCTACAAAGTAATTCTTACTGAGCTGCATCGGAAGAGTACGATAGGTGTAACTAGATACCAAATGTAGTATTTGAAACATCCTAAACCCTAATGTACCGATTACTTACATTAATGTAAATATTTACATTTATGCATGTACCTGCTTATATTAGTTATGCAGTTATGCATATTTTGTTACAATATGTAGAAACCAAATCTAGACTAGCAGTGATCTAACCACACTGAACTGGACTTCCTGAAAAGCAAATTTTAAAAACTTGTTTAAAGCTCTATAGTACCACCGCTAGATTGTGTTGGTACCCAGAAATAAAAGTACTGTAACTTATTGGGCTTTGAATACCAAGCTACATTCCTGATGGGTGATGACAACAATGGATGTTTTCGCTTAACTGACTGAAGACAAAGCATTCACTCAGAATAACTCTGGAAAGTGGTCATTCAAATAACTGCTTTTCAGTTGTGCTCTTTGGAAAATATTTTCAGGACACATTTTAGTTTTATTATGCAATGATGCATAAAAATCTATCAAACATGTCTCAAGACAACAAAAGAAATTCCTTCAAAGAGACTCTGTCAATCTTGAGATCAACCCTACAAGTTTAGAGATTAATTGAACATATTAAACAAGGCTTTAATTTTAAGTATACCTCTAAAATTGTACTCATTTTAAAATGTCAACTGCTGTAACTCATTATCCCCTTCAGAGTTGCAACCCTGGGGCTTGTTCTTTCACCAGCTCAGTAACAGCGTACTGTGCCCTTGTGCCGAAAATGAAATCAGAGGTTTTCATCTTTTTCTCATTCAAGTATTTCTTCAGCAACAAGTCCAGAATGACAATGCTGTTACTAACTGTTGCCAATAGCAAAGGCCTGCAATGTAGCTTGGCCTGAATTGACATTGTGGAGATCATTTACTGTTCTCCAGAAGACACAGTCAGTTCAGCTGGCTCTTCCAGAGCTGCTCATTTCAGAGGAATGGTATAGGCACCAACACATTAGTTTGCTTGCTATGACCTGTTTATATTTCAGTAAGTTTTTATCAGGGTTTGAATTGAAAGGGGGGGGGAATAGCAGCTTTTCTGTTGAAATTTATCAGTAACAATAATCTCTCTTTTGATGAACTTACTGCGTCTCTCTTCACTTGTCACTGCTTGTTCAAGACCCAATCACATGGGTATCAAGTAACATTTGAGTTGAAGCTTGTAATTATTGCAGATCAAGGAATTTTGTTGTATTAATCAGTACTAGGGAGCTTAAAAATTAAGCAAATGGAGTATACAAATAGAAATAGAAGACATTTCTACCCCTATATGTATTTGACCCTGAATGATCTGTCTCCGCAGATCACGCCCCATAGACTACACTGCAGCATGGCAGTCTTATACCTCTGTGAAAGTACGGCTGTAGAAGATGTGTAATTTCTGTAAGATACTTAGATGTGCACTGAGTCAGAATGACTGAGAGGGAATGATTCTCTGGCTTGGTGACTAGAACTCTCAGTTTACGAGCAAACCAGTTCCTGTTCCAATGATTCTTTAAAACGTACTTAGTACAGTTAGCTATTCCAATAGGATGCAAGGGAGATCTAGAACATCTTAGAGAACAGCAGTTGGAGTATCCCCTGAGGAAGTGAGATCCCCCAGGGAAGTCTGGCAAGTGTGAAAGAGGGTGAAAATACACTATTGTGGTCCCTTGTCTTTCAGGGACCACCACAACCTTCTTAATATTGTTTGCCTACCTCTAAAAAGCTTCCAGGTGAGGTGTTTTGGCAAAAATAGGCAGTAGACAAATTCAGAATGACAATATTTTTTTTGGATAAATTGTCTTTTTCACAGGGAGAATCACTGAGCTGTCAATTATTAGTGAAGAGAGAGCAATACGTCACTAATTTTAATGACCTGCAATTTTTTCTATAATCAGTGCTGCACCAAATACCCTATCAAATCTCAGCAGAAAAAATGTTACATGTATTATGTATTAATGTAAATATTTATGGATTTTTACTGTTTTTAAAAATAAAGTAAAACTTGAGAATGATTAGTATGCAAGAGCTCAGATGTAGGACATAAAGCCAGAATTACCTAACACTAAGTGTTGCCCTTTTCAAAGATACACACTTCTTTAGTAGATAGATTTGTACACAAAAGATATAATCATTAGAGCCACAGCTTTGCTCTGTGAAACTCTCCTTCAAAATTCTCCTTGCAAATGCAGCAGAATGGTACTACTGTAGCTCTCTTTGTAGTCCAGAAACATGAGATTTATTATATCTGGAGAAGATAGTGCTAAAATATGACTTAAAACAGCATCATTGCATCCCTTAAGGATAGTTTGATTAGATCTTTTGGATAGAAGGCAACAACAGTAGAAATTCTCTAATAATAAAGTGACATGGTTTAGTGATGTTTTTTATCAGAGTTTGGTTGGTGGTTGGACTAGATGATCTTAAAGGTCCCTTCCAACCTAGACAATTCTATGATTCTATGAAACAGAGTTTTAAATTAATTTCATAAAATAAAATGTCTATATTGCTGTGAACAGACTCCACTGCCTTGTTTTTAGCATTCAGCTAAATTCTACATGTATTTTAATATTTGTTTGTGCTAAAAACATAGAGCTCTGCCTCAAGCAGATTAGTAAGAGACAAGCTAGCACAGTCAATTCTATAAGGGATTCTGAACAAGCAGCTGAAAAGAAACTATTTAAAAATCAGCAATCCTGTTTCAGACTGAGACAAAATGGGAGACTTCAAGGCATTCTCTTTACCAGGTTTTATAACTATTTGAATTGCAACAACAGGGGAAAAAAACAGGTTTCTTTCTTTGAATGGCATTGTTGGTGAAATTCCTTTTAAACATTACAACAAAGCAGAAGTGAGCCTCTTTCATACAGAGGCCAATTGCCTCATTCTTGCAGCACACAGAAAAGTCAGTAACAATGCCATTTTTGTTCAAAGTGCATTAAATATAAGAAATGCAACATTCACTTTTGTTTTTTAAAGGAAAAGCATTATGAAGTTACAGAAATAATTATTTTAAAAAGCATGTTTAAGAAGTTTTCATTAGAATTTGCCTTCTTAGCATACATATATGTAACATATATTGATAATACATCTTAAAAATCACCCTCAACTGTGTGTCTGGAGTGCCTATGAATGTGCCAAAGGGACGTCTGTTGTTTTTAAGCCCGTTTGCAGCTCTTTCAGCATAACAGCACAGCTGGCTCACCTCAATCACTGCCTCCCCCTCTGCTGATTCCAGGGTGCAAAATCTCTTCCCTTTCTCATTTCCCAGCAGCACCTTAGCCTAGTCCATTTGCTGTTATAAAATCATACTTATTGTTTCTTTCAATAGAGTAGGTCAAATGCTCTCCTTTTTAACACCAGTGGCTTCACTGGGACTGCAGGTGTGTAACTGAGAGGGGAGGATCTTTTGTTATTAAGATAGTAAGAAAAATTACCTTGGCACACAAAGATTTCTGAGGCTTTTTCTGTAACACATATGTGTAGGAGGACTGGCTCCTTTGTGTGTCTGCTATCACGCAGCATCTTCTTTTTTTGGACTGGTCTGTAAAAAAATGTAGTTGATCATGTATCTACTTCCTCTTCACAGAAAACAAATGATACTGGAGAGTTATGTGGGACCTATGTCTGCCAGGCAGAGGCCACACTGTTCCCACATACGCGTGCAATGACCAGCAACACATCCAGAAAGTTGCAGGAAGAATGAATGAGAGGCTATAGAGCTATTGATTTAACACTAAAGAAATCGCATGGTATTTTAATGAAAACTTGCATTTTACCCCAAGGCTGTTATTTCACCATTGCCAAAGCAGTATTCACAGATATCTGTAATGGTAGAAATGAGAACACAGTGTCTCACATCAAATTGGAAAAGACATTTAGAGGTAAACTTGTTTTGTAGGAGCAAATGGCACACATCTTCATAGAATTATCATCATCGACTAATTATTATAACTCTATACCTTGTGACTTAATCTTTTCTGACAAGCATAAACATGTGAGGTCTAATTTCAGAGACAGTCAGAAGAGTGAAGTAAATTATTTTATTACCTCCAATGTAAATTTTGGATTTTTCTGTCATGCTGTTCACAGGTTTCTTTCCTTATCCTTCACATACACTGGTCTTAGTTTGCGGCATGATTTCTACTGCAGATTTTAAGATGATAGACGAGATACTTTTTTTATTTTTTATCCCCCAAATCATCATATTTATGATATAAACATCTAAAGATGTGGACTGTGGTAATAAGAAGGGAATTCTGAGCGGTATTTATTTGTGATGTTATCTTGCTACTGTCCTCCTAAAGAAGAAAACTTTGGACTCAAATACTGCACTGAAGATAGTCTGGGACGCAATACGAAGCATCACCCAGCTAATGTGCTCCCATACTGCATAGTTACTTTCACCCCCGTCTTTTCTTCGCTTTCTGTTTTCAAGGGGGCATAGACAGGGAGAGAACTTGAAGGTACAGCTGATTTTATATGTCCTACCTCATCAATATTTAGAGCTCTGTAAACCGCCTTTACTGAAAGCAGAAATGCACTTCAATAGTATATGGATTGGGGAAAAACGTGAAGGCAGGAGCATTGTAAACCAGCAGACTAGAGCCAAGCTGGGCCCTAGGAAGACCAGAAGGGAAAGAGCTGCAGAGTGAGAAAACAGGCATCTGCAAGCTTCTTGCTAAACATCCCACTTATTACTCATTTGTTGACTCCCTCTTGATTTTATTCCATCACTATTTTTCTATCTCATGGAGGAAGACTATTGTATAGAGGAACCATATTTTCTTAACTTGCTAAGAATGATTTATATACAAAATGTGGTGGTGGGGTGGACTTAAGCCCTGTTATCTTCAAACATTTCATTCCTTAAAGAACTGAAAAAGTTATATAGCTTTCTGATCACGTATCAGAAGAAGATTATAATTTACAATAGAAGCTTAATTAGCTGAAGTCATAATAAAAATAAAATATGGCACTATTATATAAATACTGATAAGAAAAAGGAAGTCAAGTGACTCAAAATATAAAATCCAAAGATTTGGACAGGCAAAACACTAATAGCATAGTTTTAGTTGGCCATTATTTGGGACTATATATGTTTTTTCATTCAAAAAGACTTTTTCCTTTGATTTTCAGCCTTTGAGGAAATGTTTTGGGGTTTGTTTTGTTTTGTTTTTTTAGTTATTGTTAACTATGTGAAACTATGATAGCAATGGATTAATTGCACTATTTCCCATCTAGAGATAATTTGATGCAGCGTTTTCATTTGGAGGCTGGAAATCAGTATTTCAGGTCAGATTCTTGTGATGACCTCATGAGTGACTTGGGTATATCCAGTAAAATACACATGTGATGCTGAGAATTATCCCAGATTTTAGATTGCTGAATGCTCTGAAAACACTTCACTGGTCACCTGACAAGACAGGGACAAATTAATTTAAAAAATGGAGCCCTCCTTTGTCTTTGTGACTTCAAAAAAATTAGGCTATGTCTATTCTTAGAAGAATTAGAGAGTCATAGGAGTAAAGAGGTACAAAAAGTTACATTTCTTCCATTAGTTTATTTGGGATGGTGTATCAGATTATACATTTGCTATATATACAATTTTTTGCTATATATACAATTTTCAAAGTTGATGTAAGTGGAACTGATAAAAAGAATGTCTGTTTTAAAACTGCATTGTGTTATGATAGTATATACTGGCTTAGGGGACTAACTTACCTTTGCACATATTCCTCATGAATGAAAATTTTTGTATCCTTATATAATATGGTAAGAGTCTTCTCTGATTTGAAAGTGGGAAAGCTGCTCAAGCACTGTTTATGTGTGCCCAGACCAGCAACCATGTGTAAAGAACAATAGCATTGTATCTGATTCTGTTCAGATGTTCGTTATTATTTTCTTAATCATTAGTTACAATTACATGTTTCTTTCATTAAATTTTTGTTGAGGATTTTACAGTACAGTGCTAAGCCTTGTGAAATTGTGGGCCAAAATGGCACAAATCTGGAAAGATGGTTTGGCAGAAGAGGAAAGCCTTGGCTTGTAAAAGGTCGTGTTCCTTAACTCCTGTCATTGCTTACATTCATCGAGAGCATTTTCTGATTGAGAGTGTAAACTGTTATAAGGAAAGTCCATGGGCTAAATAGCGATCACCCTACTGATACAAAACTGTCAGTGAGAGTCATTGCAGCACAGTGCCGACTCGACTAAGAGAATAATGGAAACGGGAAGAAGACATGAACACTGTTTCCTTCTAGCATCTTGTTTAGTTTGGTTTGAAACTGTTGATCAGACATTGCATGATAGTTTTGTGAAGTCTTTTGTGTGGCTTGTTGAACTGAAATACAGATTGAACTTTTTAGGATGGATAGTGGGTTCTTGAAGAATGAATGGGGTGTCTGTAAGAGGCCGGAGTCAGAGGAGAGGATGCGATTGTTTGCCCTCATCTTTGGTTTTGTTGTCATTCTCTGCACATACATGTTCTTTGCCTAATACTATCTTGGCTACAAGGTGAATTGTACTTTAAATCCCATTTTTGTGTACTCCTTCAATAACAGAACTTGATACTTCCATATCTCCCAGGGAAAAAACAGGTGATCCTACACTGGATATTTGGGTGACAGCATCCTGTTTCCCAGCTGTGATAATAAATAAGGGGCATAAGATCTGGCACTTGAAAACTCTTACCTTGGAAGCTTCTGACCAACATCTGGATAAAATTATTCAAAAGCATATTCCTCCAAATCAAATATTTTTATCTAAACAATGGTATGTGCCATGAATGCAGATAAACTAATATTAGTCAGATACACTAATTAACAGCAACAACATGAAAATGAAACTGTGTCCCTCCATCAGTTTGTTTGTTTGATATATGTGCATGGGCTAAACTCATAAGATAAATTACTAAATTATGCCTATAATTTGTACCTCGTTCTTGTGCAGATATTCTAATCAGATTGAGATTGCTTTTTTTGGTACTTTAACAAAACAGACAATAATAAAACAATGAGTCAGATACCTCAAGTGTAGGTATCTGGTGTTATTTTAGGCACTTTGAGATATTCCATCTGGTTTCCAGCTGCAGTTGCAGAAGCTCTTCCAGCTCTTCCATTCGTCATGTGTCAGATGTAGCCAGGCAAAAGTCCTGGATGTCCTAGGATATCCAAAACACCGCTGATCGCCACTCTTTAGGCACATGGATTGTTCCAGTGTCTCTTGCTGGCACTGCTGGTTAGTGAGTAAGAGTCTGTAGAAAAGGAATGTAAATGAAGATTTTTTTGCTAGCTGAGCTTCCTACTATGATTGGAAAATTTAATCCCAAATACAGTATGCATGGCTTTGGCAGCTTGTCTGGGCAATAACCTGAAGCAGTTCTACATTTTTTCATACATGCTATAAAGCTGACTTGGTCCAATTGAAATAAACTGAATATTTTTGAAGGCTCAAAACTGAGAAACACTTTAAATTAAAGTTCCATTTATAAATAGTCCTTTAATATCTGTTACATGGTTGCCAGATGGACTCCTTCTGTAACTTATGATATAGTGTGTTGTACTTCTGCACTTTCTTATTTCTTGATTATTCTGCAATTGAAGTCTCAGCAAGTGATTCTCTTGCAAGAACTATAAATAAGGTGTAATCCAAGCAAATATTTTTCAAATATGCCTGGTTTATACCTTTTTTAGATTATGCAAAGTCTAAATTCTTTTTATTGTATCAGATTTTTGTTTGGGCATACGAAGACTTCACCATTATGTCTTGCAATAGAAAGAGAGGCCTACTTCCCATACACTGTTTCTTCCAAGGAGTTTTGTGAAAAGGTCATTTTGATCATTTTGATTGACCGTCTTTTACCATGGCCTGAATATTTCCATTTTCTTTATCGATAAGTTTAAAGATAAGATGTATATGGCTGTACTCCTGGTTGATGTCTTTCAGACCTCTCTGGTATGATGGAAATAATGTGCATTACAAGTTCACAGATTGGGCTTTCAGTTAGAGATTTTTAGTCATGAAATCTTGCTTAAATTGGTAAATGCACCTGCCACTTTGCCCATTTATTAATGATTTCCTTCTGAAAATCCTTTAGATTTTTTCGTCACTGCCAGTGTACGGAAATTGACAGGCTTCCTGTTCTACTTTGTCTTTCTGATTAAGTGACTGAGTTGCAGTTTACTTTGATTTTCATTAGATTTTGTTTTTTCTCATAACAGAATTATTTTTTTTTTTGGGTAGTATTAGACTTCTCTTTTCTTTGTCCTTTTGTTGAGCTAGTGCTTAAAGCAATGTCATCGATAAAGTCTAGATCTTCAAAATCTATTATTGCTGTGGAATGGAATGCATATATCTATATTTTCTAACATTGAAGTTAATGGCAATATCAAACAGGATAGCTTAGAGTATTTATCATTATTTAATATCAATCTGTAAGATTAACCATTCTTTCAAGGCTATGTTTAACTATGCAAGCTCCACTGTAATGATGGCAACAATTTTTGTCAGAATATAATAACAATTCAAGATGTTCTGTAGTGGTTTGTGATAGAAACTCCCCATGTGTTGGGGAAATCTATGAAGTTTGTGCTGAGTGGTAAATGGTATTTGATGCTCTCTTTGATGATTATACTTAGGGTAAAAATCTGGGCAACACATGAAATGCAGCTTGTTCTTGCTTTGCTTCAGCTCTAAAAAAAAAAAAAAAAGTTTCACAGTTTTGTTCACCTCAGTCACTGTTCAACTAAGTCACACTCATGTAAAACACTTTTTTTGGTATCTCAGTTTCAGGTGTTGTTATACTAAAGGTTTTTCTTTTCTTCATTCCCCCACTGTCTTCACTTTTGCAAATTTTAACTGTTTGTAGGTCTTCCAGTCCTCCCTTTGTGATGTGACATGTTTAATGTTTAGTTCTTTGTTGAAGTGTCCTGTGATGCTAGTTGAGTAAGTCCTTGGAAAGTGATATTTCATGTTTTTTCTCTGTGGTTTTTTTTTTAGTGTTTATCCTTGACAACCTTTCCAGATAGTGTAAACTGCCTACCTGGGACCTTGTTGAGCTGATAAAGTGATTTACTATTACTTCTTTCAGCAACTACTTCAACTTCTTTGGCAATATTACTCACGTACTTCCCCTTGCCTTTTTACCTCCATTTTTTACTGCTCTATCCTTTCTTTTATACAGATTTTTTTTCTCTGCTTTTTATCCAGGAAAAAAGCCATCTCCAAATGTGTTTTTGAAGTGCTGATGCTTGCTTTGGCATGTTTCCTTTCTTTAACATAGTTCCACACAGCATCTCTTAGCAGGTCTGTAGGGTTATTTGTCTGGGAGCCAGCTACAATTATATGATGCCTATGTAAAAAAAGACAATGACATATTCATGATGCTTTCTTGTGATCAAACTAAGGTGATATAATACCTGAAATCTGCTCTTCAGTTTAATTTGAAATTGCTGCTCTAATGCTTTTTATTTCAACTTTTTGATAGTGCTTTTGGGTGGAATGGCTTTTTCCTAGTTATAAAACCTAAAAGCAGTTTTGCCAGGCTTTCCACATTCTGGTTTTGAGACATGCTAAGTTTGTCTGTAGCACTCAATTTCATTCTCTGTGTCCCCTTCATTCTCTGTGTCCCCACCCTTTATTCAAAAATAGGTTATAAAATGCACAGAATTTTGCAATTAAAAATAATTTATTAACTTTCTTGATCAAAGTCATTGCACTGAGAGAATAGCCACTCTCTTTTCTTGTGTTCCCACAAAAAGCTGTGGCAGATAATATTTTATAGGATACTGGCAGTACTTTTGTGGTCATGGTTGTTGCTATTGTTTGTTTAATTGAAATTAAGATGACTGCAGTTTGAGAGTTTGATCTACAGCCAAGGGGCAAAAAAGCTATTTTATTAAGTTTTAGACAAATTGTTTGTCTAGCACAAAATACAAAAAGGCACAGAGAAAGAGGAGGCATTCTGCTGTTTGCCCTTTCTGTAGCAAATGCTGTGGGGTAACGATGACAGGCTTGCAGGGAAAAGAGGCGGCATTCTCTTCTGCACTGAAACCTGGCAAGTGGCTATAGTATACCAGTTTGAGTTCATGTGTTTTCATCTGGAGTTTGTTTTAGAAATAAAGTGAGACTTCAGGGATGTGAAGAGACTTTCACCTGATACATTGTTTTTCCATGTTTTCTTAAAAGGCTGTATTACTTGGCTAATAGCTACACTCTGGCTTGCAAAGAAGATTAAAACCCGTGTTTGTGCGGAGTTGTATGCTTGTCAGTCACTCTGTAACGTATACTCTAAGTAAAATATTGCTAGGTAGAATCATTATATGTATGACAATTTAAATGTAGAAGACAAAAGATTAAAAATGAGCAACCTGTGTTTCCTCATCATAAAAATAAGTATCCTACCCCAACAGATCTGAAATGTAAAAGTGAACATTTTAAAGGGGTTCATTAAGTTGTAACATGCACTGTCAGATATGTTTTTATCTAAGAAATGACAGCTCATGTGTTTCGTTATTCATATAGCTGTACATTAGCTCTTCATTATTTCTTTCTGAATATAAATTTATTTTAGAAACATAATGTCAATGGACAAATATTAAAGTTTTGGCAGCTACTATAGCCTGTCTACCCCGCCTTCCCAGGTGCCTGTACAGAACAAGTACAAGCCTTTGGAGATAGAGGACGAGGGAATGGAAAGCACTGATAAAAGCTTATCCAGGGAGTGCTGAAGCAGCCAGCTCCACGTATTAAGACTGCCCCTGTGAGGAAAAGGAGGAGGGCAATAGTTCCAGGTGGTTCCCTCTGAGGGGAGCTGAGGGTCCCATGTGCAGGCCGACCCCTTCCCAAAGGGAGGTCTGCTGCCTCCCTGGGGTCTGTGTTAGGGATAGAACCAGGAAGCTTCCTGGCCTGATACGGCCCTCAGATTATTACCCCCTTTTGATTTTGCAGGTAGATAATGATGAACCAGTGAGGAGAAGTCTCAGGGTGATGAAGAAAGATTTCAGGGCTTTGGTACAGCTAGTCAAGGGTTCAGGAGCACAAATTGTGTTCTCTGTCCCTCCAGTTTTGGGGACCAATGACTGGATAAACAAAAAGGTCAGGCAGATCAATGCCTGGCTCTGTAGCTGGTGCTACCAGCAGGGCTTTAGGTTCACAGACCATAGTTTGATTTACAGGACACCGGGTCTGCTTGAGTACGATGGGATAACCCTATCCCAAAAGGGGAAAAGGGTATTAGGCCAAGAGTTAGCAAAGCTCACGGACAGGGCTTTAAACTAGAATTGAAGGGGGAAGGGGATAAAACCAGGCCCACTGGTAATGAGCCTGGGGGTAAAGGGCCAAGGATGGGGGTGACAGGACTAGAGGAAATGGCCTGAAGTTGCACCAGGGGAGGTTCAGGCTGGATATGAGGAAAAATTTTTACACTGAAAGGGTTATCNTGCTTGAGTACAATGGGAAAACCCTATCCTGAAAGGGGAAAAGGGTATTAGGCCAAGAGTTAGAAAAGCTCATGGACAGGGCTTTAAACTAGAATTAAAGGGGGACGGGGATAAAACCAGGCCCACTAGTAATGAGCCTGGGGGTAAAGGGCCAAGGATGGGGGTGAAATCGGGAGCCCAGCTCAAGTGCATCTACACTAATGCATGTAGAATGGGCAATTAAACAGGATGAGCTGGAAGCCATTGTGCAGCAGGACAGCTATGATGTAGTTGCCATCACAGAAATGTGGTGGGATGACGGTCATGACTGGAATGCTGCGATGGATGGCTATAAGCTCTTCAGGAGGGAAAGGCAAGGAAAGAGAGGTGGGAGTGTGGCTCTGTACGTTAGGGAGTGTTTTGATTGTATGGAGATAGATTCCAGTGATGATAAAGTTGAGTGTTTATGGGTAAGGATGAAGGGGAAGGCTAACAAGGGGGATTTTGTGTTGGGAGTCTGCTGTAGACCACCCAACCAGGATGAGGAAACAGATGAGGTATTCTGTAAGCAGCTGGCTGAAGTCTCTCAATCGCCAGCCCTTGTTCTGTTTGGGGACTTCAACCTACTGGACATCTGCTGGAAATACAACACAGCAGAGAGCAGGCAGGCTAGGAGGTTCCTTGAGTGTATGGAAGATAACTTCCTGACACAACTGGTAGGTGAGCCTACCAGGGGAGGTGTCTTGCTTGACCTACTGCTCACAAACAGAGAGGGACTAGTGGGAGATGTGGTGGTCAGGGTCTGTCTTGGGCTTAGTGACCATGAAATGGTCAAGTTTTCAATTATTAGAGAGGTAAGGAAGGGGGTTAACAAAACTTCCACCTTGGACTTCTGGAGGGCAGACTTTAGCCTGTTCAGATCACTGGTTGGTAAGGTCCTTTGGGAGGCAGCCCTGAAAGGCAAAGGAGTTCAGGAAGGCTGGGTGTTTTTCAAGGAGGAAGTCTTAAAAGCTCAGGCGCAGACCATCCCTGTGCACTGTAAAGTGAGCTGTTGGGGGAAAAGACCAGCCTGGCTGAACAGAGAGATAGGGTCACAGCTCAGAAAAAAGGAGAGTTTATGGCCTTTGGAAAAAGGGGCAGGCAACTCAGGAAGATTACAAAGGTGTAGTAAAGTTATGTAGGGAAAAGATTATAAAGGCCAAAGCCCAGCGAGAACTTAACCTGGCCATGGATGTTAAAAACAATAAAAAGTATTTCTATCAATATATTCATAGCAAGAAGAACACTTGGGAGAACCTCCATCCTCTATTGGATACGGGAGGTAACATATGACAAAGGATGAGGAGAAGGCTGAGGTACTGAATGCCTTCTTTGCCTCAGTCTTTAGTAGTAGAGTAGGGGATTCCCTAAGTACTCAGATCCCTGAAATAGCAGACAGGTGTGCGGAGCAGAATGAAGCCCCCGTAATCCAAAGGGAGGTGGTGGGACCTGCTCCCACACCTAGGTACAAATAAGTCTATGGGACCAGATGGGATCCACCTGAGGGTACTGAGGGAGCTGGCAGAAGTGCTTGCAGAGCCACTTTCCATCACTTACCAACAGTCCTGGCAAACTGGGGTGGTCCCAGCCGACTGGTGTCTAGCAAATGTGACGCCCATCCACAAGAAGGGTCGGAAGGATGATCCAGGGAACTACAGACCTGTCAGTCTGACCTTGGTGCCTGGGAAGGTCATGGATCAGATCATCCTGAGTGCCATTATTGAGGGGATTGAGTGCACCCTCAGTAAGTTCACAGGTGACACCAAGTTGGGTGGGAGTGTCGACCTGCTGGAGGGTAGAAAGGCTTTGTAGAGGGATCTTGTCAGCCTGGATTGATGGGCTGAGACCAATGGGATGAGGTTCAATAAGGCCAAGTGCCGGGTCCTGCACTTGGGTCACACCAATCCCCTGCAGCGCTACAGGCTGGGGGCAGAGTGGCTGGAGCTGCCTGGCAGAAAAGGACCTGGGGGTGCTGGTTGACTGTCAGCTGAACATGAGCCAGTAGTGTGCCCAGGTGGCCAAGAAGGGCAACAGTATCTTGGCCTGTATCAGGAACAGTGTGGTGAGTAGGACTTGGGAGTTGATTGTCCCCCTGTACTTGGCACTGGTGAGGCTCCACCTCGAGTACTGTGTCCAGTTTGGGCCCCTTACCACAAAAAAGACATTGAGGTGCTGGTGCGGGTCCAGAGAAGGGCAATGAAGCTGGTGAGGGGTCTGGAGCACAAGTCTTATGAGGAGAGGCTGAGGGAGCTGGGGTTGTTCAGCCTGGAGAAAAGGAGGCTGAGGGAGCCTCCTTATTGCTCTCTACAACTCCCTGAAAGGAGGTTGTAGAGGCGGGAGTCAGTCTCTTCTCCCAAGTCACAGGCAACAGGACTAGAGGAGAAATGGCCTCAAGTTGTGCCAGGGGAGGTTCAGGTTGGATATTAGGAAAAATTTCTTCACTGAAAGAGTTATAAAGCATTGGAATGGGCTGCCCAGGGAAGTGGTTGAGGCACCATCCCTGGAGGTGTTCAAAAGATGGGTTGACATGGTGCTGGGGGACATGGTTTAGTGATGGGTTTTTTTTGTCAGAGTTGGGTTGATGGTTGGATTAGATGATCTTGAAGGTCCCTTCCAACCTAGATGATTCTATGATTCTAATGTAATTTACCTGTCCTGAGTGGAGGTCTGGTTTACATGAGTATAAATGAGCTCCGAGTTAAGCCTTATGTGTGGGACTTTCAGAAAATCTTGGTGTCCATCTAATTTGCTCTGAACACAGGTAGTAAAATGTCCACTGGAGTTATTGTGTCATGAGATAAACACTTTTGAAAATCTCACTCTGTATTTATCAGATAAATTTCAATTTAATTTATGGATCCACATCATTGAATGTATCAATAGCCCCATGGTTTCCACATGTGGAAATACCGCTGGATGTTGGTACCAGCCGGGAAAACCTGCATTAGTCTTCAGGATGTTGGTTGCTACTATTTTTGTTCTGAAGGGTGTTGACAGATTAATTAATTCCCCTCTGTTCTTTTCTTTCTTTAATGGCATGCCCAGCTAATTCTTTTTTTGCCTGTTATTTTCTTCCTCTATCCCTTGCTTTTCCTCTTTGACTTTCTTGTGTTATTTTTCTTCCTTGAACTGATCTGCTTCCACTTTCTTCTCACTTCAAAGCTACGTGCTTCCTGACATGGGCAAAGATCTGCTGATGGCAATACTCTTGAAATGTTGCTGGTGTTGATGTGAACAGAAAATAATTACACAGCTTAGTTTCTCAGGTTGTGTTTGAGCCAGCACCCTTGTACAAAGGTTCTATTTCTGTACTAGCAGCTCACAACCAGTGCATCCAAAACTTAAAGGTCCATTAAAAGGATCCATTTTTACTGCTAAGAAGCTCTCGCCTCTGATATAAACACTTCATTGAACTACAAAAGGTAATTTTATTGGAGCCGTACTAGAACTATGAATTTCTACCAAGTAGGAGAAAAACCCTATCTGCACAGTAAGACACGAGTCCTTTTCTTAAGGATACATATTGTATCCTTGCATGAAGTCTCTGCGGGTTTGCTCTTATTTCCAGTGAAGTGCCACGGCCTGATGTGCTGCAGAGACCTCTGTAGAGCATCCTGCATGTCCTCGGACAAAGCACCTGGGAAGATTTCATCACCACTGAGGCTTGTAACAGTGAAGTCAGTGTTTGCTCTTGCTGCAGGTTTCTCACTGTGTGTGTGTTGCTTCCTCTCTCTGGCTGCCCCAGCCTGCACTCCACAACCTTTTCTGTGCTAAGCAGGTTTATTTGCTTTGAGGGAGAGACACTCCTGTCTTTCCTTGGCCCAGAGGGCAACAGCCCATGCGAGGGGAACAGGAACCTTTTCTCGCTGCTGCTCGGCCTCAGCCTTTCAAAGTAACACAACATGCAGTAGCTCTGAACAAAACAGGTCCGTCCAGTAATTTTCAAGGATCTGTGTATCAATTTATAATCCCTACAGAACATTTGGCTTGAGGACTTAAGTGGGCCTGGAGAAACATATCCACAATTCATCTCTCCCAGATTTCTTCGAGCTTATCATAGTTCTATGTCACACAGCCAACAGATTGGGAACACTGTCATAGGAATTATTGTATCAACCTGTGAATTAAAATTTATATGAATCTCTGGCATCTTTCCTAAAGTGGTTGACTTTGCATGAGCCTGACTACTATGACATATGTAGAGAGACTACAGAATAATTGCTGGACTTTGTTCTTTAGGTGGGGAAGAGTCTTTCTATATTACCAATAGCATTTCAATCCTGCAGCCCACTCCTGAAGGTAGACATGTGATTCACATTGCTCTGTGTCTTGAAATAGCCAGAATGGATGCATATGCATTCAAGTGAAAAATTGCATATTTTTGACAACTGCAGCCTTTCCTATTAAGAATTTATAAGATAAATGCCTTCTATATTTGGAATCCAACCTCTGTTTTTTCTGCCTTGAAGAGGTCAGACTTCAGAACATGCGTGCAGTGAAATTTCTAATATTTACAGGAATACTTACAGATGTTTGCATTAAAATATAAGCCATAATAATTCAGTTCATACTAACAGCTAGATTATGTCAAATGTCGTATCCTATAATAGGGAAGGGGCAGAATTGCACAGTAGTGCTTAAGAATTTGATGCCTTTTTCCACACTAGACAAGTAGTAACTCGATTGGTAGCAGCTGCAGATTAATACCACCTTTTCACAGGTTCCTTAGTACTCAATACCACATTAAGTGGTACACAAAACCTTCTCATGGTCCCTTTCTGCTGTGTCTCACTTGCTGCGGTGGAAAATATGTGGACATATGCTGATATCTTTGTGTTCTGACAGCCCATGAAAGTTCTTACTGACTTATGTCTTGCCGCAACATTCAGTTCAGTGGGACTTAGCCTGTCAGTTCTGTTGGTTCAAAAATAGAAGAGGAAGTTTGATTGGAAGTAGAAAAATTGGATGCAAAAATGAATCAGGAATATTTTAAATACCAAGAGTCCAACTGAATTATTTGCAGTAACTGAAAGAATTTTTGGAAATTTTGTTATTTTAAAACTGAAATAGGTTAGAGACTTTGCAATTTGAGAAGGTGAGAGAATTTTAAAATGAAAGCTCTATTGAACTATTGTGTGACTTAGAAATTAAGCTAATGTGTGGCGTATGAAGTAATTTCTATTAAATCATTGTCAGATCTATTCATGTTATACACATGAGTCATCATATTTGAAGCATATGGGAAAATTTAGGACTAAGACCAGCAAATTCTAGTCCATAATGGAAGGAACACTCATAATACCTAAGTTCAAAAGCACAACCTCTTCTGATATTTCTTTTACGATTTAAACAGAAAGGAACACGGGCAAGTACATGTACACCAGGACCCATTACCCCCATGTCTAAGGAAGCCATGGCGTTGTGACTGTACTGCATGATGTGGAATTGCAGGCTATGCCAGTTGGCACTAACAGGATGATAAAGCTCCCATTGCCCTCTTCCAAGGAGCTGGTGTTCACATAAATCTGAGGAGTGCATGTTATTCCCTCCTCTGAGAAAGCACTACATTTTTTTCTTCTTGCAATAATATTTTTATCCTTTTCTGTAAGAAACTTGAACAAAAAAGTTTTGCCTCAAGCTTCAGAGGAACTTGAAAGTAAATGTGAGTTTGTGTCCCTTGATACTTTTAAAGCAAAAATTCTGCTTTCCATTTTAAGATAGTTGATTACAGTTACACCGTAGAGTCTAGCTGTGAACTTTGGCTTTGCTTTGGCCTAGAGTCATAGCATCCAGCTTGTTTCAGCACAGAATATGCAAAGCATTCAGCTGTATAAATCTCTAGTCTCTGAGGAACCATCTTTCCATATTTGACATTAATGAGGTACACCTGCACAGTGTTTGACTGTTACACAGATCTCTGTATCATTACATTTATCAGAGCTATCTGAATCTAGCAATACACCATAACTAAGACAATAAAAAGGGAACAGTTTGCTTACTAGGAATGCAAAAGTTTCAGTGTGTTGGCTTTCATTCTTCATAACATCTGTTGTACAGCACGAGGTTTGATCAATGTCTGAATATCTACATACACATTTATGAAAAAAATAATGCGAATTAAGTTTTCTCTCCAGAATTGTCACTGGGGAGATGACAAGGCACATAATTTCATATATAGTCTGGAAACTGGTAAAAAGAGATGCTGCATCAAGTTTCTGCATTTTATTTAAATTAAAATAAATTTATTATCTTTTTTTTTATTTAACCAAGTAAACCACTAAGTTGCTTGACTGAATATGTGTCCATGTGAGAAAGAAATTCAGAAGGGTCAAAGATAAATACTAAAAACACAGGAGAAAGGAATGCAAGACTTACGGAGCCAGCTGGTATCTATAACTTCACCTGCTTTCTGTTAGGGTGAATCTCTATCCTAATGCCTGGCTTTAGATTTTGATTTGGGTAGAAATACTTTAAGATTTGTTCTTATTTTGCATCTAACAGTTTACAGTATCTGCTGACCCTGTTATTAGCTGTGATTTTTTGGTTTCTTTTCATCAATATAGCTGTTCATTAAGAAAATTCACGAGGGGATGAATTTCAACAGAAAACCTAAAACTGATATTGCTTGAGAGGCAAGGATGACTATTTATTTTACATAATAAATTATTAGGGGAATAAATAAGTTACATTTCTGTAGAAAAACAGATAATGTGCAAACAGAAATGTAAATATCAATGTACACTGCTGCTTTTTGCGTATAATTGTGCTCTGCTTAGAGGAGTAAATAAATGCCATGCTGTTTGAACCATCAGGGAATTGCTGTAGTGGTGGATTTCTTTTGAATCATAATTTAGGCTGACACTGGAAAGCAACATATTCTCCGTTTGTTTCTGTATACTTATCCTTGCCTTCTCACCTGTATTCAATGTGATTTAAATCATTGTCGCTTGCAACAATTTCTTTTATGTGCCTTTGCTTGTGCTCCAGTCATATTTTTTCCAAGGAGAAACAGTCTCCATTCCCCTTTTAATATATGCTTGAACTGGTGTGAAGGTAGGGGTAGCAACTCCATCTTTATCTCTTGAAGATTCCCATCTACCAGAGAAGTCCCTTCAACAATGTTTCTGACTCTTTTCTGCTTTTTGGACCACTTGACTTGCACAAAACAAGTAAGAAACACAGAGAATTGACACTCAACACACTAATGGTATCCTCTTGACATTTTAAAAATAATATTTTTGCCTCTTAAGCTAGCTATGTGGAAGACAGTCATCTTCAGGAGGTAATGAAGTAGCTGAGGGCATAAGCAAATATGCGTAGGGAAGTGTAACCAGGGAACTTAAGCATGTTTGCACTCACTTTACACCCAAGTGCTAAGTATTGGCCTAGGGCCACGCGTAATGGACTGAATGTCATTTATTTATATGTTCCTTTCTCAGACTGCCTTTACTTTTATAGTCTCATTCTTCCTTCCTTGTCTGTATTGACAAACCGCTATGGCATCTGTGGGAGTGGACAGGAGCCCACAGAGAGACAATATATGGCTCCGGGCTCACTGCCAAGGTGGATCACAATTACAGTTATTTCCAGTTGAAGGTTCGGGTTTCCCGCCTCCACAGGTAATAACCAGAAGAGTGAGTTCCCTGCCATGTGGCACATCCAAGATACACACAGACACTTGAACTGACAGCAGAGCCGGTAACACGCGTTCACTCTACTCCAAAGTAATACGGTAGCTTCTGCATTTTGAGTCTCAGTCTGCAGGCTAAGTATAAGGGTTTTTGTGCTTTGAAACTATGTAGTTTTGTTTAATCCTGTAGAATTTTTATATCACAGTATTTCATATTAGGTTAAAGAAAAAATTGGCGTACTTCAGAAAGGTTCTTGTTCCCTTTGCATTAAACAAAATTGTTTGTCAACAGAGACAGTCACAATTTTTTTTTGGTGAACTAGAAGCCAGTGAAATGTCTGCCATAAAACAAATATCCCAAAGAGCACATGAATCCAGCAATAAAACTGTTTCTAATCAGGCAGCAGAGCACGTGGCACAAGCCAAAACTCTTCTCCAGCAACTATTTGTAGCCTCTGCAACACTCAGGAGACTGCTGCTATGTTACAGCCTCTTGTTCCTGGTAATGTGATCCACAGAATGCAAATCAGAAAATTAAAAGTTAAACAAAATTATGTTACAAAATTACTGATTGCTATGGTGAAGGATCTGTGAGAGGAATTTGTCCAACACTTGTGACCTGCCAGGTCTTGGTGAGGGATTATTTTCAGCAATCAGCTTGAAAGGCAGAGAAAGTGGTTTTGGATATTGAAGGATGCCGATGAACGTAACTGATAAAATAAAGCTACAAACATAGTGACAGAAGAGGTGCCTACTGTAGGAAATTAATAGATCTCTCTGTCAGCAAAATTCTGAGGATTTTTCAGCAAAATAATACATAGCTGCTAGTCACCATTCATGGAGATGGGTTTTAATTCAATTTGTCCTTTCAAATTAGAGGAGAGCTCCTTTAAACTTCTCAGTAGCCTGACAATCCAGGTCGTGTCCCTCTCTTATCCAGAACAAGTTCTGATGTCATGGTTTTAATATCAATGCATAAGATACCCATTTCCTATTGAATTTTCCTATAGAAATATAGAATTATATTTTGAAAATATTTGTAACTCTGTGCTTCAGCATCTGCTCAGCTATAATTCATCCAGTTCAGTCATGTTGCTTTAGGTAGCCTAATGAAAATTCATATAATATTCATAGGTATAGTATTCATATTTTTATCACAGATTAAGAATGTCATTAACTGAATTAATATTAATATGTACTGCAACTTTTTCCATCTGTTGACCTTAAGGAGAATTAAAGCATATTCCCTGTGTCAATCTGTATAGCACTGAAGATAGTGTCTTGAATTTTAAACATAACAACCCTGATGGTAATAGTTGGATTTCTCTTTGATTTCAACTCTTCTGTTTTAAATAGTAATTTTCTCCAGTAAACTATGTGCAGCATTCTCTCAGCATGTTGAAAGTATTATTAATTAAATGTTTGTAGAAGATTCTGTTTAATAACCAACAGAATATCAGCAGCATGACTTTATTCTTCTCCCAAGCTCTAGTATATCTGACCTTCACTAATTCATTCTCCTTTTTTTGTCATATCATGCAACAGATTTTATTATGTATTCATTCTACTCCTGAAACATAATAAATATTGTATTACTATTATTTAAATAGGGCTTAAGAGAAATTAATTTCAAAGGTGTCTTTAAATTTTTTTAAATGTTTTTCTTCAGGAATACATAATGTATAATAGAGGCAGATAGATTAGCAAATTAAATACATTGAGATAATTAACAAAGTAAAAATAAATTACATTATGTTCAGAATCACACATCAGTAAAAGGTTTTGCCAATTCATTTCCTAACTTAAATTTAGATTTGTCGTCTCAGCTCATTTATTAAATTTTGTTTTTTCTGGCATCTGTTAGTTAAGAACATAGACCTCAACAATAGCAGATTCAGGAAAACCTACTGCTTACATGCCACTGACTGCAAAAATGCTTGTGCTATATTTGGATGTTTTTCAGGGTGGGTTTTTTCACTCTCAAGACACTAAAAGAAACTGTCATAGATGCCATTTTCAGGGGGGACTAGAATGGACTGCTAAAATATCTTCATTCTTTAAGTCACATTTATGATCATCAAAGGTTTTGACTTTTGCTTTATTTCTTGGCAGAATATTTCTATTATTCAATTTATATTGTAATCATTCAATTAATCTGCTTTTGACACAAATTATGTGATAAGTTGTATCCTGCCTGTATCCTTATACTCCCTTTTACTATGAGTGTTTTTTGAATTCCCAAAGTGCTTTTAAAGATAAGTTCTGTAAAGATATCATCTCAGTGACCTTAGTACCAAGCAAATTCTTATTTTGACTATGATCTACCCAATAATGTCATGACTGTCACATGGCTTGCCATATAGTGATACCATGCAAAAAGTGTTTCACTTTTTTGTTTCAGATGAGAAGAATCACTTGCCTCAACCTACTGGCTTATTAATTAAGTAGGTATTGGGCTGTGTGAAGAGTTCCTTTTATGTTGGATTGTATACATAGTTTCCCAATGAACATTTACTGATATTGCAAAAAAACCCCAACCCAAGCCCAGAACAGTTAAAAGCAAGGTTGTCTCACTGCTGTTGCGATGCTGTTCTTGATAAGGAACATCAAAAGCTTCTTATTTCTATTTTCCTTTTTAATGGTACAAGCTGAATGATGAAACGAGCATGGTACCTCAGCTGAAAGACAGACTGATGCCAGAGCTACCACTGTGATTTTTTTCCAGGGATTTTCGCTCTGTCCCTGAAACGGAGTACTTGTGGTAGAATGGTAATTGGCAAAAGTAGTAATAAGAACACAGGGCTCTTTGAACAGAAGCTTGATGGCTCGCTGGAGGGAAGGTTGCATACTCTAGTTCAGACTTTTGCCTAGCATGGTGTCAATGCATATTTATACTCTCTGACTTATATTTTTCCAGTCATAACATAAGTGGGTCTACCTTATTACTGCAGCTGTGCTACCACTTGCAAAGGTTCTGTCATTGAAACTTGATTACAACAAAATCTGTGCTGTTTTTTCTGTATTGGGTGTATCACTAAGTCAATTCATCTGATCCAATTCAGAAAACAGATGAAAAATTCTTTACAGGAGGAAAGTGCTGACGGCCTGAATAGAGGGATTTATGGCAAGTTCACATAACCAGGTTTTCTGGATGTAAAAGCAAAATTTTTTGTGTGGCTTGATTTGTCATTTCTCCCTGATGAATGTATTTGCTTTGAAGTAAATGGGGATAGTTTGTATGGGCAAGAAATACTTCAATGAATAAAGGTCCTGTGACTTTACTACAGGAATTATAGGAATAGGACATTGTAATATTGCATTAGAGATTTTATTTAGTCATCAGTGAGATGAGTCGTCAGATTAAAGCACATATAGTTTAAGATAACCTATTGGTCTTTGTACTGGAATAGAGCTGGGTAGAAACATTCATGCATGCAGGCAGAAAGCTTTGTGAGGTGCTGTTCTGTTGATGTGTAAGTAAAGGAATTGGACTTTGCCTTATGAAACAGCTCAGAGTGACTTCGACCCAACAACAGAAGGTCAGAGAACTTGTTGAGTTAAGGTTGTTGGCTTGAGTTAAATCAAAGGAGCAATGCCAATATGCTCAGAAAGCACTTGACTGAAGTGCAGGCAAGGGGAAAGAGATGCACCTCCTCTTGGTGTGCAAACAGGTTGCTGAAGTTCTGAAATATGAGTCAATGCTTTGTAATAACCAAAATTTAATTGATACAATTTTTATTATAAAGCTGCAAGCCTGCAAAGTTCTTCCTGAACTGACTGAAACTGGGCTTAAAACTTAAGACTGAAAGGAAAGCCACACTTGTCCAGTTTATTATTCTTGCCTTTTAAAAGCAGAAAGGCATGGCAAAATATCATTGTGCAGTATCTATGATGTGAAACTACTTGAAGTGATTTCTGTGGCTTTCAACAGCTAGTTTGACTGTAAAGATCTTGAAAAGACTAAATATTTCTCCTTCCTCTTTGTTTGAAATTCTCAGGCAGCTGAGAATTCTCCTTCTGAGGCTGAATTTCTCAGAGATGTAGATCAAGTCTGTTGTTCCTACACCACCTGGTTCTGGTCTCCTGACTCAGCAGCAAAAAGTGCAAAAGTCATAAAACTACTGCTATCTAATGATCCTCGCCTAGCAGAATGGCTTTTGAAATCAGATGAGGCCATTTTACTTACATAGGAAGGGTAATTCCCCCTCTCCCCACAGTGTACACATCTGTGCAATCTTGTTCTCCTTCAGTGCATTCAAAAGAGCTGGGATTCTCTTAAGGTCTTGTTCCATGTTTCTAGAAGTCTGGAAAACTAATGGGATGTATTTCCTGTGCTACACAGCCACAACAGGATGTTCAGCTCTATAAATTTATACTCAATGCCTGCATTGCCCGGAAAAGCACCTAGTTTAAAAATTCAATGAACCAATCAAAAATGCACTGGAAGATCCTAAAGATGATGTAATTTTAAAACAACTTTCATAAATTGTGGTTAACCAGAACATTTTCCCAATAGTTCACTAACTGTGAAGCTCAAATAAGAGAGAAGCTTGCTATCCTTGAAATGTAAAAACAAGAGTTTGTGTTTTCTACCTGAGCTCTTGCCTGCAGCAGGTAAAGACTGATGAAGTTATTTTACAAAATAACTTCAACTTTGTGCTTAGGTGCAGAACTGCTGCAACAAAATGAGCCTTTACTGCTACTGGGTTTTCGGACATTGCCATGCACTAATGAATTTCAATCTGCCTCACACCCAAACTCAGGATGCAGTCTTCACATTTTGGGCCTCCCAGGAGTAACACAGCATGGGGCTGCCTCCAGGCTGCAGTCAGACCTTTTCATTGCTTTTGCAATTGACTTAGCCCAACCTCAGCTCAGATACATTACCAGATTTATAGCACACTTTTACACATTTTTCCAGCTGGTTTTACTGAGACATAGGTAGGTCAAATAACTTGATGCAAGGTCATATGGAAAAGTTTACTGATGATTCAGGAGGATTTAGAAATACTCCTTGTAAGAAGATAGTCCATCAAATGTTTTTTCTTTTTTAGTAAATACTGATTTAAGCAAAAAAAAAAAAAAATCGGAATGCTGATCTAGAATTCAGAGAACTCATCTAGAATGAGTTGTTCTGCTAATCCGTAACATTCACAGTTCTGAAGTGCACACTACTGATCTTCCTCTATGTTGTTGAACATGTCTTGATAATGCTGCAAGAAAGTTTATTATAATTTGTAGTCTTCAAATGTTCTATGTTTTAGAGTGAGAAAGGATGCAAAATAAACCAGGTATGCTGTCCTTATTAGTGTTTCATTGCAGTGCTGAGGAAGACTTAAAATACAGTAGAGGACAAAGAAACCTAGAAATACCCTTATAAGAGGGAACTGAGTATGTGTTTTCAAGACTAGCCCACTTAATATCTTTTTATAATCCAAAGAGATGAAAATATTTGCAGAGGCTGAGATTTAACTGATGAGCTAAAACCAAATGAAAGCAGTGAAGCGCTTTTAACTGATGTTGTTTGGATTTGATTTAGATCTATGTTTTGGATTTATCAGTAGGTTAAGCACTACCTCCGAGACCAGATATGTTTCTAACCTCTTCTGTGTCCTAGACAATGTCTTACTCAATTGCTTTCATGTATTTATCTAGCCAGAAATTTTCAGAATGCTCATCTTTGGGAATAAATGATGTACGTAGTCAGAAAACAAGTGGCTAACTGCAAAAGTACATCCTTATTTACTCAGGGAAATTTCTTTTATTGCCTGATAAAGCAGATTTAAAACCCCGTTTGTCCAAGTAGCCCTCCTAACTGAATATATCTCATTGATGGCCCCTATTTTTTACTGATAAGAAAATTAACCTGGAGGCTACTTCAGATGAAGATAATTTTCATGTTATAATAATAAAATTCTTCCATTCATTGTGCTCACAAACAGCAATGCTATAAATGGAACTACTTAAAAATAAGACCTTTTGAGTAAGCATTAATATTTACATGGAATAAGAAATTACTCCTTTTCTGCTAATAGTTTTTTTGCCATGATTTAAGGCTTCTCCAAAGGTGGATACAGTTTCTTTTATTCTCCTACATTTCTCTGTATACACACTGCACATTCTTCAGTGTGAAAGTTCTATGTGGCCTCAAGGACTTTCATGCTGCAGGCAAATGTGCTTTACACCTCTTTGTGTAAGAATAGCCCACCATGAAAACCTCTCACTATTTTCTCTAATGATTCATCAGATTTGAAGGGTATTTCCCCTCCTGGCTAGCAAGTAATACTTTTACAGTAAAGCTGAACTGAAGGGTAAAGGAGGTTCCCTTGAAATCCTCTGTGTGTGTGTGTGTGTTTGGGCTTTTTTTTTCTTTGTTTTTGGTTTGTTTTTTTTGTTTACTTGTTTATTTTTTGTTTTTAATCTGGCTATTGGTGTCTTTTTTATGGTAAAAACAACAATGCAAACTTTTATTCTCTCAAAGGCCATGTAAATGAAAGTTCTTTGCTATTTGAGTACTTCCTTTTGGAAAATCAAATCTATGTAATCTGTGATGTTTTCATCTCAGTCAGGTCTTCTCAATCAAGTTATCTCTGCTGAAGTCTCAGTCCCATCAGAGCTGCAAAATTGAGATCCTTTTCAGATGAGGAAAGGGTCTGAGTTGGTGGACTTGACTTGAGTAAAAGACTTGGGTTTCCTGCTGCCAAGGAGAAGAAGAAGCTGGGGGAAAGTGATTGCTATTGTCTGTCCCTTCCTCTTGGCTGTAGAAACTTCTGCACACAATTTCAATCACCCCTTAAAGGCCACCAGCAATCACATTGGTTTTCCAAAGCAAACAGAGGGATCAGAGCTATTTTGCTGTCCCTCTTAATCAACTACTCCTTATATATCTGTGACTAGAATCAGACTTGATTAACTTAAAGGTATCAATTAGGAAACATTTAGCAGAATCTGCTGTGTTCTGCCTCAACATTCCTTTCCAAAGCTTGCCTAATTTGAAGCAGTGTGCTGAACTCCTCTTTGTGGTACCATCAGAGAAGTCTTTCCTTGAGGCAACATAAGAGTTACGGAATACAGTATCTAGTACTACATTGACCTAACAATCTGAAATTAATATTTGAAATTAGCAAGCACTGGCATACTGTAACTCTGTCTGCACCTCGCAACATACAATTTCCAGATCATAGCATCTGTTCTATTAAAGGCAAAAAAACCAGTAAAAATGTTGATGTTGCTAGTGTGAATAGATCCAACTTCAGCAGCAGAAAACACTTTGTACTGAACAAGAAATAATTCTTATTTATCTATTTTACAGAACCACTTTTCAGAGAGGAACCACACTTTTTTTTTTCCATTTGGTTTAGCAATACATGTTTTTGCTTCAGTTGACATTGGCAAATGTGGCTGGCTGTATTGGCAGAGTTGCACTAATCAGTCACCATTAAGATGATGATTTTCAGCTGAGGAACAGGAAATTTTTGGTAATTATGATGCTGATAATCATCAACAACAACAACAAAGAATGTAAAAACCACCAAAAGGCTTTCAGGACAGAAAATGGAATTGATGCCTCTTTGTCACATATTATAGTTTGGAATATCTGCTGAGCAGAGATATTTACCTGATCCTTTTTATTTTTTTTTTGTGGTGACTGTGTTAATTATTCCAGCTAATGCCAGAAGCAATCAAACTGACCCTTTGGTGGGTGTGGCCTGACATTGTTTTCTGTGGCTTAAAACAAAGCAGTGAAAGACATTCCCTTTTGCTAATTTTCCAGTGTTTTTCTGGGAAATCAAACCATGAAGTTTGCCTCCAGAAATTGTTTCGATGTGGCTAAGACCCTTGTTTACGTGTTCTTAATTAAGGAATCTTTAATAAGCTGTTCCATTTGCACACAGATTGCCCAGGGAGGGTATTTTTACCCTCTTTGGGAAAATTTGGCAGTAGGTAATGTATTAAATCATTGGTTTATAGTTCAAGGGTAAAAGTCTATTGGAACTGAAACATCTGATATTCAGAAAATGTGTATGCTTAAGTCCAATTCTGCTTTGTTTTAAACTTAGTTTCGTAGTCTCATTGAGAAATGACTGCCAATTTTAGTCTTGTTACTTTCAGACCCATTAGAAAAAAATTAAATTGAACTTTTATTGGAGCTTTAGTATAAAATGTTTGAGATACTGAGAATACCTAGGAAAGAGATCTGAAGTATTTCTGCTGCACTGTTCTTAGGAGTGGACATTGAATTAGCTGCCTTTGATGTTGGTGTTGTCGGTTTATCCTTGAATCAGTTCTTCAAGTTTAGATTTCCTTCTTATTCTATCAGCGTGCAGTGTGTCTGCAGCTCACCTTATATTCTTTAACAGAATATTTTACTATTCTGTCCACAATGGCATCAGTTACAAAGCAAGCGTTGGTCCAGTCATGACTGGCAACTTACTAGAGAAAAGCATTAAGACATCCATCTGCTTTTGATTGCTTGTAGGATGTTCTTCATCTGAACTGGGGGAGAGTCACTCATTTTTAGTTTTGAATTGTCCATTTACTGCTGTAGGGGAAGCTTCTATGCCTGAGTGAAAACTGGAGTCAGCCCATGAGGAATGGAGAAACAGATGAGGGATGGACAAATTGAAAGACTAAATCCTTTCCTTCTCCTTGCAACACAGGGTGAAAATCCACTGGAAGTTAACTCAGACCAGTCTGTATTAGCTTCGGGGCAGAGCTGCTTTCCCAATTAACGATGTTGCTGCAGGAGCTGCAGCCCATCTGCAATAACAGTGATATGGGCCCAAAATCGGTAACAGTGACTGAAGTCTGAAGGCTCTGCAAAACACAGCCTGATATCTGGCCCCTAGCAGATCAGTATGTATGTTAAACTCTAGGAGCAGGAGCTCCTGGAAGGAAATAATCCCCTGACTCAGCTACAGCAGAATTAATTTTGGAAGTCTCTCTTCACTTTTCTTACCCACACAGTTACTTTTGTTCAATGTAGAGGGTTAATTCCCTCTCCTCCCTTGTATGTAGTGCCAATGTAGTGTTTAGGTTATCAAACCAAGTTAGCCACCGAGAAGTTTATCTGAGCTGTGGTTTGCATTTCATTATTTTTTTTTTGTGATGTCTGGAATTGGTGGAGATAAAGCATGCACTTTATTTTCTGGACTTCATTTTACTTGGGTGATTTTGGCTGTCTGGATCTACATACTTAGTTGTCTAGTTCTTAACAATATATTCGTTAAGGGAACATTTAGGAATGTTAGCGTAATAGCTATAAGATTTCCATGTAGAATAGTCGTGAAAGAAAAACACAAAACAAATCACCTTTTTTATTTTTTTGTAAAAAAAAAGAATTTTCTAAGATGAAGTAGTACTGATGATGTAGAACCACCAGAGAGCACTCTGGTTCTTTGAGTGCTTTTTATTCAACTTAACTGGTAAGGACCGTAAAATGATAATAAAGCCTTAAGAAGAAAAATACTGATTTATTTCTTGTGTAAGAAATCACACAAATAGGCATCTATTTTCTTGCTTATCAGCAGTCTTATCACAGTCTTGATGTTAACTATGCACAAAGGCGGTATCACTGTTTGGAATGCATTTGTGAAATGTTAAAATAGGAAGGACCACCATGCATCTTTTCTGACAGTTAATTTTTGATGGTGACTTGAAAGCAAAAGACTTTTCCAATATCTCTCATATTTTTATTGACATTTTAAGTCTGATAATAAGTAAAATACACATAAATAACACTTTTGGGGTTTTTTTTTTTTTGGTTTAAAGACATCTGCCAGTGAGCTCTCATGATTACTTCACTCAAAAAGAAGCCTGAGTTAACAGAGAATGGTGTTTAGGATTTGCCTTGATACGTATTTGGCCATCTTATGATTTTTATAGAAGCATACTTCTATAGAAGCAAGTATTAACTGAGAAATCAGAAATGAATATATGAAATGTTCATCCTTGTGCCTTTGTTCCTGTAAGTTTCAGTAGGGGTGATTTTGGTCTGAGCTGGTGATGTGCTGAACACTGATCTCAATTAGTTTCTTCTAATGAAAAACATACTGTAATAATGAACCTTTTATAGCCTTTTTCAATTTCTCTCAGTTTGTCTCTGTTTTTAGACCTGGTACGGACCCTTCTGAAGAAATTTGGCTAACAGTGCTTTCCTTCTGTGAGTTAAACCTTACCAGATTCCCCGATAATAAAACTTTTGACTTTTTTCTTCCGCTGTTTTGCAGTTCCCCTCTGTCATTTAAGAGAAGGCAGCTGATTGTTTGGAGTTGACTAAATGATAAAGAAATGTCCCCATTTCATGTGCCTTTGACCACTGTAACTTAAGGAGTGATTGTAGTAAGATCATCACAATCTCATAGCCAAAAAGTCACATAGCTGAAGTGTATGACACATGTTATTTGGCTGTTCCTCCCTTTAAGCAGAGCATTGCCTACACGACAAAGACGGTCTCGGTAACAAATCCCCAGTTGCACGCAGGCTTAGCTTCTCGTAGTGAGGCTCTGACAGGCAGAAGACTCTCAGGCAGTTTCTGACTCAGCCCCAGATCCCATCTTTTGCAGATTACAGGCTCTCTTCCTGGCCAGTCACCAAGAAATCCTTCCCTACAAGCCTGATTCCTATTACTAGCACAGGGGGGCAGAGCCCAGAGCACTTCATTAACCCGTCCTTGGCCAGAGTATGGTTTGCACATTCCAGCACCTTTGTTTATTTTCTTTCAAAACTTGTGATTAGGAGAATGTGCATCTCTGCCTTCATGTGTATCAAATGGATACGGCCAAACTATAGGAAGTTTTCTTTACATTTTCTTGTAAGCACAGAGAATTGCAATTTTTGTCAGTGGCAGAAAGTTAGAATAGCACTTGTTGAAGAATTGGTTAAAATACACCGTCAGTGCCTTAAGTTCACAAAACACTGAGTAGGAACTGTGGGGTTGGGGGGAAGGAGTGTTTTCATGGTCTGTGGAGGGCTGGCAGTTTGAAGTTATTCCCTCTGCATGAATATGGCAACATTTGTAAGCTACTCCAGATCACTTGCTGGAATGTAAAGTCAGCAAAATTCCGCACTTTAGAAAATGATTGTACAGTGGGACCCCTGTAGAGGAAGTATTTTGTGCCTCAATAAGACAGTATGTTCAGCAATTTAGTTGCTGTAGTGGTACTTCTTAAGACATGAATTGTGGTATATTTCCCTACTTTCTGTTCTTTCCTCATAGAGGAACCTCTGTCCTGAGCTGCTGCTCTTTATTGTCACGGTTGAGCCACACAGAGCATAGGGAAGGTTGTTATTTCACAGGATAATTCAGTGTTTTTACCACTTGGGAAAAATCATGCCTCCTTCTCAAATTTGCTCTCCTCCCCAGTATTCACTGGCAGCCAGGAGTCATGGTCAAGATGGATTCAAAACTCAGCTGCAAATGAAAGATCAGAACCAACCTAATAGCTGGTATCTAAACTGGCATCCAAAGCACTGAGCAAGACATCAGGATCCAAAACAGCTACTGTGCACAGCACAGAGCTGCCTAGAACTAGCATGGGGAAAAGGTGAAGACAGGGTGAATGCTAAATTTGGACCATCATATTGTTCAATCTGGGCTTCAAAGAGGTTTTTCCACCCACTTGGGTCCTTCACTTGGGATTGCTGTCTTTAGGCATGACATTTGGGCCGTTAAGGGTTTGTGGGTGAAGCGCTTGGCCAGGATGTATGGAGACTGGTTCAGTTCCTTTGTCTGCCTGTGGGGATTCAAACTTCTCACCCACATGCCTCAGTTCTTTTCCTTGTTCTGATCCTGCTCCTGTCTTTTATCCAATGACTGTTTCGTGCAAAACACAGAAGACCATCTGGCAACAAATGCAGTCTCTTCTGGAGCTCTGCTAATTGTGCCAGATGCCTCCATAGATTCTCCAAACTACAGTAGTTTTAGTTTTCAAAATTCTGATGATACATAAAGATAGCAGAAAGTAATATAATGTGGTAAATTGCTTTTTGGAGTGATTTCATGGGATACAGAATACTTAAAGATATAAAATGTAATAAAAACATGTGTCAGACAAACAACAACACAGGAAATCTGAGGTAATTTCCCTTTGGGATACTGAAAATGTTATGGGCTATGTGGCTGCAGTGTTCCCCAGGAGGCTGCAGTGGCATTTGTGGAACCACTTCTTGGTGTTCTCTTAGTTCACACTGCATTGCCTTCTTTGGTGTTGGACACCTGTGATTTTTTTCTCTAACACTAGGTGAAATAAACCTGTAAAGTATTCTTGGAGGAGTAATGTCCTGTACAATATTTGAAAGGTTGTCTGTGAGAGAAGTTCCAGTTGATATGAATTTGACTCACACTTGAGGACTCAGATATTCTGGTAACTAGGTCAATTTGGCATCTATCTTCTGAAACTAAGACAGTTTTTGTGGCTTCTCTGTTCAGTCTCACACTCAACAACTTATATCCTGTATATACATGCCAAACATCTGTGCCTGTTACTTTTCTTTGTGTTATTTTGAAAATCTCCCAGTTCTTGACACTAGCCTGGCAGTAGGGAATCTGGTTAGATCAACCGGTATTCTGATAAAAAAATAAAAAATAGCCCCAACCACTGCTAGTTCAGGTTCATAAACATTGAAAGTGTAGTATTCTTCAAAATATTAAGAAGTGTAATCAACCTTGTGGTTATAGCTAAGCTACTGAACTAAGCAGCAAATACTGGCTGCTGCTTTGAGGCTACTGAAGGCTGTGTTACTTTTCAGTTCTTCAGTTACTGATCTAGAAGACACAGGATAACCTGGGAGGAAGGTCACAAAGCAGCTGAACTAGGTCTGTATATTTAGAGGATTAGACAAAATCAAAATATTTAAATGAGGCTTTCAAAGGCATCTTTTCCATGCTTCCTGAAGCTCCGTCCTTCCTTTCATCACAGGAAGAAAGGAATGCTATCTTAGTCATCTGTAGTCAGAACACAATTACGCTGACAATCCTGGAAGATAAATATGGCTCAGGATCTCTTCTAAAAGGGGTTGAAGCCATGTATTATTTTTAGGAAGAGAAGCAGCGTCAAGGACCATCAGTGAAATGTGCAGATACCTTTTGTAAGACTTCCAAATTTCAGCAAAATTGTTATACCCTGAATAATGGTAGATTCAGGCTTTGCCAAAATGCAGCTGGGCAAATCTGTTACTTCCCATATGGAAAGCAACTGTTCAAGTAAGTTATATAATTATGCATTATAACATTGCTTCTATCCAAAACCTAGGGCTGTTGCAGACATAAGCCAAGATTTTTTTTTCTTTTTCTTGCTATAACTAGATTATTATTATTTTTTTGTTATTGAATTAAAGCCATAAGGGAGTAAACAATTCCATTCTTTTCTCTTTCCACCCTCACCATTCCCATATCTGATGATTTACCATTCACTATCCTGGAACATGAGTTGGCAGTTTTGGCCTTGCTGCTGTAGATTGGTTTCCTGGACTTGAGACTAATGAAAAAATAAGCATTTTTTCCTGTTGTAGTGAGCCCTGATTTCCCCACCCCTCACTTCCAAATGTGGATTCTGAATTTGATACCATAGCTTGAAGGAATCAACATAAATAAAAGAGAGCAACTTGGAAAACAAACAGATCTTCCCCTCATTTTGAATAAAAAACACTAACAGTATTCAGCATTTAGTGCTTGTCATTTGAGCCCTTTACAATTACTGGCTTTATACAACAATGTGTTAAAAACTGATACCTCCAAAAGTGGGGGAAAAAATGTCTGTATTTAGAAGAATAGTAGCCTAATTAACATGGAACTATAATAGGTGTGGTAACTTGAGGAGGTAGGTAGCCCTGCAGGACCTGTTCGTTCCCTTGCCAAGATATTTGCACGCCTTTCTAGATGATGGTTGCTGAGAGACCAAAGGACATCTGGATTTTATGTCAACAGATGACTTGCACTTTACCATAGTGGTTTTATGTAAACTTTGATCTGGCGTAATTTTGATCTGGGTTAAACCTAACCCAGCAAAAAGCTGTGCCTGTTTAACCTGGATCATAGACAAATATGTGATTAATCCAGTTAATCATACTGCAGCCTTAAGACTGGCATGAGGGATGGAGCAGTGCAGGAGGTGACAAGGTGGCCTTTTCATGTGGCAGGTCCAATTTTTGATGGCTTAGAATGTTTGTGAAATTGTGAATGAATTTACTTAATTCCAGATTTAAGTTTCCTGAAACTTGGAGAGAGGTGGTAGACATTTTTACACGCTACCAAAAAGCTGTCTTCAAGCGTGGAAACATAGCCCTGTCTTAGCAGCATTTTAAGGAGGTGAAGAATTGTTGTGCCTTGTGCTGTTGCATGGAAAGTCTCCATTATGGAACTGCATGGAGACAGAAAACCAACAGATCAATACATACATTAGCGTAAGACAGAATTATCTATATTCAACACAAAAAAAAAAAATATAGGTTTAAGCAATGCATTTTCTAACACAGATAATAAAATGTAGTACCTTTTACATTTGCGTATCATTCTTATATTAATTTTAAAATTGCAGGTATCGTGAAGTTGGATACAGAAAGCATGTTTCTCCTTTGCCAGTGGGCTGTTTGATGAAGGGCACAATTTGCAGCAGCCCCATATAGCTTTCCACTAGGGTTGAAATGCCCAAAGCATTC
Organism: Tringa tobata; assembly: GCA_033628505.1. Taxonomy (NCBI): domain Eukaryota; kingdom Metazoa; phylum Chordata; class Aves; order Charadriiformes; family Scolopacidae; genus Tringa; species Tringa tobata. Next base: position 7,871,892 of record JAHREE010000567.1, read on the forward strand.
TTGCCTGTGTTGGCTTCAGGGAATGTGTTGGCAGAATACATAACACCTTGTGGACCCACAAATAGTGCCTTGCAGGGTGCAGTGTGTGAAAGAAACACATAGCTTTCACACTGTGTGGAAGATGGGAGCACGATACCTTTCCACTTTGTACTTAAATGCTCCTTTGCTGTCATGGAATATAGGGAAATGATCCTGCAGAGTCACCCAGTTTCACAAGTATCTTGCTACTCTGTATACAGACCTTCAGACCTACTGTGTTTCTGTGTCATGTATTTCCATAAGAAATACAAGACATTGGGTACAGAGTTGAGGGCCAACAAGCTGAGCAAAGTAGTTTAAGACAGTGCAGTGGTACTGTGTTATAAGGTACCAATTTTGCTGCAAAAAACTTGGAAATTTATTGTTTACCACTGATTCAAGACATGGTATATAATACATTTGCAGCGTGCTAACAAGAAAAAAAGACATTTATTTACTAAAAAGGAGTAAAATAAATATAACTGTTTCTATGTGAATGAGCGAGGTTGTGCTGCTGCAAGTGAGAAGCAGGTACACGTTGGGCTATAGTGTAGATGTGTGAGCTACTTGGGGAAGATATATCAAGGAAGTGTGAGGACTTAGACATAGGAATCGTTTTCAGCTGGAGGTAGATGTAGTTATTTTCTCCTGACAGAGACCTCACTGGACACATTTGCTCTGAACAGCTGTGGACATCTGGAATTCCAAAGCCTCTGCTTAGAGGTTTGGTGCCTGAGTTTGTCCCAGGGCTCGGGTCAGGACATTTACTGAAGTGCACGGCCTGTTCATGATATAAACACAATGGTTCCCTCTGCAGCAGGAGGTGGTTCTGTCTGCTCCTCTTCTCTTTGGCTTTTCCTGAGCTTTGACCAGCTTAGTCTCTGCTACAAGGCCTGTGAGAGCTTCACGGTTCCTGACTGAAGGTCCTTAATCATGTCAATTAGGATGAGATAGGGAAACGTGTCGTCTTCCCCTCCCGTCCTCCCTAGCTTCCCAGGACAAGAGGGAGATGATACACTGAGCCCTGGACTCTGCTCTGGGTGGCTGGGGGAGGCACAGGAGCCTGGGGACATGGGGATTGCTGCAGAATACCCTGCACTGCGATGTGAATGTAGATGGACAAGCCAGCTCCATGCTTCTCCAGGGCTGCCCCAGTGCTACTGAGGACACAGCTGTAGAAAACACCCATGAAACACTGCACGGTATTGTTTGCCCCTCCTGATCCCTCACTCAGTAAAATCCAAGTGGGAGGAATCCCAAATCCAAGATTGAGGAGGAATTAGTGAAGGGTTTATGGCTGATTTATTTACCTTCAGAAATAAAGAGAAATAAATGTGTTTATGATTTTTATGAAAATGCCTGTCTTCTCAAATTAGCTTTTGGTTTCAGCAATATTATTGAGTTTTTGTGAGGCACAGTTTCCCTGAATTTAAACCACTGTTTTTCATGGGAAATTTAATTAAAAAACATGTATGTCTTACTAAATGGAAGCCTGTACTACAAAAACAGTGGAAGTTTTCTGAAGCCAGTACTTGTCTGGTTCTGGCATTAGTGAAGGAATTGCTTTTAAAAGAGTTCTCATCTTATGAGAGCAAAACAGAACTAGGACCTAAAAACTTAAAATTTGTTTTAGAACCCCATTATTATTTTCTAAGTTGAATCTAAATTTAACCAACAACGTTCTCTTCCTAGTTATATGGTTAAGCTGGCAGGGCTTTAAAACCGTCTAGTTGGATGCATTTCTGCTGGACGTCCCTTTGTAGTTGCTGTTCTCAATAGGACCACTGATGGTCTCCATAGGAGAGCTGCAGAGGCCATCACATGCCCTCAGAGAAGGTGCTGGTGAGGGGACAGGGATGCTCAGCCGTGGGCAGGGGAGGGGGCACACCCTTAACTGCTTTTGCTGAAGTTAGTGGAACTGCAGCCTCGTCACTCTGCATCTCTCTGTCCCAGGTAAGTGTCTGCAGTGCGTCACTTTCAAACTTGGAGAGCCTCTGTTTTGAAGAGAAGTGGTTGAAGAAACCACAGGTTTTCTGAGCAGCTGCCAATGGCTACAACATAGGTACTAAAAACAAGATAGCTTGTGTCCAGGGAAATGTTCTAGCTCAACTTAGTCAGCTTCATGTCCTCTTTAGCATGTATATTTCTGCAAAAATGAGCTTCTTCAGTGTTAAGAGTATAGTCATACTTGTTTTATAATGGTTTGATGTTTACTGATATAAGTGACCTTGCTTTATTTTTAAATATATTTTACTTCCTGGTTATTCGTGTGTATTTGGAATGAAGTAGACTTCTCCATTGGAATTTGAATATCAATAGGAAAATGATGCCTCAGACTTTTAAGAATCTTTGAGAATTATTTATCTTTAAGAATCTTAAAGGTTTTTTTCTCACTTTTGTTTGTTATGCTACTATGAACTTATGCCTCACATTGCATATTAATCACAGGCTGACTGTTTCCCGAGTCTTGATATTACTCGTAGCATATAACTTATTTTCTTATGTCCCTCTAAAATTACATATGTACATAAAACAGATTGGAGAAAGAAAGTTTACCTAATAAAAATACACAAAGTTGCTACAGAGTTCCGTGATAGCAGGGTCATGTTCATTCTAATACAAGGGTTTTGAACTGTGATTTCTACGTTAATGTATGCTTTCCTGGGGTGCCAGTGCCACATCCTAAAAGCACACAGTATTTCAATTAAATATTTCTGTTCAATCTGGCAAGAGCATGGACTTACGACTTAGGTCTACAAAGTCAGTGGTCTTCCTCTGCTTATGAGAAAACTTAACGTAGTGGATATTTCCTGGGATGTTTCCCACCTTGACTTTAGTGCTCAGACATTATCTAATCGATATTATGGGGGCTTTGAACTTTTCTTACAGAGGAAGATTAAAATAACTTCTATATGTTTGTATTTATATTTTTCCCTCAAACAAGAAAACCATTTATTATTTTTACAAGAAAAAGCTGTGTTCTTTTCAAGAAAATTCCATGGCATTTGAAGTAAAATATATAGAAGTAGTTGATTTCCCAGCTGCTTAACAGTTTTGAGGGTCAGTTATAAAAAATGACTTTTCCAGTAGCCAAGATCACGAACAGTTTCCTTTCAAGCCTTTGAATTATTCTCTGAGCATTAATCACTTTTAATAAAAATAAAACCTCTTTTTAATTGTTGGAACTACAATTTTTTTATTTTATTCACTTAAGCAAGTGGAAGGCTCCCAGGACTCCCACCAGTGCTGGTTCTTACTTTTCTTTAAAGCAAGTTTTGACACATAAAAAGGGCCACTGTTTAATAAATTATGATTTTTATTAAATGGCTTAACAAAATATTAAGTTTTCATAATTTTTAAACCTGCTGTTGAAAAAGAGAGGTGCTAGTGGAAAAAGAGGCTGGCTTAGCACAAACCATCAACTAGTCATGCTAGTCTTGATGGGAACACTGATCAAACTGTCTCTCTGCCATCATGGTCTATTTAGTGGCTCTTGCTCCTGAAGGAACCTCCTGGAGTTCCTTCTTGTCCCTCAGCTCCTGTGAAAGGTGCCCCTTCCTGAAACTCTGTTTAGTGAAACCTAATTAAATGTTCTGATATTTCTAATTCCCAGACTTCTCTGTAACTGTCATCACAATGATGCTTAGGAACTTACTGAACTGGTGGGTTTAACATGGACACTCTTTTCCCATTCTTCTACAAACTGCTGGATCTTTCAACAAGTACTTTAAAAATTTCCTAATCATTATTTCCTTCCTCACTTCTCCCCAGACTATCCTAAAAACTTCTATTTAACAGAGGCCCCAATATTGCCCAGTACTACATCTTCATGGCAGTCTTGTCTGTACAGGCTCCTGGTACACATTCCTTCGGATTTTGTCAAGTTTGAAGTTAGATATGTTTATAGCTCTAAGTAATTCTGTTGGGTACCTGAATCTGCTATGGGAACTCATTTTCCTGTTGAAAACCTCAGGGTATAGTGGGATATGACTGGAATAGTATTGTCTGGAAGTTAGTGGTGCTGAGCAGAAATAACAGGTTAGTACCTTATGGAAATGAAATAGTATATGGAATCTATGCAATAGTGAAACAAAAACAAAGAAAGGGGGTTTAGGAGCAAGGAATTTGGGAGCCCTGAAGACGGGACCTTACAGAAAGAGGATTGTGGACACTCAAAAGGAGTGGGGTATGATAATTTACCATTTCCATGTCCATCTGCATGGAATACAACATAAGTTGTGTTAAAGTAACTGTTTCTCAGTGTCCCTAACATTATGCATCCTCTCCAACTATTGCCTCATACAGTTTTTGTTATTAGCAGGACAGAAATTGTATGACTATTGTACAACTTTAACATGATTAGAAATATGTAGTGCTCAATATAAATTTATCCTGAGGGTCTCATTCTGCAGTATGTGATGAGAGATGTGATCTGTCTAGAGAATATAAGCCATGGAAAGAAAACAGGGACATTAAAACTATGAAAAACATAAGCGTCTTTTCCAAATCTTATTTTTGATTTAATTTTTTTCACCTCTCTTTTTTTCTTCGTGGATTAAGTTTTTGACATTCTAGTCTGTGTGTGCATCTGTGTGCAGAAATACAGAAGTACCTTCTTTCTCCCCTTCCCTATTGTCCTCTTGCAGCTGTAAAGCTGAAACTGGTTATTATGCAATTTATCACTCCTTAAACACTTAAAAAAAAGAATTTCATAGAGTCCCCAAATCATTACATTGACTGAGTAGCAATAATAAATTTGTATGTTAATTTAAATGCTTTCTGATTTCTGTAGTTCTAGGATATTTTTCTTACCAAGCTTATCATGGCCTTGAAAGTTAGTTTAAAAATCCCAAAATATTTTGATACAAGCCCTCAGTTGTAGAAGTGAGGGCTAAGTGCAAAACACTACAGTTTGGTCACAAGTTTCACAGTAACATTGGTGGAGTTGCCAGTAACTAAGATCGGAATATTCTGATGCTTTCATATGTCATCAAATCCCTGGATTAACTTATTTTTGGAACTCAGTCCGAGTCCCCTTTCTGTTGAGTGCCCTAGTTCTCAATCTGTTGCTGGTTCCTAACTCTGCCTTTGACCACCCAGTACTGCTTTCCACCAGATTCATTCATCCATATCTGTCTCTTGAGGAGTATTTGAGCTCCCAACAAATACAGGTATTAGAAATTTGAGCTTTGGGGTTTTTTAACTATTGATTGTCTTGAAGTCCAGTGAAGAAGTATGAGGGAGAGTGAGCTTCAGGCACCATGCAAAACGAAGAGTACCAAGACCTTTTAAAGTTAAATATAACATTTTTTGGATGTCAGATTGTAGTTCTAAGATGAAAATCCTTATAGTGATTTTACTGGTAAAAAACTTAATGTTTTTTAGGGTCTTGTGTGTTTGTTTCCAAAGGAGAAATAAAATGTTAAATTAAAACTGAAATGCTTTACAAAACAGACAGGGACCGAACATCTATGTTTTCTCATTTTTTCTTCCTCTCTCCCATTACATCGTACAGCTTCTTTTCTTGATAAAAGTTACACTGCTGTCTTACGACATCACCATTATGAGCATTGAACTCTCTCTTCAGTATCCCTGGTCTTGTCTGTGGCAATTTATCTTAATACTATGAAATCAGCTGTCAAAATTTGTTTGGAAATGATGGGATAAATGGTCTCCCCACCCCTTCTTGATTAATCCATCACTATGACACAGTATAACCAATGTGCATATCATTTAATTATTTACTTCTAATATATTTGATAAAATATATATTAAAAGAGACAATGCCAAGGAGGAGAAATTTGTGAAACAAAGCCAGGGAATGCAGAAGAAAAGCTTTGACTTTATTCTTACAGAATCCATATTCAAGGAAGAATAGACTAGACCAAAAAAGAAAGTTTTGCCTGAAACAGGCAGGCTTCTCCCTTCCCAAGAGAGGTATTATGGTTTTGAGGTGGTGCATGCAAATTTAATCTTTAAAAATGTTTTTGCTTCTTCAGCTAGTCAAAGTGTTCCTTTAAGTGCATGTTAAATATTTTTTTTATTTTAGGATAAAATGTTTAATGATGTTTTGAACCAAAAAAAATGTTTTGTTTCCATAAAATGGAAAGATACTATCAAGTGACCCACCTGAATGTGGGCTGTTGTTGAGAATCAGTATAGAGAGATGAAGAGGTCACAGCAGAAACTTACGTGCATTTATTTGGTCTTACATTAAGACACTAGCATTCCTCTTTTTAGATTTTATCCTAAAATACTCAATTGGAAAAAAATTGCTCTTGATATAGCACTAGACCTTATACATTTGCTCTTACTGAACTTTTGGATAGCATTACTCAGTTTGATTAATAGCTAAACCCACAATGTTAGATTAGTAGTTAAATTGCTATTATGTATCATAAAGTCATGCAATCAAAATACTTTACAGTTTATAATTCATTCTCAAAATAACCTGGTAAAAGAGATAACAGTATTTTGCAGATCAAGAAAATGACTAATTTTACAGTGTAGGACAAGTTCCTCCAAGGGATTTTTTAGAGTAAAAGTTTCTGGAATGCATCAAAGACTATGAATGTTGGACTTCAGGTACACGAGCTATCACACACGTTCTCTGGTGTGGTGTCAACATTTCCTGAGTTACCTGTCATCATTACCTGAGTTTTGAAATTAAGAATTAATTTTAAATTGATCTATGGAGAGCATATATTTTGTCTGGTGTCCGCTTATTATATGAACATCTGATGTATGGCTGTGGGATAACTGGTTAACACCGTGTCCATTATCTAACATAACATATGATTACTCTTTTGTTCTGCTATCCAAATATTTTGCAAGAAGCCATATAGGATCTGTACATTGATGGCTTAGTGACAAAAGATCCTATGTCAGAGGCCCAGAAAATATATCAGAAATATAAAAGATACATGATGGGATTAGTGAAATTCTAATATATAGGTATGGTAGGAAAAGTCAACTGATTTGCTTGCAACAAATGATATGGTAGTTTTGCACCTTTGTCAGTGAATCAAATGCATGACAGAACTGTTTCTTTAATCAGTTTAATGTCTATTTTATACAGAGCAACCTGTGACAGACCTTTGGAATGACTCAAAGTTTGTCTATGAGCTTAGTTTGTGTTTCTGATGCAACCATATCAAAGGCATATAAAAAAGTAGATCATCAGAACCTTGCTAGATCATATTAAAATTTCCATGTGATGGAAAATATATGTGTTGTTTGCTCTTTTCTGAAAATGATTTTATATGAGAGAGAGGTCAGATTGATATTCCAACTGATTTACAAACAAACTCAACCTTATATTTCTTTAGGAATATGAATTGGCTTCTGGCCTCTTCAAAATTAGTGGCAGAGAAAATTCAAAATTGGCAGAGAAAAATATGCCTAATAAAGGGTATCTCCCTGAGTGCGTGATGAGCTAGTCATAGAGGCTTACAGCTAAGTAAAGACAGCTGTTACAGTTAGCTATTTCAGTGACTGGTTTGTTCACCAGTCCAAAGAGTTAGTTTTTAAACACCAGTAATAGTCCATGATTATGGAGGTGAGAGATACTGAAAACTGCCAGCAAGACATTTTTTTTGACGTGCATCATTTTTAAGAGGTAAGAGCACAGCTAGAGCTGGAGTACATATATGTTGGAATATCATTTCCCCCCGGCAGCTCGTCCAACCTGTGCAGACATGGGAACGCTGACTCCCCTGTCCCACAGACCAGGGCTGTTGAACATGGGAATCACAGGGCTTCAAAATCTGAGACTGCTATTCTCGAGGCATCCGATATATTCTGTGGTATTGCTGTACACAATGAGTTAGTATGGTTTAGTGAATACATGCTGTAAAAAAACTGGGCATTTCTCCATTTCAAATCTATTTGGCTTAGAGCCTCTGGATGGAACATAACCTCCCTCTTCCCCTTCCTCCAAAATCCACCCAGTCAACGTTTTCTTTGTGGAGGTTAAATTGCACGATTTAATTACCTCCCTGAACTCAAGGCAGCTCTGGACACAAACCGCTGGGAATAGAACAAAAGGAAAAGCTATAAAACATGATAAAGAGAAAATATGAAACACGTTATTTGTCTTAAAAACATTCTTAATATGTAAACAATGCAGAGGCTGTTATGAATAGTGGCTGCAAGTCTGATGGTTATCCTCTGAGGCCACAGATTCTTCCCAGGCTTCCTGCTAAAGCATGAGCAGGTTAGAAGGCAGTTCTTTTAGTTCTCACCATGTAATAGTCTGTTGCTCCAAATTTCTGTAATCAGTGGGGTGCTTTGTCAAACATACAGCTTTTTCTGACAGATCCAGGAACAAGAAAGTTTAGATAGTAGTATTTTTTTTTTTCCAATTCCTTTTATGGTTGGTGCAGAACTGAGAATTTTCCATCTGTTTTGCCAAAACTTATCGTTTCTCCACATGTGGATGAACACTTTGGAGACCCCAATCATCTTCTGGTGCAACAGAGAACATGTCGCCAAAGCATGGATGCTCTGTTCCTCAGACCAAATGCCACAACTGGTGGTTGGGTACTCTGTTGCTGTGTTTAAGTGGGGGAGTTGATTATTTTTAAGTACTCCATAACAAGGCTCCTTTTCAGTCTTACTGGGACTACTGTATATTTAAAGGGCTCTTGAAATTTGTCACTTTCAGTATGTAACGTTTTCCTGAAATGGCTAGTGACAACTTAGACAGCCTTTCCTTTTGCTGTGAATTCCCAGAACTTTACCCATTATTAGAAATGGTTGTGTCTAAAGTTCTCATTCATGGTGTCTTCTAAATAGCATATGTGCTGGGAGGGAGCAGAGGGCAGGAAGTGGAATAAGCCTGCTGTATAGATTACAGTTTTGTAGCAGCCTGTTTTCTGGAACTGGTGCTATTCTTAACTCTTCAGATGCATTTAAGATAGATTTTCTGCTCTGTCCTTCACATGTTTCTGTCTTCCCGATTCCAGTTTTGGAAGAAAACTCTTTGCAGTAAATGGCTATACTAAAGTGAGTAAAAAGTACTGACCTAAGGATTTGTGAGTTTAGGGCGCTGTACTACAAGAAAAACAACACTTCCTGGTGCTAGGAGGTTATGCAGTAGAAGCTGCCCGATGAAGATTCCGCTTCTATAAAGGGGAACGCTAAAACCTAAATCCTGAACATTTGTTTTCATAGAATCATAGAATCATTTAGGTTGGAAAAACCCCTTAATATTACCAATCCAACTGTGAACCTAACACTGCCAAGTCCACCACTAAGCCATGTCCCTAGGCATCGTGTCTGCATGTCTTTTAAGTACCTTCAGAGATGGTAACTCCACCACTTCCCTGGGCAGCCTGTTCTAATGCTTGACAACCCACTTGCTGTGGAAAAAGAATATAGATGTCGGAAAAGAGGAATCAAAGACAGAAACAGATAAACCCCCTCCATTTTCCAAGCCAATTAATCAATACTACTTCTCAGGGGATAGCATTCAAATATTTTGTCTGTGCTATTCACCTTTGTGAACATCTGCAAGACAATTTTGGGGACTTCCTGGGAGAGTGACCATTGCAGTGGTCTTAGGGACAACTGACCAGTCAGTTCTGGAATCAACCAGAACTCTTCATGACCCCAAAGTCTCTTTTCTTGCTCTCTTTTGAGTTCCTGTTCCTTTCTTTGCGACCTCTTCCCACTATCCTCAGAGGAACCTGAGGGAAGACAAGTCTACAGCATTCCACTGAGCTTGTGTCATTTGGGCTTCCACCCTGATGAAGGAATTAATTATCCACTGGGGGCATTCATCTTGTTTCTACAGAGTGAAAGTGCTGGAACACAGCCCAGAATTTGGGCCAGTGTATCTATTTAGACATAAACATTTACATAGAGATGAAAAGCCAAACCTCATTCCTCCTGTCAGACCACTGAAACCTATGGAAATACAAAGGGATTCAATTGATCAAAGAGTTGCCCTGGGGAGAGGTGGGGTGAAGAAAAGCTACCAAAATTGAAGGTGAAAGTAAAAGTCCTCTCTGAGCTTCCTTTTTAGATGTTCCCTTTACTCTTCAAGACTTCTTAAATCATCCCTTTCTGCGGACAGATCAATCAGAAATCACTGTGCTTACCATTTCTTTTCCAACCAAAGCAGCTGAAGTAGAACTCATAGCTACATTGTCTGGTGAAAGGGTTATTTTGGTGACATAAATACCATATTTTCCAGGTAAGAAATTTAAGAAGTTATTAAGAAATCATCAGCAACTAAATAGTCTCACACAATATGACGTACTGCGACACATGAGTAGCAAAGCTGTTGTGAAGAATTGTCATTTAGGTATAGACTCAAAAAGTGTCATGTTAAGCAAGAGCATGAATTCCTATCAGTAATGTGTCCTACTTTTATGTAATTCCCAAGGACAGGGAGACAGAAAATTTGGGAAATACATTCTATCCTTCATATTTTTTACTATATTGCTAAAGAAATGGTTTTACAAAAGAATTGCAGCATATATTAATTTTGCTTTCCCTATGTTAATTTTATTTATGTGTTTTGTCTTCATGAAAATAGAGTATTGTATCTGCAGTCTAGTAAGCAATTGGGAAAGAGGGAATTTTTTTGGCTCCAGTTGTATTATTCTGCTGCTGGTAAAGAGCTGCCACCTCTGTTTGTTCATAGTAACTGTAGGAGTGGATGGATCTCATTTCTCGGTCAGCAGGGCAGGAAATGTTAATGACTGTTTGAAGGAAAAACTAGTATAAGAGAGAAAAGCCTATGTTAGATTCTTAACACAACATCTCTGTCTTCTGTGTTTGGTTAGAAAAATATGACTGGTCTGCTTCTCTTTCTTGTCAAAAGCCTATGAACTGACTGGGGTTTAGTGTTGCAAAATCTGAAGATCAGAGAGGATCCACTAAAGGCAAAAATAGTAGACAAGGGCTGGAGTCTGTCACTGCTTTGAACGCTAGATGAAAGCAAATAGCATTGTCATCATTAGATTGGGAGGCTATATTATACTTTATTTAATGAGAGTGGACTATGAATGCTATTTTGATATATTCTGAAATGCTCAAGGGACTAGACGATGGATTGGCATGGATCAGAAAAAGCAGAGTTACATCTTTTGTATTCAAGGCTTATAGTTTGGAATTTCTGTTTTAATTGCAAATAATAGTATTTGGTTTCTTCTAAATGCAGAATATTTTGGAAGGTAAGTTTGAAGAATGCTGGAAATTTCGTAGTCTGTTTCACACTTAGATAAAGGAATAAACTTGGAAGACTTCTTAATAAAAATAGTCTTGAATACACTGGAATGTAGTATCTTAGAATTAGCAGGTTAAACATATGTTCCTTGATTCATACCATGGTCTGACTGTAGTGTACATAACCTTTCAAAATCAGATGTAATACACTGGAACATAAATCGTGTACTTGAGTATTATATATGTAACTCCAATTGACGTCAATGGAATACAGAATCTGAACCACTGTACCAGAGATGTAAAAAGAAAAAATGAATAATGAAATGAAAATAATGTCTCCTTGAGTTGGCTGTAGATTTCTCCGTAAACCATGCGTCTCTTGAAATGATTTGTATGAGGTATTATGGTGTTTTGTGGATTACAAAACCACAAAAGAAAGAGGCCAAAATAGTTAGAGGTGGGAATTTTGATTACATCTGCCCAGCCTGACATGTGGATTTGTTTCTCGGTTGTAGAAAAATCCACAGAAATCTATACATTGTAGGAAATCACTCCAGAAATTCCTGTTGGGCAATTATCAGTTGAGCCAGTCTAAATCGGGGATTGCCTCTGATTCTTAAGGCCTTGTTAACAAGACAGTCACCTCAACTCAGTTCTTCTTCTCAAGTTTGATATTCCAAACTGAGTATCAGATTATACCTGTAAGCCAGATTTCGTCTGTTCTAGTGGAGTTGCTGTCAAAACTTGATTGCTTTCTACTGGCACAACAAATATCTATTGTCAACTACTGATATTTTTATATGTAAGCCACTGCAAATGCAGCTCAAATTTAAGCCTGAGAAAAACTGAATGGAATGCTTTATAGACTTGTATGTATGTGGGTGTCAAGTATTGAAAAGTTTTGTAGATTTGGATAATTAACAGTCCAGTATAGGTGGTGATTAAAATACTTTTGATTCTTTGCCATTTTGATTTGCGTTCACATTCTGAATCATTCAGCTGATTTCCTGCTCCAGAAATTAGAAGTTTAGGAGTTACACAATTTGACTTAGGCAAACACTCTAGTCTTAAGGCTTTGTGCCTAATCTACCTAAATACACAAAATGTTTTCAGAATCACGTACTGGGACACGCACATGCTAAATGGAAAAAAACCCCGTAACTTTTCTATGTCTTATCACTTTTCATACACTTTCTTCGTGTAATCTACTATGAAGCTACGACACTTGAAATCAAGTCTTACATATCTGGTATCTACTCTCCGCTTACAATCAGATCAATGGCAATCCAATAAATGTGAATTACTTGAGGTCAACAGGAATTGCAAGCTCTTAGTGCAAGTCAGAGCTGTGCAAACTTGTTTCACTCAATTTTCTTGTCAGAAGTCCTTTAAATTAATAGAATGATAAAAACCGCAAAGAGCCGGCCTCTCGACTGCTGTGAATTGATTTAGCTGCATTTGCTTCAGAGAAGAATTGCTTCTGCACAAAATATTTGATAAATGCAGAACAAAGTTGAATAGTGAGATTCTTTAGAAAACAGTGATGAACTGTGTATTACAAACCTATCGTGACAGCTTTGATACAGTTGTCTAGACAAGAACCAAAGCCAAACACCTAGAGCAATTGCAAGCCATGCTTTCAAACTGAAGGACATCTCAGCTTCTGGGAAAGGAGGTGATATTCTACCACAGTTGTTCCCTGAACAGAACAGAGATTTAGTTTATAGATTCAAAATCAGTTTGAAGTATGAGGGGCATCTGCTGCTTTATGTTTCCGACTCTTGAGACAATTTCACGCTTCTATGCCTGCAAGATTCTGGATATACATGTGAGCACTGTGTCTGGAAGTTCTGAAGCTCTTTATAACCCTGAGAGCCTATGAATAAAGAAAGGAAACAACATATATTTCTTGAATGAAGTGGCTAAACAGCACTTGTGAGTCATGATATGAAAGGAAATAATTTCAATTAGGTGAGATGTGCATAGCAGCGTAACGGAAAGAAAGTCTCCTCATTTTCATCAGCTAATAATCAAAACAATTTGACATTACTTCTAAAGGAAGCCAAAAATATGGAAACAATTATTTAGAGAAGAATTCAACAAAATGATGTATATGCTTGTATTTTGCATCTTAAGGTAAACTGTACTTTTGAGTTCCCAGATGGATATCCAAAGCAAATATATTGACCCAGAAAAAGAAAAAAAGAAAGTGAGACCTCTGAGTGATGTAAACAATCATATATGTGGAGATACGTATTGTTTTTAGTCACATACTTAGTTACCATGTTAATTCCGGTGCTTAACAATTGTGTTGTGCAACTGAAGAGCAGAAGAAATGTGCTTGTCACTTACATGAAGAAGGTTTTTTAAAAGTAAAAATGATCATGATTTCTTTGATGTAGTGTTTGGCAGCCATTTTGACCTGAATGCTTCTTACTGATAGGGGGTTTTGATGTCAATGGCAAAATTGTGCAAATAACAGATTTTAAATATGAATTAATTTTTTATTTAAAGCAGCATTACCTGCCAAGTTTGAGGTTTAAAAAATCCCAGACATATTTTTTTTATCTGAGTAAAAAGAAAAGCATCTTAAACTATATTGTGATCTGGTAACTTATAAGATGTCTGAATCATATTTTGTCATACTTGGCAAAGATCTTTTCAGACTCAGACCAAACAAAGAAAGCTTCTGCCCTAAAAAAACTTTTGCCAAAATTATGAATGAGTAGAATTGGATTTTTATAAATGTACTTTGTATTACTGCTATTTCTTTATTGATAATTATTCATCATTTTTGCTTGTTCATCATTCACTTGTTTGCAAAAACATTTTCTAAATGAATATGGATTTTGAACCCAGCAGGACAGATGGATAATGTGTTACTGCTAATTTAATGCTACACACTGCAGACAAAATACCATCAGCACAAAGATACATTTCATATTCCTTTAGGGAACTGAACACAGCCCTCAAAGCTAAAGTTCATTTGCTTTTATTATTAGTCCAAATACTGTACTTGGTGGTTGCTGAGTCCACATTTTTTCTCTTCCTAGGTTATGGGCCATAGTAAGAAATACTTTTTCATATGTTAAATATCTACAACAAAAGACAAACTAGGTACAGCAGCAGTATTGTATTAATATTGTAAATCATAGGAATGAAGAAAATGTTGTAATGAAGAGCAAGGAATCTCTTCTTTTTTTCAGAATATCAGATCTGATTTTCTTATGAAATCACCTGAATTGTGAAATGGAACACTGAAGTCTTTTATCCACAGAACAGAAATGGCATGGCAGTGAAAATACTAGTATGGAAATAGAAATGAGAAAGAGTATAAAAGGAGATTGTATGAACACATAAGGATGCAATCAGAAAGTCTAAGGCATGATATAATGTAGAGAGAAGGTACACGATGGGTAACAAGAAGGCATTCTGCAAACACATTACTGTTAAGAGGAAGACCAAGGGCAGAGCTGGTCCACTGTGAAAAGAGGAAGAAAAGCTAAAAACAGATGCTATCAAGAGGGTTAAAGAATTAAATATTTTTTTTCTTCAATAAGAGGATAAGGAAGCTAGCACAATATCAGCAGTAAAGGGAGAAGTAGTCAGGTAAGAGAAGGAAGAAAGTAAGAAAAAAAGGAAAAGATAACTGATAATCAAATTAGCCATTTTTATATCACCCTGGAGGACCAGACTTCCTCCCTGAGTATTTAGATAACTTGATGAGAAGTTTCAACATCACCAGTGGTTGTCTCCGAGAGCTTGCAGAGGATGAGTGTGATCCAGAAGACTTCTGAAAGACCATCACAATTCATAAAACCCATGAGTTGCTGCTGACTTCTCTGCTTTATTCTCAGCTGGAGTGGGTATTCTGAGATCTCTCCAGGCTCTTTATAAAAAAGTTTTTTCCCCTCTTTTGCAAATAAAGTGGTTTTTGGTTTTCAGCCAGCCCTTCTCACTGCCTCTGGAATAACCCAGTTGCACTTGCCCAGTTGAGCTTGATGGGAGTCAACCACACCTCATTTTCTCTGCTCAGAAAAATTCACCAAATTCCAGGCCATTGTTTGTCTTGGAAGAGGGTGGGTTTTATAGGAGTGGTACTGTGAGCAGGGCATGACAGCACCAATCCTGAGGACACCAAACCCCATGTACAGTCAGTTACGTTTCACAAGGCGCCAAAGAAAATAATTATAATTGTGTAGATTTGTTTCCAAATAACTCTGCCATTTGGCTGTTTTCTTGCAATAGACGGTATATCTGGCAAAACAATATATAGGGCAAAAAACATAATAGCAATTTATTTTTCTTTCTTTGGACAAAACAGAAACCCACTCACTTAATGTATTCTTCTTGATACTTCAGGAATACCCTGTGCACCTCTTAATTAATAGAGAGGAGTATTTTTTGCCATTCGTCACTGCTTCAGTGTATCTTGGTAACTTAGAGTTACAGAGAATTTATAAAATATGTTTCTTAATATCCTTTACTTCTAACTTTTGATTTTCCTTGACCCTGCTGTTCATCTGACTACAGTAAAATTTAGCCGTATTTTAATATCTGCCCATAATAAAAGTGACAACATTTCTTGATACAATGCATAATTAATACATTTTACCAGTGCCAAACCTGAATGTTACAGTTAACATGTATCTGCAGCTACACTAAATAACATGAAGTATATACATGAACTGTAAAACTCATTACATATTTGCAAAGTTAATAATTCAGGAAAGGATGAAGGTCATATTTGCAATCAATAGCAATATCACATAGGGAAAAAAATATGCAGGGATTTATATTGTTGTGCTTTGGGGCACGAGGCAGTCACTGGTTGGCTCTTATAGGCATGGCTTGTACCTACTTTTGAATTAATTTTTGGTGAGGGGATTTAGTAGATTTTAGTTATTTGGGATAAAACTGAAACCTGCTCTCATTTGTGAAGGCTGTTTCTGCAGTATGTCCCTGCCAGAGAATGGCTTGGAAAAGAAGAGAGCACTAATGAGCTCTACACTGTAGCGTAAACGATGGAAGAAGCTTTGTTTTTGACCAGAATTTAGAAAGAGCGAAATCAATCCTTTCATTTATCATGATCCTTTAGTACTATGAATATTCTGGTTTTATTTCCTGCCTCTGTTTAAAATGTTCTTTGGTCTCTGAAGTACGATGCATGTTTCAACATAGACTAACATCAACACAATTCTTAAATGAAAAAAATCACGGGTAATGAGCATATACATGATACATTGTATCCTTATTGAACTGATATAAAAACAATCACAAAGATTATTTTGTAACAGACAAGAACTGGATTAGATCTGTGTAACTTTCTGCTGTTTACTTTTTGAAAGTCTATACCTCTTGTGTGAAAAACTGCGTCTGCCGCAGCAATGTACCACTTCCAGTGCTTAGGATCCAGGATGCTTCTCATATTAGTTATCGACAGTTTTTATGTCACATATTGCATCAACCAACCATGTTGGTCGCTTAAGTTTAATAATGTTGTCTTCCGATTTTTCTTTAGAATCCTTAAATATATTCCAGTTTAACAATGGTCAAACCATACATAGCTTTCCTGTTTCTTTTGCCCTGTTTCCTCCTCACATTTTGAAGAATTAATTTCCTAACTATATGTGAATTCACCTGTCTGCTGAAGTTTTTCTTCCCTGCTTATTCTTGATGATGGCAGTCCCTTTAACTGTCCTTCTATTCCCTTCTATGTGGAGACAGTTGTCTGTTGAGCAACTGATAAAGCTGAAGTGAGAAAGAGATGATGGAATTAACCTAGCCTTAATATTTTAACCAGAAAAAATGGATTAGTAAGGAAGGTGCCAGTACAACAATATTTACTACCTCTTTTTATTGCGTTTTGAACACATGCTCTTAAAAATGCTGGAAAATATAACTGTAGTAGTTTTTTACCTTGATCCTAAATAGTTCAAACTAAAAATGTAGCAGTTGCTGTTAGCTGCATGTCATTAGTAACATTTTCACATTCTTTGTTCAAAAAAACCCCAACCCACTTCAGAATAAATTAAATAAGATGAAATAGAAATATTTTAAATTCTTATTTATCACATTTTGATGACATATTTTGACAAAAGTGTTATCACATTTTGCTTATCATTTCTTGAACAGGTTAGCTATTTGACTTTTTGATTATGGTTTTTTCCTATCATATCTGTTTCACAATTACTTGTAGGCTTTTAAATTTGCGTGGGCTTTACTGAGATGAGGCTTTGTTAATTACTCTGTTCAACAGTTTCCAGTTTTTCTGCTGCTCCTAGGATTTTAGTAAGGGAGCAATTCACAGTAGTGGCAGTAATGTCATGCCATTTGTTTTGCTCACAAGATTTCTTGTTATGCATGTTCAAAACATTTATTTAAGATCTATTTTTCTCCTTGCCATTTCTATGCTTATTCTTGAGCCCAGAATAAATTTGACAAACTGCCTTTGTTTCTCATAAAAAGTATTAGACTTATGTTTGATAATTTAGGTTCTATTTGTGCTCCTCTTGAAGCCAAGATACCTGTTGATCTGTTCGGCTCTAGCCTCGTTCATGGCACAGCAGAGGTGTGAACTGGAGCTCACCCAAAAGCGGCACAGACTTCTGTCGCCTTCTTACTGCTTCACGCTTTCTGAACACAACGCTGCTTCTGCCATTTTAATCTCTCTGCTTCTTGGCAGGTCTCAGCTGGTTTAAGTTCCCTTAGTGCCATTAACTTAAGTTCAGCTGTGACAAGTTTTGCTGCCGGAGAACTTGTCTGTTCGTAACAGGCAGAGGTTTCTGACCATTTGCCCCTGGTTGTGTGTATACTTGTTCGGGCCTTAACTTCATGTGATTTCTTAGGTCCTACTGTGCTTAAATAATAATCTGCTCTCAAGCGTAACACATACATGAATTAAGTAAATTTTTCAGCATCCCAAAAGGCCGATAATGATAACACAAGTCTGGAAGTGAAGAAAATAAGACAGAAAGCTTGACTTGCTGAGACTCATGCAGTGAGTCAGTTATTCATTGTTATCCATGATACCCATTAGCTATTACCTTTGTTGACTCATTGTCACAACAGGGGAATGTCTCTGCTGGTCCTGAAAGGAAGGGCTAGCTGTTGTGATGGTCTGATGTATAAAATCCTGTAATACTTTCCCATATTTCTTTGATCATTCTGGACAAAGCAGTTCTTGCTATTTATTTTGAGATTATTTTTAATTTTTTAAATGTTTTTCTCATGTATGCACTGTTGCATAGGCACTGAAAAATTGTGGAATTGAAAATAAAAGTTCAAACATCCAGGGGAGGCAGCCTGGAAAGCAGAAGACTTACCTTTCTTTTTTGAAGGGTTACTTTTATTCCAGAGAAAAAGTGGCAATCCATTAAGCTATCTATTGCAACTTTAATCTTGCAATCCATTATATCTTGATAGGCACATTATACCTTTTTTTTAAAGTACATTCTCCCCAAGATATTCAACATCTCTTAAACTATTAATTTTGAAACATAGATACAGCAGATAAATCTGCAGTTCTTTATAGCCCTATTGTTTGCGTGCTGCTTTTAGCAGAGTTGGCAATGAAGGCTCAGAATGAAAAGCTTTTAAAAAAAGGGCCTAAACTTAAATTGGACTCTTAATTGGAATTAAAAAGGAAATAAGCTTCACGTTTGGCAACATGCGTGCAGAGTAGAAGCTTCAGTTCGTATCTCCTGTTCTAATACTGTCTGATACAGTAATATATTCTGTCTATATGAAATAGCTCTGGAGAGGGGGCTTAAACACCCAGGATGTTTGCTCTGAATGAATAAGTGTTCCTGTTAGAATATTTCAATACTTAAAAAATGGATTTTAGATGCTTGCTTTTTTGATACCTACTGTATTATGCCTCTGAGCATTTTGAGTACATGTATCCTACAAGTCTCTAGAGCTGTAAGCCCAGTGCAGACCAGGATGCTTTTAGGTAGGTATTACTGGAGTCAGATATTTGTGAGATATGGTTTCGGATAATTCGGTGAGGTGACTGTGTGTGGGGAGGGATGGGTGAAGAAAGCCAATGAAGTTAGATAAAGCACATGCTTAAACAGAGGGAACATATTTAATCACCAGTAAAGTTGCTTTGGGTTCCATCGGCCACCATGTACCTAAACTGCACTGCAGCAACTGAACCTGGGTTGTTTGATTTCTTCTCCCTTTCTGATGGTTAAAGATTTTGTTTAAAATGATTCATTCTTTCTTGTCGCTTGATTTAAAGGTTAACTTTGGCTTCAAAATTAGTCCCATATGTTTTGAAATTTGAGACTGAAAGCTGGTTGGAAGCCATGTAAATTTGGTACCACGTTGCTCACCTTTGACGTGGAGAGGCCACAGAGTGCAGTAAACAGTGCTGAAATGGGGCTGCATGTGACACGAGGCACTGTACTGTAATTCTCAGTTACGAGACTTGATGAAAAACAATGTGGCCTATGTTGAGTGTGCCTAATCTAACTTTGTTCCCCAAAATGGGTCTTTAAACTTACAACTTCACTGTTCATAAATAACACACATTCTTAATATAAGCAGAGACAAATGCATGATACACAGCATATGTTATATTACACACAGCTCCTTTACCGCTGCTGTTAATGTTGCTCAATAAGCATTTATAAGACAGCCTAATAATGGGAAACATTTTTCATTAGTCTAAATGCTTGCTTTTTAAACAATTGACATTCCAGTCCTTAATGTTGTAGCCTTTCCTTTTCTGGTGTTAGTATATGTTACCCACCTAAATGGAATTGTGTCTGTTTACTTTAGGCTAAGCTAATGCTACACTGTTAGGTGTTTCTCTTGTCCCTAGAACATGAATACATTGATTTTTTTATCTGATGTAATAGAGGTATTAGTGGTAGTAGTAGTAGTTTTTAATTAGCAGCACTTATTATATTATGACATATTTTCCCAATTTAGGTTACTGTTCTATGCAAATTAAGAAGAAAATTGAATGAAGAAGAAAATGAAGAAGAAAACAAGGAAGAACAACACTTACCTGTGTTGTAAGGTTTGTGGCATCAGGCTTCCTTCTCCAGAAAAGCGTAAAAGCATGTCGCAGCACTTCTCTCATTCAACTGAGGAGTTCAATGCCAGTGACAAGATCCTGATAGTAACATGAAGATCCCTGGAGATTACTGGAGGACAGGTGAATATGCCTTATATTGTAATATTCCCCTATAAGAGAGTCTTATTAGCTTTTTAGAGACAAGCTCAAGACCTTGTTCTTCTTGATTTCTGTTCTTCCTTGGCAATGTTTTTGGTTTGTATTTGCTCAGGGAAAAAAGTAATCATTCAGCAAATAGTACAATACAGGGGGTTGAATATTCATATGGCAGAATTTTTAATTTCCTTCTCATCTGTATAAAATCTGAGCAGGGAAAAAATTGTCTTGTTCCTGTTTCTAGAAGGAGCAATACTGGGACAAATATTTTTGTCTTTAAGACATGGATACAGCAAAAAGGAAATGCCTCTGGTGGGATAGGTGACAGAGAAACACCATTCCCTGGACTAGAACTATTAGAACTCACACATACTTGTCACAATTGTGATAGACAACAAAGGTATGATAAGTGTGATACCAAAGAACATCACTCTACAGGTAAACTTGCAGCCCATCTGTCATGTAATCATGTTCTGAGTGCCAACAAATACTCTTCCCTTCAGTCAGTGGATCTCCATTTTGCTTTTCTTTTTTTTTTTTTTTTCCCATCATTTTATAATTAAGTCCATGTCTTGTCAGAGAGAGGTAGTCTGGGGCCACCTGTGGTTTGAAGACCACATTTGAGGAGAAAATCTAGGTACACAATGAAGTAGACCGTTTTTTTCCTAAGTGGCAGAAAAGAAAGAAACTGGTTTCCTCTGTGCAGCTCTTCAAGCATAAAATTTATCCTGACCTGAGGTCTTAAGTAGGATATAAGTTCTGTCTGAGCCTTGAACTGATATGCTAGAGAGGAGAGGGTTTTTTTTCCCTTTTCCCACAAAAAACCCCAACCAAATAAACAATGTATTTTGCTTATTCTAAATGCCCAGAGGATACCATGTCTTTGAAAAACAGAAAGGTCACAGTGAAGGTGCCCTCTGCTGACATCTTTTACAACTACTGTAAAGTATCTCTATTAGTAAATGTAATAGTTTAGCCAGAGAAAACTTCAAAGAAGAACTGGAATAAAATATTAACTAGTTGGGAATGGGGCTACCAAGATATTTGCTAGGAAATGCGTCTCTGTAATTGGGTATGAAATCAGTGGCTGAACTATTTCCAGAAGTAAGAAGAGTGAACTGCTTCACTGAACTATGTTCTGAATGAATCTAACCACAGAGGTCTCAGGGTTTACTGAAGACCAAAAAAATAGTAATTTGAACAAATGATTCACCTAAATATCATTATCTGAAATAGCTTTTCAAGTATCTGGAGTTTCTTTGAGGTGAATGCAGAAGAACAAAGTGAATGTCAAAAAATAATGAACAGAACTTAACTTCAAAGTGAAAAACTAAGACTGTCATTGACCAAAGCAGGAGTATTAATAACATGCTAGGAGGAAATCTATTCTTAGCCCTCATTTTAAAAAGGGACAGAAAAAGGTTCCAGTTCTAACCAACTTTGAAAATAAGATGAGAAATGTGAAATCTGTGGAAAGAAGCTATAAACCCAAGTGCTGGCTTTAAATTTAGTAATGGTCTGAAGAACTCAAAACAATGAAGTGCAGTGTACTTTGTAGCTGCTTATTTTCACTAAGTTGTATAGGTAAAAGTCTCTGATTTCTCCACACTTAATTTTCAAAGACCCTAGAGCCCCATGTTTAATTTAGCAGACTTACAGCTTTTGAATAATATCTCATATAAAATATCTCCATGGGGCTTGGCAGTAGATGCAGAAAAATGTTGAAAAAACAGACATTATTCTTTAGAAATCAATAGTTATACTCACCAACTAATTACTTTGCTCAAGATAACCTGTTTCCTCAACATGGAGGAAATGAGAATCACAAGGATGTTTTTTGTCAATCTATATTTAATCTTATGAGCCAGTTGGCACCCTGAGGGTCTTCATAAATAGACGCTGATAAATAAACCAGGACCTGATTCAAAGACTACTGAAAGTGATAGAAAGACTCTTATTTTGTTTGACTGCACTTAGGTCACTTTCTAAACCTCTTTCATAAGTGAGCTTTTTATTGTTGCATAATAATTCACAGAAAATGTCGATCTGTTTTTATGTAATCAACAGTTTAGTGGATATCTGTATCTTTGATACATCTATACTTGAAACTATTTTTAATCTGTTGATTGGTACTTCAGAAGTTGTAAATGATGGATCATATGCTGAGCTGTTAAAAAATGGAAGTCTGCTGAGTATGATATTTTTATTGGGTCAAGTTGGTAGTGATGTGGAAATATTTAGCATGTAAGACAAAATTTTGGTGAGCATTGTCCTGACTTATAATTTAGGTTCCAATTACATTCAGCTTACATGGTGGTAAGAGAAAAGCATAAAATAATGGACAAATGTTTTAATTTGCTTTAACTGTTTCCCTTGAACCTCCCTTTCAGCATAAACTTCTTGCATGTAATTTCATGAATGAAATCACAAGAGAATGGACTTCATTATCACATCTGATATGCTGTATTTGAGCCCAATTGGTTTTAAGCCACCTGGAAAAAATTCTATGGATGATTGCAGAACAATGTTAATAGTAAAGTCAAGCAATTCTGGTAAAAATACAGGACTAATACCATCCCAAGTGTAACTCCTTTAGATTCACCAAATTTGCTTGAAGGATGAACTTTATTCCTGTTTTTTAATAGATTCAGGAGAAGATTCATATTCCTAAAATACACTTACCCAATATACACGTTAATTAAATATATTTACTTTTTTCCCCCATCCTTACTCAATGGACTAAATTGGACACTATTTTGATTCTTCAGGCTGCTTAATGTAATTACACCTGTGATGCCTTCTGGCCTTTTTATTTATTTTGAATTTTTTTTTTTAGGTTGAGTTGAAATATTTAAAGAATAATGGAAGTGTAGAAAACATAGATGCTTTTGAGAAAAATTAATAGCTTTTACTTTTAAATATAAAGAAACACAATATCGCAAGCTTTCAATTTATTTCAATGCCCACCCATCTGTCCATACATGAAAGATTATTTGCACAGGTACCTCAAGCACTATGTAACGGAACATCAGAGGGTTCTGCTCATGGATTAATATTTTTGGCTTTGGGAGATATGATGCAACTACTCCCTTTATTGTCTATTATTCCCAGAAAGAGCTGGCAAACTTTCTTGAAGTGATAATGGAAAGATGTCTGGCATGATTGTGTTTCAAATTAGGTGATGCCTAACAATGAGGTAATCTTTTCAAGCACTGGAATTCCAAACAGTCCCAGAGCATGTGGGAAGAGTTTCTTCTAATGAGGCAACATTTCCAGCACTTGTCTGTGTGCAGGAAGTCCATCTAGCACACATGCCAGGATCCAAAGGCTGCAAATTCAGCTGTATATTATAGCATCTGGTTTTAAGAACAAGTAACGATTGTATTTTAAATATTGTCCCAGACTGATTTTGTCATATGCATATATACCTCTGTGCTGCTAGCCTTACTGAAAGCACATGGAGCAGCTACCAGTGCTAAATTGTTTGTCAAGTGTCTGTCAATGTGCTACGACTAGCTGCACTTTTGTTAAATGCCAAGGCAGATACGAACATGAAACCTCTCCATTTGTGAAGCTCCTGCGGTCTTTGGAGGCAATATAACTAGTTGAATAGAATTTGGTGCTGCCTGTGTGAAAATCTCCTTAAATATTTTCAAGAAGTTTGATGTGGTTTCAGCTGTAAGTAGGGAGCTTTTCTTTCTGAATTATGGGTAAGTGAAATGCTCTAAAAATGTCTTCAGCAAACTGATAAATAGGCAAAACAATATTAAAGACTTATCTGTGTATGTGCTCAGGAAATAGGCTATCAAGCTAAATTCCCACTGTCTCTGCCCTTTGAAGATTCATGTTATAAAGCTAAAGGGTGTAGAAATCACCCTTATACTCATACAAGTATAAATTACACTCATAAATATAAATTAAATTTGCTACATCTTACTGTTCTGTAAGTTTATTTGCTGTGTTCTGTCATCTTTAATCAAAACAATTGGTTAAATTTAAATATAATCAATTGTGATTCCTGGACAGATTTTTAGAGCCCAAAGAACACTATGTAACTGATTGAGAAGCAATGTCATTTGTGTCTTAAAAAATTCTGAACTCCTGGATGCTTCTTTTGTAGTCAAAAGAAGCAGGCACGAATTCAGCTTTTTTTGACTGCTAAAGGGATAAAAGGCTGCACATGCATATAAAAAATATAGGAATTCTAGCAACTTTCCAGTAATTGGCAGGCCAAGCACAGTGCAGCAGCTGCTGCAGGTAATTTTTTCCTTTAGGAAATGGAGTGGGGTGTAGGAGCTGGTGAGCAGAATTTATATAGAAGTCTTGTTCAGTGCACACTGAAGGAAAGCACACTGTAATTTTGTAGAGTGCAGGTAGTTTCACTTACTTTTGTGAGCATGAAGCAAAATTTTGCGAAGAATGAGCAAATAATCCTAAAAGAAAAGAACTTCTTGGATAACAGAGATTTTATTAGGCAATTTTTATCACAGCCATGCAATGAGCCCTTTTCTTGGCCTGTATTAGAGTAGTCTTATGCTTGCTCTAACTTGTGTAACTTGTTAAATACTCCTTGGAGATAAAAGTCATTGGGATTTTCTGGATTGGAAGAAACCTTGGCCATTTTTATTTTCCTTTGATTGTACAGTACTCCACCCTATAACACTGATGAGCCTCTTGTGCCTGGTTATGTTGATTGTAAGACCTTTTATGTCAGTTGTACGAAGTTGTCATAGTGCAACCCCAAATCGGGGCTATTTCACTGAAATAATTTCTGATAATTGACACAACACCTGCTTGTTCTCACTGGAGTCAACAGTTGCATAAGTTTCCAATTACTTCAGAATTTGGCCCCAAGCTTCTGGGAAAATGGGGAGTATTTGCGTATTAACTGCTGTACATTTGTTCATGGGCTGTATACCTGAAGTGTGTTGAAACGTGTTTTTCTTGAAAAACACATTGGAAAGTTTTGATGTCTCCTTTTTTTGACCATTGCATGCTGGAGGGACCTGTGAGTGAGAGACAGTGGAGGAGGCCAGCAAAGAGAACTACGATGAGGTTTGCTTGGAGAATGGATGATGCATCCGCTTTGGCTCCACACTACTTGAGGGATCATGATTAAAAGTTGCTTGGGGAAGCTTGTTACTGTTTTAAAGTTGCCAGTTCTGTGGGTTTCCTGTGGAATTGGAATAGTTTTTAGCAACAGCTGCGGTTAATTTTCAGGAGCCAGGGATAGCCATTTTGGGGGCCTTTTCTAAATGCTAACGGAGATTTTTGGCTCTCTGGTTGGTGCAGTGGTTTCCATTGTAAATTTTGATTATGTCTCTGAGAGCTGATGAGAGGTTGTGAGCCAGGACTGTGCATCAGTGAGCCAGTGCTTTACTCCTCTATCATGGGCACTGGAAGCTCTTCAAGGACAGTGTTTCGAACTGCCAGAGACAAGCATAGATGATTTTCTGAAGTACTGAGGGATTTTATAAAGTCCTCTAGCCAATTAGTACACATTGTAATAAAGTGGGACTTTAATTCTTAGCTTGCTTACAAGTGTTACTAGCAAAAGGGGGGTAACTTTAGAGCCCCAGGTTCTAAAGGCATAAAAGCATTTACCATTCCAGGTAAAAGGCCTCACCAATAACAGAAGACAACAATTAACCATATTAAATATTTAGGTACTTTTAACAGTCTTGTTCAGAATTGTTAGTCATCTGGGCATAACAACAAGAACTATTATGATACATGAGTGTGTGTATGGTGAATTTTTTGTCATTCTGATATTTTTTTCAGATCCTAGGCTGAGGATCTGGTCTCTGTTGGTTTCAGTCTGTATATTACTGTTTTCTACTTTGTGGTGGGTAGTGGTGTTTGCTCGTGTAGGCTTAGTGAGAAGACAAGAGAAGATGGAATAACATTTAGCATTTCCTAAATGTGACTGTTGTCTAGGAGCAACAGTAACCACAGCTATTAATACCTATCTCCGAGCTTGCCCTGTACGCTTCATTAGACTCTGAGAAATGTGAGAATATTTCTGCATGCTTTCTTCTCAATCTTAAAAAAGAACACCTTGTTTTCAGTGGCATTCCTGTTCCCATGGTGTTGGATTTCCCTCATTATTCAGGCAATTGTGTTATAACTAAGGGTGCTCCTAGAAAACCTGCTTGAAAAAACAGTACAAGCAAGTCCTTGAGGTAAAGAATACTGCAAGTCCATTGGTACTGGTATAGTCTATGTGTAGTAAACTTTATCAGTGATCACTGCAATGACAGAAAACTACAAACCAAGAGATGCTGGAGTGTTTTATAAGAGGTGAGACATTGGCTGCTTGTATGAAGAGATGAAATTGCTGAAGTCCCTTGATTCAAGTTAGTGCTCTTGCTACATGATTTAATGAAGTAAAAAATAAGTCTGTCTAAAACTTGATAGAAATAATAATGATTTGGTGCAAAATGACTTCCAAAATACAATGGAAATAAATGTAAATCGAATTAAGAGGGAAAGGAAAAGAAAATGTTTCCCCAGTAGAGATAAAGCGCACAATTCTGGAGGTTATTTTCACGTACCTTTGGCTGTTAAATTCCATTTTCTTTGGCAGCTTTCTCCGGTCCCTTCTGTAAAGCCTGCTAGAAGAAGTTCCTGTGCAGCATGTATGTTTGAATTCTAGTGAGGCATCTTGAGACGGTTTGGCTGCCTTGTGACAATTTTTCAGACTGGTCTCTGATGAATTCCAGAGTGTTACATAAATATCTGGATCACAAATAAAGGTGTGAAGACACTTGGGAGAGCTGCGAAAGTAAATCAGTGAGCAATTTGAGACATTTCCATCCATGACTTAATACCTAACAGAAGCGAAGGTCCTCCTTTTCTCTCTCTGTTTCCACTTTAAGTTTGTTTGTACTTCCTAAGAAATACATGGAAATACTTTGATCTTTCTATATACACCAGTCTCTTCTTGATTCCTTAGGATGTGGCCTGGGAAATAACTATTCAAATACATCGTCTCTTTGTTTTGTAGTCTTTCAAACTGCCCATAGTCTCACTATTAGGGGAAAAAAAAAGCAGCAAATGCAACATTTTACTCACAGTAGAGAAGCTTCTTTCTCTCCCTGAGTTTCTCAAAATGTGAGATGTTTAATGAGAACACTGTTTCTGAAGAAAAGCTTTCTGAAAAGGATTGTGTAACACATAGAATTTGATCTTTGGTCCAAAATGTCAGATAGAGCCTTACGGGTAAGCTCTTCAGCTAAGGGCCTGCTCTCAATTCCCTGTTCCTTATATTGTATAGCCAAAAACCTGGGCTGGGCAGGTTGTGGACTACAGTGACTGTGTGCATGGAGAGTGAGGTTTGTCACCCAGAGATGAGACAATTCTGTCATTGTCCAGTTTATATTTGTCCCTTTTTTCCCCCCTCAAAGTTGTTTTAGTTTGCCAAGAAATAATATAATCTTCCTGATACAGTTTTAGTGAAACTAGGATGAGGTGGCATCAACAATCAGTTGGATTATTTTCATGGAACAGGAAGCCAATGCGTTTAAAAGGGCCATAAAAATAGGAACTGGCAGCTGGCAAAGATGGTTTGGTGTGCTTTTTGTGCACTGAATAACTCATCCATACCTCCACCAACATTGTCACCACATCTCCTTCAGTTGCTGTGGGAGTCTCGCATGTAATCTTGGAGCGTGATGAGTTACATGAGGCACTGATTTACTGTGTCCGTATCATGTGGAATTAGTGTAGATTAGATACACTAAAATAGCCCCCAGCACTGATGCATCTGCGTTGCAAATTAAAGCTCAGCTATTCCTTGTGCACCCACTTCATCTCTGTATGCTTCAGTTACTGTACAGGCCTGCTGACAGCTTTGAAACAGCTTCAGAGGAGGAAAATGACTGATGGCAACACCAAAGCTCTATGATTTTCATTGCAAATTGTGTTGCTTGTGAACCTTTTAAAAATAGGACAATGGTAGGAAATCAATCCTTAGGGGAGAGTGGCAATGACTACTCCCTGTGGAAAGATTAACTCTCACCAAAAGACTTTGTAGACCTTCATAGTATGCTTAGGGGTAGCCTGCTTAGATCCTGCCCAATTTGGGGAGAGAGAATTTGTTCATGGGTGAGGCAGATCCCTTCCATATATATAAGCATCCTCTCTATAGATGGAGTCACAGTTTTGCAAGCCAATTTCCTGCTTCCCAACCCCTGAATCGGGTTGAGACTGAGCTACTGCATTTTTCCTTCTGCTCTCCAAATGATTTACTCAGGGGAGGAGTGTATGGGCCCCGTATGCTGATGAG
Source organism: Tringa tobata (assembly GCA_033628505.1). Taxonomy (NCBI): domain Eukaryota; kingdom Metazoa; phylum Chordata; class Aves; order Charadriiformes; family Scolopacidae; genus Tringa; species Tringa tobata. The sequence goes on from JAHREE010000567.1 coordinate 7,900,556, forward strand.
TGGGGACAGGGCAGATGGAAAGATGTAATTCAGTGGGAGGCTGCCCAGTTTCTTTCACATACCACCAAATCACCGAGAGCTTCTTTCCTTCTGCCAAGCACTTCCCTCTCACCCATGCTTTCTTTCCTACATGTGTATTTTGTTTCAGTCTGTTGGCATTATTAGCAAAGAGTCATTCAGTCTCTGCATATTGGTCTGAATCCACATTAAATATATAAAAGGTATATTCAGTTAAAGTTAAGCAGCACTGTGCCTAGTGAAAATGAATAGAGTGAATCATCCTCTGAAAGATTTGAAGACACAGTACGGGAATCCTTTTACATGATTATTTTAACACATGTAGAAAAGGAAGGAAAAATAACACCGCACTGGAGCCTGAAGCAAGGAATTTCTGTTAAATTGATAATGTGTTTACATTTTAATCTCTTGCAGTAGTGGCTTTAAGATGCTCAAAAGAATGTAACTGTTAATTAGGCAGTATAGTGGGGTGAGGGGGTGTGTGTTTTTTCAAAGTGGAATCACTTCCACTTTATATCATTCTCCAATAAGCATTATTCCTGAGTCTGCTATACAGACAGCCTGGTTTCCTCATTAGGAAAAAAACCACACTCAAGTGGTAGTATCTTCATATCTATCTCTGTCTGTATATACACATATATGCCCCTTATATACACACCTCTTCTTCCAGTTATTTTAAATAATAATATTATTGTTCATTAAAGTGATTTGCTATATATAGTTCCTTACAGGTTTCTATCAGATAAACAAAGCAGGAGGTGTAAGATGATTTTATGGGAATGGAAAATGGTTCAGAGCTCTAGAGATCTAGTGTTGTTGTCACCACAAGTATGATTTGCACAGGAAGTTTTTATTTTAAAAGCATATAAAAGGAGGTGAAAGTTTTCTGATTTCAAAAGTGCTGGTCACCTACTCATTCGTATTAGGTCAGTTCCAAGGTTCTCTGAATTGTTTGTTTAGGAAGTCATTGTTTCCGTTTTTTAGGAAATTATTCTTTCAAGATTTGGTTCCTTGCTGTAATTTTTTTTAATATAGATTCCTGCTGAGACTATGGCATCGCTATTTTCAGCCTATAAATAAGTGCAAAACTTCCATGAATTCCTTTTTGTGAAAACTGCGGAGTCCCTTCTGTGTGTGCTGTGTAATCAATTTCAGAATAGTTTTGGTATTTGTACGTGGATACAAAGGTACTAGATGCTAGTGGTTATTGCCTCAGTTTCCACAAAAGAGTGCAAAGCAGCTGTAAAATGCCACTCATGCTTCTTTAGCATCCCATCAACCTCTGGGGAAAAGCTCAGACATCAGTCTTCATTAGTAAATTATGACCCATTAGAATTATTCTGATATAGATCATAGTTATGAAAGAATTTTTAAATTTCTGTCATAGAATGCATTTGCTGTTGCTTCTTTCTCTGTGAAGTCTGAATTCTCTAAAGAAAATTCTCTAAAGAGAATTTAGGGAGCAGGTTTATAGGACAGCTACTGTAAAGTTCCATCATCTTTTTTGATTTCTTTGACAAGAACCTTTCCTTTCTTGTAATTGCTGTCTTAGTCTTAACTGCAGACTTAGCAGATTAGAAAAATACCCTATACTTTTTCTTATAAATAGAAAGTTATATGTATGCATATGTATAAGCTGCTGAACCATAGGATAATGGAATCATAGAATGGTTAGAGTTGGAAGGGACCTTAAAGATCATCAAGTTCCAACCTCTCTGCCATGGGCAGGGACACCTCCCACTAGACCAGGTTGCTCAAAACCGCATCCAACTTGGGCTTGAACACCTCCAGGGATGGGGCATCCACAACTTCTCTTGGCAACCTGTTCCAGTGTCTCACTGTCCTCACAGTAAAGAATTTCTTTCTAGTATCTAATCTAAATCTCCCCTCTTTCAATTTAAATCCATTACCCCTCGTCCTATTGCTACACTCCCTGATAAAAAGTCCCTCCCCATCTCTCCTGTAGGCCCCTTTAGGTATTGGAAGGCTGTCACAAGGTCTCCCCAGAGCCTTCTTTTCTCCAGGCTGAACAACCCCAACTCTCTCAGCCTGTCCTTATATGAGAGGTGCTCCAGCCCTCTGATCATTTTCGTGGCCCTCCGCTGGACCCGTTCTACCAGGTCCATGTCCTTCCTGTGTTGAGGACTCCAAAGCTGGACACAGTACTCCAGCTGGGGTCTCATGAGAGCAGAGTAGAGGGGCAGAATCACCTCCCCAGACGTGCTGACCATGCTTCTTTTGATGCAGGCCAGGATGCAGTTGGCTTTCTGGGCTGCCAGTGTGCATTGCTGGCTCATGTCAAGCTTCTCAGCCACAAACACCCCCAAGTCCTTCTCCTCAGGACTGCTCTCCAGCCATTCTCTGCCCAACCTGTATTTGTGCCTGGGGTTGCCATGTCCCAGGTGCAGGACCTTGTACTTGGCTTGGTTGAATTTAATGAGGTTCACTTGGGCCCAGCTCTCAATCCCTCTGGATGGCATCCCTTCCCTCCAGTGTGTCGACTGTGCCACACAGCTTGGTGTCATTGGCAAACTTCCTGAGGGTACACTCAATCCTACTGTCTCAATCTCACTGTCCATTGTCTCCGACAAAGATGTTTAAAAGCACTGGTCCCTGTACTGACCCCTGAGAAATGCCATTCGTCATTGGCTTCCACTTGGACATTAAGCCATTGACCGCAACCCTTTGAGTGCGGCCATCCAGCCAGTTCCTGATCCACCGAGTGGTCCATCCATCAAATCCATGACTTTCTATTTTGAGACCAGGATGTCACGTGGGACCATGCTATTAAGCAGGAGATGTTTTTCCTGTAATTCAGGCTTGCCAGCTTTTCATACATTAATGACCATCTTACATAACCAAGAGTATTGATTCACTGTGTTTTTCCTCTTGGTTTTCTTGCTTTTTCTCGGTATCTTATACTACATTTGCTGGTGCAAAACTGGGGAAGGTACCCTGGGTTGCTGATTGAGTGATCATTTTATTTTGTGTTGCTGTTAGTATTAAAAAGTTGTTAATTTTTGTTTACTGTTTTAAATGCTCAGACAGGAGATCTTCAGTAGGTCTAGCTGCAGTATTTTAAAACAGAGCCATATCCAGCCCTCTGCTGCATTTCTCTGCTGAAATGTGCACCTCTGTGGAGCAAGAACAGTCAGCTGCTCCACCTCAGAGGCAGGTGAGAGTAATGTGCAATCAGCTGTGTTGACCATTTAAAGCCAATATTTCAGCTGTGAGCTAGTTTTGGTGAGGAATAGTTCTCTTCTGTGCTGGGTGGAGGAATGTCTGGTGGAGGAGTAGGCCAGGGAGCTGGAGCCCTTAGCACCCTGAGCCACCACAAGAAGGTTTGTAAGAGAGCTTCGTTTGCAATGTTGAATTTTTACTTTGGACTGAGTTTTATAGAATAATCAGCTGATGAGTTTGGCTATTTTAGAACACCACAATAGGGTGTGGGCAGTTCCTGAATGGCTTTGGTAATATAGAACTGTTGAGATACGCGGAGTCAGAAGGTTAAAGAAGCTGTGTTATATTTTGATGAAGCTGAATAAAAATATTTGTTAGGCTTTTACATTGCGTATATGCCCTACTTTTTTTTTCTTTAGCAGACAAAGATTGATACAGCTGTAAACTTGGTTTTAAGAGTGTGAAGGAAATGATTTTTTGTGTATTGTGAGGATCATAAATCCTCTCTGTGCTGTGAATAGATTAGGCTAGTGTTTGTATTTTATTTTGAATGACTTATCTCTTGTCATCATTTAGGTTTATGCAGTCACTCATTTGGTAATAAATTCTTCAACAAAATCAAGTGTATGATTTTAATTCATACACTTTCATTTGGTAATCAGTTATCCCTTACTGATTTGGGCCATCAGCTTTTGATATTACTGTAGTTAAAAAGATGCATAATGAATTAATTAATGTGATGACCTATTTTTTTCCAGTATTTTCTCTGTTCCTGAACCAAAAGTTTGAACTATCACATCTTAACCTTCTTACCTCTAATGGCTACACTTTTTTCTGTGATCAGAAACTAAAAAAGAAAACACCTTACTATGTTCACATCGCTCTCCTCACAAGAACATGTACTCATTTAGAAGGGAAGAAGTTGTATAGAGCTTGAAACACTACACCTCCCAAGTTGGGAAGATTTTCACTTAGTGTGCAAGCTTTGCCACTCAGGCCTGTCTTTAGACATCATAAAACTTTACCGTCTTTCACTTTTATGACACAATTATGAATACAAAAGCAGGGATGTTAATACTAGGTAAGTAAAATGGTTTGCCAGACTCTGTTATCAATGATAAAACACTTGGAGAAGGCAGTAAAAGCTAAGATCCAGTAGGTGAAGTTGAGGTGTAAATGACCTTTGGGAATCTGGCCTAACAAAGGGAAAGGGAGATAGCAAGAAATGGTGTTTCTTCCTCTGTGCTGAAAGAGGGAGCTGAAGTCATTGACATGGTTTCCTTGGAAAGAGTTAAATCTCTTCTGCAGTATATTATCTTTTTAAAGATAGGCTCTCCATTTTATGCTCCCATAAAATGGAGAGCAAATGATGTGTTCTCAGAGTTTCCATTCTACCACAGGCAACATCAGGGGTCTTCTGAGTAGCAGCTGTACTGAATGCAACCTGAGGCACAGGAAAACAGAGGAGAAAAAGAAAATAGGAAGAAGGTGTTGAAAATAGACTCAGTGTAGTATTTTGTACAAAGTATTTATTATATTTATATCAGGATGTGTTTTATTAGCTCATAAAACTCAGTCATATGGATAATTTGAGCAATTAAACTGACTAGGTCCACTGTATTTGTTAGTATTGTAATAGTGCAAAACTTATTTCCACAGGTGTTTCAAAAGACCCACAGAGGTTGCATGACTGAAACATTAACATATTATTCTAATAATATGATGCTGCTCTGTCTGACTCAAGAGCTTTTAACTTTAATAATTTCCAGGTTATTCAATAGCCAAAATGTGTTTTCCATTCATACTTTCACACTGGTGCATTTTCTTTAATATAAAGTAGTGATATAATGAATAAATTATATCCAGATGAAAGCCCGTCATTTGATACTTCATCCCAGGATCATGGTGGCATATGGCAAAATAAACATTTCCCAGTAATGTGCTATCTATATGAAGGAGAGGGAACTAGATGGCAGCCCGAAGTGACATTTGATACAAGTAGGAATGAAAAAGCCTGGCTGGACAAACAGATAAATTGTTACTGACATGGGAGCTGGAGATCAACCTTATGTCTTCTGAGTGGAGATTGATCAGGGGTTACTTCCAGATCTGTGGTTTGGATTGTTTCTTAAGAAAATGAGGATTTTAAATGAAGCATTTGCAGGAGCCCACCTCACTGACTTATCCGGAAGATGATTCAGGTTGGTGGCAAGTCCCATGGCTGCAGTGGGTGTCCTAGCTGAAGATAACATGAAGGGCTGGTTTTGTTGCTGGGCCTTCGCTGGCTGTAGGCACAGCTCCCAGCCCCCCCAAGCAGAGTTTTCAGCAGACACGGTGGGAGTTCCCAAAGCCTTATATCCGTCCTGTGCGCCGCGTTTGGTTCGGATACGTCTGTAACACTTATTGTAACTGATGAATAATTATCCACACTGCCAAGATAATTTCAGCCGGTGTGATGAGGGCTGACGAAGGAGGTGTGAGCTGGGAAATCTTACTTGAGTTGGAAATCTTGCAAAATTCTAATGACCGTGAGGTCGGGGTGCCTCACTACTTTCACACCTGGTGCCAGATATTTGGTTTTGCATTTGCCAGTGAGCTAGCTGCAGCCAAGGTTTTCTTAATTTTTTTAATTTTTTTTTTCTCAAAGACCACCCGTAACTTCTGGTAAGGGAGAAAAAGATTTTGCTAGTAACAGTTTTGTCAGCAGTATATTTTCCATATATTTCAAAGGCCAACCTGCTTGTCTCTTTCTTGATATTGTGTAATGCACTAAACACTGTCTGCATGCTACTACGTTTATTTTTTTTTGAGCAGTAAGTAATCTACTCTGCTATTTTGCCCAAAAAGACTGGTGGAAATTTTCTATGGTAGGAAAAAAAAGCATCACCAGGTGGGACTCACAGCCGTGTTCTTACATGTCATGGATACGTGCCTATTTTCAGAGCTTGTATCTATAAGCATAAAAGGATTTTCAGTTGCCCAGATGAGATTGCATTTATGACATTTCTAAGCATCTGCACGTGAAGCTAAATTTAGGAATTGCAACCCTGTCAAATGTTAGTCTCCAACTATAGGCCTAGAAAACTATAAAGCAACAAATAAGCTATGAATCTCTTCAAATATATTTGACAGAAACCTTTTAAAAAAATCTCCTGTTCCTACTGGTAGTAAGGTGGTGCAGCCTTTTAGATATTTGTCTGAAAGGCTGAGCAGTGATATGTATTTTATGACTATTTTTAACTTTTTAGAGACGTGGAGAGCAAGCAGAGTTAGCACTTGAGCATTGCCACATAGTCTTTCCTTCTCCTATGTAGAGAAAGTTGTTTGATCCTGATTAGAGAAATAGACTATGAATCTTCAAAGTAGTTTAAAAAATTATACTGAGCACAGCAGTGAAAATAGTGTACTAGAATAGCAGTTTAATGTCAAACATTAGTATTGCATTATTTGTTGATGGTTTATTCTTTTAGACTGAAACCAGACAAATTTAATCTCTGAACATTTATCTGGAGAAAAAGTTTTCATGAACTATACACAAAACATAAGAAAAACTTTAGGGATGTGACTTAGAATTCTAAAAAGTGGGTTGATTAACCTGGTTATTGTGAGAACATAATTTCTGAAAGGATTGCTTTTATTTCCTTGTAATTTTCAACAACAGGAAAAGAGCCACTGTTTTAAACAATTCTGGTAGTTGAACTACCATTTCAACAAAAATAAACATGGTGAAAAATCAAATACTGTAAGAGAATCCCTGTCAGCAATGAAATGTGGAATTAAGAATATTTCCTAATTAGAGGAGAGAAAAATCTGTGGATGTTACAATAGCATGGTACTTAGTACATAAGAGTAGTGCATTATGGATTCAGCTCTTAGTGGAGTTGTTTCATCTTTTATTTGATATGAAGTCTTAATTAAGTATTTAAACAGACTGGCCATTCTCTCTGAAGTAGCAGGTTATGACCCGAAGGAAGTTCTATTACCTGTGATAAATTTTATTCAAAGAAAAAAATACTTTTGCTCTGGCAAATTAAATTGTCATCATCTCCTTACAGAGGAAGCATGCTCAAATACTCTGCTGTTACTTACTATCTCATTTGATACGCTTTAAGCTTAAAAGGCTATGAAATTGTAGTATTTTTTTCCCAGTAGATAAGAGGAAATGATTGTCTTGCAGTTTTTGAAGAGGAAAAAAAATCAATCATTCTCCAAATGATCATTAATGACAAATGTAACTTTTACATGTTTTATGTGCTCAGCAGGTCCATTAACCTGAGATCTCTGGACTAATTCAGATTATCTTTATCTGTAGTAAGGGGTTATGGGGATAGTTATTGTCCACAGTCAGAGAAGAGGTAGCTAAGACATGATTAAATTCTCAAGAATGCTCGGTCTAATGTAGAGGCTCACATGATGAAGACAGGGAAGGCTCTTGTTGAATGTTGCCATGAGGGTCACACTAAATATAAAATTGCTGTTTTGCAAATCCTTTTGATGCGGTGTAATCCTTACCTTACTAAGGGGAAATGGAGGCACCAATTAGGCAGGTTGTGTACCTGCTATTTCTAAATTAGCAGTGATGTTTTAGAAAATAATTGAAATTCAGTAGTGGAGACCCTAAAAGTGGAAAGATTTGTCTTTATTACTTGTGAAAGAAAGACACTGTACAAACATGTGAGGGAAGTAGCACCATCACCTGAAGCTATTGAACAAACACCTTATGTACTATGCAGCCAGAAAACAGTCTTTTTATCAGCAGAGAATAAATGTGAGAAAAATCCAGAGGAAAAGATGGAGATTCACACTATAATTAGGAGCTGTTAATGTGCGTATGGTTTTTATATGAGCTGATGCATTATCATTTGTATCTACAGCAGTGCTTCCATTTAAAAGCTAAATCATAGTAAATTTGTCATTTGGAGAAATGTAATTTGGCTCGAACCAATAAATTTATGATCTGTCTGGCTCCTCACTGAGAGGTCCATGCTACACATGCAAACTGCAAGCATATGCTGCAGACTGCAACTGGTCAGCTGGCACCTGACCAAGCAAAAGATATCCGCTGGCTGGCCAGGCAGGGCACAGGGGTTTCGTAGCAGGAAGGCAGCTGGTTTGCTTTGAGCCACTGCTCTGAACCAGAGTTTCACTGAAAGGGTACCAGTGCTGGGTATAAGTGGTATTTAGTAAATGAAATGTTCTGTTGGAGCCATTCTTTTATTCCTTATTTTGTTAGAAGCAGACAGATTTAATCTTCATGCACCTTCTGTTTGTTGAGAATGATTGCTCCTAATTTACTACTCAGGAAGTGAAAAGACAAAAACTAAACCTCTGTACCTGCCTGGACAATGAAATGTAGAACTATTACTCAACACGTTGAATAACAAACCCCAGCTCAGGCTTTATTGACCAATTCTATCAGGACATGCGTAGATATTATACTTTTTCACCTGTATGATATACTAAGTTCTTCTAGTTTGGAGACAAATATGTATTGTAAAGTGCTTTTGTTTGTTCCTTAAAGTTGTCTTGGCTTTATGTAGGATGGACATGGCTGAATATATTGTCAATTTATCGTTGAGGCTGTAGGAGGTGATTATTCCTGAAAATTTGAAAGATGGGTTTGAAATGTATGGGGAAGAGATGCAGGGTTCACTTGAAATTCCTGCATCTCCTCTTTCTTTGAGACACTGTAAGCACTCTGCCACATCACACTGCCTTTGTTGCTGCTTGTCAGTTTTTGCTACAGAAGATATGAAGTATTTTGGTAGTGATGCTGGTGTGCGCAAGAAAAGAATTACCCACAGACTAGCTCAGTAACTAAATAGACAAATCATAGTATTTGCTTTTCACAGATGCTTGATTTGTTAAAGGAGAGGATATGAAACCCTCAAAGCAGGGAAATGTATGCCAGTTTTACAGGCTTTGGATCAACTCTGCCAAGCATTAGACCCATGTAAAGCTGCTGTGTTAAGCTGATGTAACATTGATCTCCTGTTACCTTTTCTCTCTGCATCTCTCTCTTTCTTTGCCTCTCATAAGTCTTTGCACATGTTGGCTGGACTGTGATGGTTGCATGACATGAAGATGCAATTTATGCCATTTGCAGAGGTTGTAACTCTTGCTGACTCCTTGTGGCTTCTTTTCAAAGTGCTATCAAAGCTGTCTTGGCTGGATGGCCCAGAGAGTCAGCCTCTGAGACTAGCAAATGTCAGTCTTTATTCTTTGTCTGGGCATGTCCCCATAACTAGGGCTTGCTCAGTGAGGCTGGGGCTCCACATTAAAAATTCACTGAGGACAGAGCTGCTTTCAGAGTCCCTGCCCCTGTTCACTCATTTCTGTGTCTTGCCAGTAGTATGTGCCCTCTCAATTTTGCCAATTGGATTTCAGTTCTCTAAAGATGTAAGGTCAGTTTAAGCTAAGCCAAAAATATTCTGCTGTCCAAAGCACTAATTTCACCTTCTCTGAGGCCCTCTCTGTCCTCTTCCTCCCTGCTGCATATACAATGGGTTAGGACTAGTGACTGGGGCTGCAGTGTGAGCCACTGGGGCACTGAAAACAGCTGCTTATTTCACTTTTTTTGGGTGTGTGTGTAGAGTTGTGTTGCTAGTGAAAAAGCAAGAGTAACAGTGGGCATATGGGAATGTAGTAGGAGTCCCATGGATGGACTTCCCACTGGGAAAGCAGTCCTGTCTTGTGTTAGTGTAAGCTATTACAATTCCCCACCATATCCTCATCTTTCAAATAATGTGGTTTAAAAGACAGAAGAAGAATAAAACCAAAACCTGGCATCTTTGCCAAGCATAAACCTGCTTGAATTGCTACAACTAAGGAAGCAGTAATGTCTCTAGAGTGTCTTGGCATCCCTGGAGGTGGAAGTGTCTTAAAATGGCTTTGCCACTTGAAATGTGTGCAATGTAGAACCACATCAGAGGTGCTTATGCCATCAATTTCCCTTCAAACTTCAAAAGCAATAACACAATTCTCCATAAGATTTTCGTGCTGTTTCCCTTTTGTTTGACTGAATTGATATTTAAGTCAGGATTGAAAACTGGCCCAAACTACAGATTCTTGATCCTTTTTTTTGGTTCTTAAAAATAAGCCTGACTTTCAGAAATGCTGAGGGTGCCACAGCTCCTGTTCTAACTCAGAGGCAGCAGTGCCTGGCTGTGGTGTGTAATGAGCCACCTAGAAAGAAGAAAGCATGGTCAGAGTTCTGCGCTATTTAAAACTCTGTCTGCCTGGCTGAATGACAATATTGCTGGACATGCCTAGATCTGTTAAGTTATATCTACTCTTTTCATCAGTTAAAGCAATAGGAATAACAGAGTTAGATTCCTCTAATTGCTAGTTATTAATTTTATACACTGACTGGATGTTAACCCTGCTACCAGCTACTTCACCCAGTGTAAGAGCAATCTCAGTGCCCTGTTATCATCAGTTATCTGAGAAGATGACAATAACACCCAGCGAGGCATGTACTAGCTGTCCATTGTTCAGAGGGTTTGTCTGTAATATGTCATCCCAGCTAGTGGATATGTTTGCATTAATAATGAACCTTGGTCCTTTCCATCCCCACCCTCTTTCTAGGAGATCTGTAAGCTTTCAGAAACTGAAGGGGTTCTTGTTAGAAGACAGGGTGAGGTAGAAAAGATAAATAGAGTAAAATGAAGAGAAATCTAGCAGTAATAGAATCCTAATGTGTTTGTTGTGTTGGTTTTTTTAAAATTTCGTGTTGGTACAGTTTATACTTCATCATGATTCAAGTTTATATTCTTACATCTCAACAGTACAGAAACGTTAACAAAATAAGAGCTTGTGTTCTACATGGGCTCTATATTCAAGACTCTTGAAGAAAAAACCTCTGTGTTACAAAGAGAATATTCTTCAGAGGCGAATAAACCTTTAAACCTATCCTTCTTTTCTGTGGCTTTCACTGGAGATGTTTGGCCTAAGTCTAAATATAAACAGAACCCCTTAATCATCATTTGTGTGAGCATCTCTATGCAGCTCCGTAACTGGCACCAGGAGAGCCAGGGGTGTGGTTGTGAAGTGTGGCTCCATTGTGGTGGCCATATGAGACCCGAAAGCCCATGGGGTAGGAAGAACAGCATGGAATATTTTACAATAGCGATGGGCATAAAATCTGTAAATAGGTTTGGTTTTTGGTTTTATTTTTCTTCCTTTCTATGAAACCTTTAATGGCTGCATTCATTGAAATTCTAATTGCATTAGGAACTTTTTTTACAATGACTTCTGTGATGCATCAGTCAGAGAAGAATAAGTTCAGAGGTTGTTTTCAGAACTGAAAGGGTTAAAAAACTGTCAGGAACTACTAGTTCACACTGTTTAACTCTGTAAATAACCCTCTCTTCCCTGCCCTGTAAAATCATCTTTTTTTTCATAATAAAGATTATAACATTCTGAGGATTACAACTTTGAGATTACTTAAATGTTAGGAAATGTCGGAGTTGATGGAGGTGGCAGAGCTTTAATTTGGTCCTTTTCTGAGCTGGCATTATAGTGCTGGTTTCAATTATACTGTCACATATGTGGGTCATCCCATTGTTTAATTTCAGGTCCCTGTTCCAAAATGTGAGGTCAAGATATGTTTTGAAGACAAATGCATAACAGCAAGATTTCGTTCAAAACACCAGTTGCAAATAAACTTAAATATAAGTTAAACGGATATTTGTAACCAAGTATCTGGAGGAACGTTGTTAAAAAGCATTACCTAGCTTAGAAAAGGCCTGTAATGGCATAAGATAGGAGTAGAGCACACCTGGAAAACATGGGTTGAATTCTTTTCCTAACAAGCCGGTGATGCAGTCCTACTCTCTTGCTAAATTCTATGATGTTGTACACTGGGTATAGATTTTCACTGAATTTTTAGAGTTGGAAGGGACCATAGAGATCATCTAGTCCAACTCCCCTGCCGAAGCAGGATTGCCCAGAGCTAGAGCATGTTACTCAGGACGGCATCCAGGCGGGTCTTGAAAATCTTCAAAGAAGGGGGGACTCCACAACCACCTGGGCAGCCTGTTCCAGGGCTCTGTCACCCTCACTGTGAAGAAGTTTTTTCTCGTGTTTGAGTGGAACTGGTTTCAGTGAGGTCTATTGACTTCTGCTCTTTGTCTCCCCACTATAAAGATCCAGCAGCTATTACTGAAAATATTGTTAATGTCCTAAATCCATGAAGATAAAAAAACCCTGGAAATCACCAATGTAAATATTTTATCAGAAAAACTTGGTGATAGTAAGTACTTCTGAGCAAATTCCTCAGTGATAGTTGGTGTAAGTACAAGTAGGTGCAAACAGTTCTGGAGAGCAAGGCAACTTTCAGGAGCGGTTGTTTGTAAAAATGTGTGAGAAATACTTAAATTCAGTTTTAAGAGAGTAGTGTAAAATCATTATTTCTATAACTTAGTAAATCTAATGGGAACAGAAAACCTAGATAGATACTGTTTTTTTTTTTTTCTTGCTTGCTTTTTTTATGCCAGTACCCTCTTTCTTGGGCCTTCTACCTTATGAAAAATACTCAGTGTATGTGTACTGTATATAAATATGCCTTCATAACATCAAAGAGCTTGGGTCTGCTGCTTGGGTAATCTATAAGATTATACCGACCATAACATAGCAGGCACATGCCAGACACTTGACCCCTGAAAGGCAGTGGCAGGCCATGCCGTATTTAAACAGGGGTAGCAGTGTAGTTAGCAGCCAGCATGCAGTCGAACAAATGTGCATTGTTGTTACAATTGAAACCACATGCTGAATAATATAACATAGGTGCAACTTTCTTGAGAATGTGTGGACAGTTGGAAAAGTGAATGTATTTTTTTTTATTTATGTTATGTCTGTGTGTCTCAGGGCTCCCTTACTTTGTTTTCTTAGTGAAACTCAGACAGATCAGACACAGAGGATTGATGGAGCTGGGCACTGACAGACCAGCTCTGTTCCAGCTGCTCTGACTCTGGAAGAATTGGATCCGGACACTCTTAACCAGTCCTCCAAGAGTAAGATTTCAGTTACCATGACCGGTCGCCAAGGACTATTTTATTTTAACCCGTGTCAAATCTGAGTTTACCTATGGGGCTAAACCACAGCCTGCTGAGCCAAAGGTATCTGAATACAAACTCATTTCAGTGGCTGTTTGTTACTTTCTGGAAAATTCAGCCACATGAAGTTGTAGGGAACAATCTTCACCAAACTAACCTTTTCAAGCTTCATTGCATTTGAAACACTGCATGCTCCTTCCTTCCAGCTTACAGTCAGTGCGTCGGTTCCTTCTTTATTACAAAATGAAATGAACAGAAGTTAGATGTATACTGAATTTTCTCTTTGGGATAAACAAGATGAAAAGACAGATTTAATGCTTTGACTGCCCTTTACTCTGTAAACCATAAGGGCTTGTGAGTAGTCTCAACTTACAGTTACTTGGGATACTTCCAGTTGGTTATGTTTTTTAAGTCCATAGAGCTATCTTTTTATTGACTGTTGTGCAATAATAACCAAATCAGGGTGCTGCTGAGTTGAGAGAATTTTTCTATCAAGAAAAACACTTTTTAAAATTATTTTTTTCCCTTGGGGGTAGTGTAATTGCAATAATGGTGATGATGATTGTGATGGGAAAGAGACTGAGTAAGAAGGTTCTCCTGAAATCTGTTGATGTGCACTATAAGTAAAAGCAAGTCAAGCAGAAAAAGCAAAAAGGAAGTAGGATTTGTGCTACAATCTTCTTGACGTTGATTGCATGTGTGCATCCAAACAGGAAATGGAGTGAATAGACCCTGAGATGTATCGTCTTCTCACTGGGGGAACGACAAGAACTGCTGGAACAGTCAGTTTTCTGTGTACTTCTGGCTCCATAGAATATTTTTGTTGTTACTTGGCTGTGAGTATCAGTATGTTACAGTGATTAGATATATTCACCAGCTGTTGATTGAAAGGAATACACCTAGCAACCCATAGATGAACAACCCTTTTTGTGTGGCTGACTCTTCTTGCCCTTTCACAGCTGTGCCAGCCCTTTCCTCTGCAGCTCTTGGAACCTGCTATCTCTGCTCTTGTTTGTCAAATCCAGAGGGAGAGTAAAGGGAGCTTTGCAGGGGTAGTGCTCTGAATTCTAGCCAGTTTCAGGGGAATCTGATGAATCAGTGTGTTGAAAAGTCTTGACATTTGGTTCACGCTGCATGAACCATCAATGTGCTCCTCTCTGGATAAGACACAGCCAGCCTTTTGGAAAACTGGTAATGATTCAGAAGCAGAAGCCCTTCTCGCTTGCATAAGCCTCAGTCTAAGCTCAGAAGAGAACTTTTTCATCTTGGAAGTTGAGAGTAAGTGTTCCTTTAAAAAAAAAGTACTGTTCAGAGGCCACAAAACAAAGAACACAGTGCACCCTTCTTTTGTGCTGCAGGGACAAATCTGTCTTCCGCAAGAGGAAAAAAAAATAATATAAAATTGTTTCTGCACATGTAGAAGTGTACTTACACAGTGATTAGCAGTAATGGAACTTCATTCCTTGATTTTTCTCAAATCTCTTGTGTATGAATCATACTTAGTTTTTTTAATTCTTTTAATTTTGGCTTTTATAAGTTTTTATGCGCCTCATCAGCCATTCATTTGCTATTATGTTTGGTACTGTTAAATGAAAAAATAGTCTCATAAAAAAAAAAAGCTGAAGTGCCCCGATGGAAATGGACTAAATAAACCACTACAGATTTGTAGCCTACATATTCCTTCACCCTTGAGCCCACAGCCGTAGGTTGGAAGAAAGGCTGAACTAATTGGAAGGGAGGCCAAGCTATCGTATTTCTTACTTGTCAAGATAAGGAGTGGAAGGAATGAGGACTTTAGGCTGGTTGCAATTATTTTAATTTTTTTTCTTTTGTTTTTGTCTTTACTTCTGGAACTAGAAGCAGCTGAGAGAAGATGAGCTTTCCTCAAAATGCTTATTTTCTGGACTTTTCTGGTGAGCTCCTGGGGTGAATTACCTGGGGCTATGCAGTTCTCAGTGATCTGCTGTGATGTAAGAAGAATATTCTAGGGAGGCAGCAATTACTGCTCAAGTACTTACAATGTACTTAGCATGCTACAAGGCATGGATAGAAAAGCTTTACCTGTTCTGGAGAGCTGCAGTTTAGTTTATAGATCAAAATAGAAAGACATATTGCATAAAAAACTTTCATGGATTTTTTTTTTTAATCCTTTAACTTGGTGTTTTCAGAAGCAGTTAAGGTTTGCATGAAGAGAGAACAGGTATTTGTGTACTGAGGCTGTGTGGTTGCTAGCTAGACAGGCCTACCCACATAGCAAATGAGAAGAATGGGAGAGAGAAACCCCGAGAGAACTGGAGACACTGGCATTACCAGAGAAGAATGTGAAAAGATTGGGGTATTACAAAAGAGAATTCTAATATGCACAGGGTAAAAAGAAGTCTTTACACTTGATGGCCAAGGGTAGAGCTGAGCTGCTGAACACTCAGAAGAAAATGCAGCAATAAAGCCTGTGAGACAAGAAGACAGCTGATGCCACAGCAGTTTGAGATGGCAGTTAAGAGAAAGTGAGATTAGTGAAGAATTATGTCATGGGTAAACAAGGAGCATTAGAAAGCAAGGATTGCCTTTCAGAATGTCAAGACAAAATGAATTGGGATGCTGAGAAGAGGTGCAATGAGCGAGAAGATTTGACAGGAGTTAGAAATAGGAGGAAGACTATAGTCAGAATACTTAACTGTTTTTTTTTAATCAGGTGAGAATTAAATTTTACAAAATCAAACCACCTCTTTCTTTTTCTCCCATCTCCTTCCTCTCCTTCCCCTTTCATGTGCTAAATGACTGTGGTGGAACTGTGCTGTAGGTACAGTATATTGTGATTAAATACTGGGTAATGTGGTCTGAGATACAGTGGACCAAAAAGTATAAATAGAATGCCAATTGCATAAAATAAATCTCTGAATTCTTGCTGCACCATGGTGAGGTAGCTCAGTTACAGCTTTGACCACCCATGAATGCTAGGAACACAGTAGGGGAACTTTTGGACGCACATCTCACCTATTATCTTGGTAGTAGGGTATGAATCTCTTTGAATGTGAAAGCCTGTTTTTGTTTAAGTGAATAATGTAAGAAAAGGCTCTTTCCTTATTTTTTTTTTTTTTCCCTTGAGCAGATGAAAGGTGGATAGAAGTGACTGTAAATTTTAGGAAAGAAAGAAGTAGAAAAAGGCTAATGCTTACTGAGTAGGAATTGTATTTTTTCCAGCCATGCCCCTGAACTACCCAAATGTTAAGACTCTCTTGTACAAAAGTGTCACTACTTGTTCTATATAAATTCACTCTCAGAACAAAGGACACTTTTTGGAAGGGAAACAAGACTGTATTATACCATTCAGCAACTAACAGAAGAAAGAGAATAGCTACTTCCTGCCAACATTCATACTCTGAAGATGTATGCACGAGGTGGTAGGTGAGCATTCAGTTCTTACTGTAGCCAGCTCTTAGTGGCGATTTATCCAGCTTGTGGATTAACTTTAATAAAGACTCAGGACCATGACAGTGTGGGGCTGGCAGGTTAGCTTAAGGAGAGTGATATCTGATGATGACCATAGGGGTCACCTGGAAGCAATCAAGATGCTTGTGTGCAGCACTGGGCAAGCAGACCTGTGCTTTCTGAGTAGAGCCAATGTGGCTGTTGCAAGAGGATACTACCTTTGCTGGAAAAACGGGAATATGCTTCAAAGACCTCGTCTAGGTCCAACTAAACATAGGACCAGCTAAGCTAGGAACCACATGCTGGTTCACACTGACTTTTGCTGCTTCCTTGGGTGATACTACGTGAGTCCAGTTTCTAGAGGCTGCAGAGAGCACAGCAGCAACAGAAACAACTGCTCAGATCCAGGTTGTGCTCAAATGAACAATCCCTCCTTTGCCTATCTGCTGGTGCTGAAGTTTCTCTTATTTTCCACCTGAGAGATTAGCTCTGAACATGTCATCATCCCTACATTTAAATCAACTGTTTCCTGAGGATTTGGGATAACCTGGCCCAAACTAATTTAATGGGAACAACAACTGCCTCATCTCCCACTAAGTAAGATCTCAATCCTCTCCTTGGCACAGGTATGCCATGTAGCAAATATTTCTATAGGAGATTTAAATTGTTCTGCTCTTTGAAGCTCTGGCATTGCTGGTTGTCCATTGCTGGAATAATTAAAAATTTTCTTAGTAAAATATCTTAAACCAGAGTGTAATTTGATATACTGTCTGGTTGAGACTGTTGAAAATTGACACAGGTTTTTTCTTTCAGCTAGTGGAATAAAACAGATACCCAACAGTCTTTTGCTACTTTGTGGATGCTGCACAAACTGTCAGAAGGATCCATCTTGCAGTGTGAATTACAGGCTGTGTGAGCTGGAAAGCTTTTCCTGTTCTGCTGGTTATGTCCTTTCATCTCAGCCAACTGACTGTGGCTGTCAGTCCCATTCACCTCCTGTGCTCTGCTTCTTGGGTGCCGGTTTGGCTGCTTCATCTGCATTTTTAGCTGCGTCCGGTTTGCTCATTTCTGGATTTTAATTTCATTTGTTGTAATGCAGCAAGGCTAGTCCTTTTTCTTTGGACTATTTCAGCTTGAGGCCAGCTTCTGGCACTGTCAAGGACATGGAAAGATTTTACATTCTGCTGCAGCACATGGCGTAATTCTCTCCCCTCTTCACTACGTTTTTCAATTTTTATTGCTGTTCCCTGTCCCATGAGAACCCTTGAAATACAGAGTCACTGTCTTGCCACATGCCCGAGGGCTTTCCTGGCCACCAGTGGTCACCCACAGACACATTTTTCCTTCTAAGTTCCTTTTGCCAGCTCTCCAGCAGAGTCTGTCGCGTGCAGAGACACAGAACCACGTGCGTGTACGGGGGCTTGTAGGGCTTGGTGCTCACTTCGCAGATATCTAAGGTACAGTTTTTCAGGATGGCCATACCCAAGGAAAGGAATGCCTTGGGGCTCAATCCTCCTTGGAATAACTCCTAACAAAATTTAAGATAAAAGTAAATATTTATTTACAAATCTTGAACTTGTAGATACAGATGAACAGAAGGGGATGGAAAAAGAACCAACCCTCCCCATACTCCCTAAGCAGCATTTAATTCAGATCTGATGGTTTCCTTTACTCTGTATGACTCAACTGACAAGTTGGCAAATGCCTGGCAGCATTTATAACCAAGGTCTCTGTTTTTCACTAAGTCTTTATGTCTTCAGATTACATTCACTGAATGGAGCCTGAAGCTGACAGATTCCTTTTCTGCGTTTGGTCCCCATACACCTTTTGAATCATTTCAATTGAAAGATTTCCCCCTGAACCTGCTAATTTGTCATTCATTAACTAGACTAAGAAAGGGGTATTGCCTTTCTTCCTACTAAGCCCCTGCTTGCTGCCTTATGCTTTGGAGGTGCTAATTTCTCTTGTGCATCACTTGGATACTTCTCAATTGCCCATACAGACAGAAAATAAACGTTTATATATTGATGTTACTGATGTTATTAACTCTTTAGGGTGTAACCACACTTCATCCTGGAGTTTGGCATATCCAAATTCCAGATGAAAGCTGTTTCATTTAGTTTGATCACCATATTTTATAGAATTCCGTGTTATTCTCACAGCTTGTTAATGGCTCTTTCTGAAATCAGGACTGAAGGTAATCAATAACTCTTAGGTATTAATAGATGTGAGACACCTTGTCTCCCTACCCCTCTAAATTTAGGCTTTTGAGAAATACCCTAACAAATTCCTAGCACGCTTTTTTTCCCCCCCTTTTTTTTTTTCCTCCTGATGTGCTAATAACCCTTTTGTCTACTAGTGCTCTTTCCTTTCCTGCCTTTACTACTTTGTTGTCTTTCTTCTTTTTCCTAATCTATTCCCCCTTCCTCCCAGACTCTGATTGACGATCCCTGTGAGATATAGCTGTATTGGCTGAGGAGATGTGGGGGAGGCCACCTCTTTACCCACTGGAGCTAACTCCAACAGAGATCATGAATCAGAGCTCTCAGATTCAGTCTCACGTAGTAATGTAAACTAGAGCTGCTGGCAACTGCATTAATATGACAGCCTGAAATGCCTCAAGCTGAGGACTAGATGTACCACCTGTTCTGCCACTTCTGTGGTGGGGATGGTAATCTCTGGCAGACTTAAGGAATCGGTAGCCATACATCATTTTTCCTGTTCTCCACGAATTTCTAGAGCTTCAGAGTCAAGGCCCTTGGACTCTCCATTCTTTCTTGTCTTCAAAAACTTCTTCTACAACTTCCTCAAAATTTACATTCCTTGCACAATCTTATAGTCCAAACCTGCTAAATTAAAAAGTCCAGTCTCACCTCAGACCAACCTATCTGAATGAGAGAAAAATAAACTTAGTGTTCTATTGCCTTGTACCTCCAGGATGGAAAAGAAAAGCCAGCAGATTCTCTATCTGCACCTATTTAAGGGCTATTGCTACACTCCTCTTTTCCCTTCATATAAAAAAGAACCATAGGTCTTAGGGATATTCTTCTCTTGTCAATGGAGCCATGACAACCTTGATTGGTGTGTCACTCTGGTCAGCTGTTCTCATGAAGAAGTGTGTTTTCTCCTTCCATTTAATTCCTAATTCATTTAAAGGAGGAGTAGAATGAGCAGTTGACTCCTATGTGCCCAAAGAACATGAGATCCCAGTGTATGTGTTCTCCAGCTTGTGTGAGATGGGAAGTGATGCAATGGGTGAGGACAGAGCCACAGAAACAGGGTGGCGCAGGCATGTTAATAACAATATTGTTTTAGTTGTTGCTAAGTAATGTTAACATTAAGTCAAGGACTCATTCATCTTCCCATAGAAGCTGGGAGGGGGCATAGACAGGATAAATTGGCCAATGGAATATTCCATATCATAGATGTTATGTTCAGTATATAAATGGGGGTTTCCTGGGAGGTTGGAATCCACGATTGCTGCTTGGGGTGGGCTAGGCAATTGATAATCAGGTAGTGAGAGCAATTGTATTGCATCCTTTATTTTGTATATTCTCTTACCCTTATTATTACTTTCTTTTCTGTTACTGTTCTGTTAAACTGTCCCTATCTCAGCCCATGAGGTTTTCCTGTTTTGTGTTTTTTCTCCTTACCCTACTGGGGCAAGGGGAAGTGAGTGAATGGCTGCATGGTCCTAGTTGCTGGCTAGGATTAAACCACGACAATGGGGTCTTCGCAGACACCCTTCAGAGAAAAGAGCCTCAATTCCCAAACTGTGCAGAAGAAGGGGCAGCTGGAGACTGAGGTCTCATGTGGGGTAAATGAGGGAGCCTGCAAGCCTGTGATTTCTGGCAAGAGAAGGCAGACTCTTCTTTGCCTGCAGATTTAACTGCAGAATGGTTATAATGCCCTGGCAGCAGACAAGGAGGGCTAAAGTAGTGTTAGTTACTTGTTAGATCACATCTATAATACCGTATCCAGTTTTGAGCAGTACGAGAAAGCCATTAATAAGTGTGAGCCCAGCAGAGGCTCACTGAGATGACCAGGCAGTGGTAGCGCTTGCTTTGTGAGGAGAGGTTGAGGGAACTACCTTCTTCAGCGTGGAAAAGAGACAGCTTTGGGGCAACCTTATAATATGTACAAAGAGATTATTGAGGAGATGAAGCCAGACTTTTTACAGTGGCATAAACAAGCATAAATTGAAATAAGAGGTTCAGACTGGCTATAAGGACAACTTTTTCATCCTGTGGGCAGTTAAACAACAGAACAGGCTGCCCTGTCTTCATCCTTGGGGATTTTCAGGACTTGGCTGGATCAAGCTGCTCTGACCTCAGAGATGGCCCAGCTTTGAACAGGAGGTTGGATTAGAGCCCTGCTGAGTATACCTTCCAACCTGAATTTTCCTATGATTCTTGTGTCTCCTGTTCTAGTAGACTGCTGCCTTTTCCTCACCATATTGAATTACAAGGGAATAATAAATTGAAGAACAAGTGGTTTACTTTGAAGAAAGGAAGCAGCAAAAAAGGAGGATTGAATAGGTCCTGAATATGTCCCTTTATTTGGTTTGCTTACTAATGGAATCTGCAATATTTTTTTTTTTGAGTCTTTGATTGTATTTGAGAGCTGGGGAAAAATGTAAAAAGAAAATTCAATTAACTTGATTTTGTTCCTTAGCACACATTCAGATGGCTTTTTATATGGGTCTCTTCCTAGATATGATTTGTACAAATAGGCTGATGTCTTTTGAATTTTTATGAATTAAGGCTTTTATGAATTAAACCAAAAGTAAATGGTATCTTAGTTTTTGTGCTTTGCAATGTGTGGTGGCAGATAGAGGAAACTTATTTAGGATAGCTATCTTTATTTCTGCTACTTTGGCAGAAGAATGAGATGATTCAGCCCCCTTTTTATTTAGTCAGGCACATCTGGGTATTTAATTTTCTGAAGAAGAAGAAAGGGAAAGTACCAAGAATTAAGTACAGATGACAGACGTTTATGTAGCTAAACTTTCAGTTTGGTTTAAATAATGTAGCAAGGAGTAGGAAGGAATGTAACCTTTTAAGCTTTTCTTTGTTTACAGAAACAAAGAGAGAGAACAGTAAATAAGTCGGAGTTATAGTATGCTTTTTAAAAAAAATCACATGATATATCACCACCATATGGAAGCTTGCATGCCCTTTCCCATAGGGATATGCCACTGAGAAGGGATTTATAGGCTGCTAGCTCATAATACAGTAATATTTATGATGGGTTACCAAGTTTGACTGTAACTGTTCCTAAAATTCCCTTTGGAACGACACCCATGGTTAGCTGAGGAGGGCACCAGTCGTGCTGCTTGGCAGTTATTCAACATCTTGGTCCGTAAGAAGATACCCAGTTTGCTGAGCACCAGAGTCCAGTTAGGACGGGAATAATTCAAATCTGGCAAGGGATTATAGTACTCCTGTGAAACAGGATTTATATGTTTACTTGAATATCTGTTTCTGGGAAACACGAACTATAAACAAATTCTCAGTGTAGAAGAAAATAAAGGTAGGTGGGACTGGATGAAGCCTTGTCTGTTAACAGTGAACAGCATATAATGCAGTGGCAGGTGTTTGGAGTGTACTTCTGCAGGGAAAATATGCCTTTTAGGTCTGCTGTAGCATTTGATTTAAGATTCAAAATGTCAGTGCCCACTGGCAGTGAGATAAAATATTTAGTGTCGCTGCATTTGGGGAACAACTAATTTTGACAAATTGATCACTGCTTATTTGCCAAGAAAGTTATTAGGACTCATTTGAGGAGCCAAGAGCAAATCTATTCCTTTCATGACACAACATCCAAATGATTTAGGTATTTTAACTTGTGTGTTAATGGTTAAGTCACATCTTGGATTACAGTAAATGATGCTTTTGGTATCAAACTTTCAAATTACAATTCTCTTTCTTAACTAACCAAATTATCTGTGATAAAGAGCATGTGATGGTTTAAAGAAGAACCAAGGACAAGAATCTGAATTGCAACAACTGAAACTTGAAACAAAAACAAAGTTATAACAGCTAAAATAAGTTGTTTGTACAATGCATACATAGTAAATCAGTTCTATAAAATAATTGATAATAAATACTGTCCCAGCTTTCCTTGTGATGTGGGCTTTATATGAGCTAGTGATGTGGGATGTGTTTTTTCACTATACATTATGTTATAGGATCCACATTTTCTGGTCTTAAGATGTCTCGTTGGTTTTAGGCTTATTTACTTGACTATTCTAGGCCTCATTCTGCAACGTACTTAGTTTTTTGCCTGTGATTATACTGACTTCTAAAAAGTGTTACATACAGCATGTGTGTCAGTACTTACAGTAAGCTTCAAGTTTGAGTTTTCTTAAAGGGATTGATAAAGGGACAAAAACATAAGGTGTGTACATTAAAAACATAAGTCTAAACTGCATGTTTTGCTGTTTTTAGGTACTTCTAAGGTTGTTAGCGCCTAATGCTGTGAACAAAATCTTGTTAGTGTGTAAGCTTTTGTGGCTCTAATGCTTTTATATTCTATGCAGACTGCTACATGAAAAATTTGATACAATCCTGGTTATTTATTAAGCAATTACTGTTAGCTACTTCTTATGCTTAAGCCTTAGATCAAGGCTAACTTTTGAAATTATGAAATTGGTGGCTAAATTCTATGCTTGACCCAATCCTCCTTTGTTATGTGAGTCTAGATATGAAGTAAGTCTGTTCAATCTACATGGGTTTAAGTAAATGAGAGATCAGTCTTCCATTTGTGCCTGAAAACTTTTCTGGATTGGAGTTTGTCAAATGGTCTTATCAAATGCACATCTCTCTATAGCACATGATTCATAGCTTTCTAATGAGAACCAATTTCAACCTTAAAATAACCAGCCTAAATTTACATAAGATTTCTTTTACGGGGTGATGGTTTCTGTGATGGTGAAAATGCTGCTTGAGCCAAGTTATGATCTTGTGGGCGTTGGAGCAATTCCCCTGAAGTGGAGAAGTTTGTACCTGACACAATTTGACCTACCCTTTTGATAGGGTATAGGTTCTAGCTTTTTGGTTTGTCACTTAACATTTATTTTCTTTCCTGTACTAAGAGTTGCTACTGTTATTTTTTCCTTACTGCGTTTGCTCTACGGGCAAATATAGATGGACAGATAACTAGCATTCTTGGCTTTTAATTCTATGTGCATTTTACATTTAGTCATGATGTACTGTCCAAGTGACGGTAATACTTGTAAGTGCTGGAGAAATCTCTTCCTAGTAATTGCCGGGAGAGAAGGGGGAGAGTTCCTTCTGAGCTGCTTCAGAAGGAAAGTGGAGATAAAGACAATTTCACTCATAAATGGGAGAATGGCAGGGAAGAAGGCATGTAGCAAGAAAACTGTAAATAGTCATTTGAGTTGCATGCATATACAGAAGAAATTGAAGACAATCACGTCTAATATTTATTTTATAGAGAGTAAGGCATATTAATCAGCAACAAAATAAGCTGGGTGACTGCCATTTTGTATACATGCATTTCAAACCTATAACTCTAGATAAAGTCCTTCTGGTTTTATGAATAAAACTTTACAACATGCTTAGTGGCATCAGGACAGAAGGCTAAGTGTGGTGGCAGTGCAGTGAATTGCTTTATATGGCAGAAAATAAAGCTTTAGCTGTAGAGAGCATTTTCAGAGAGCCACATAAGAAAGGAGCTACCTAGTTTGTGATCTGATGAAGGGATGATTATGTAGTTGTGTGGTGTTTGATTCAAATTTGATTTAAAAGAAAACAAAAAACCTGATTTGATTTTCCTTGAAAGACACCTCCATCTCAAGTCTGTAACCTTGGGGTTTTTTTTTCTCCCGTTTTGAACAGGTCTGATCTTCATTATACACAGTTGGTAAACAATTTTAGCATTAGAACTTATTTCCTAGGCTCATTTTATGAAGGCATTCTTTCATCCTCTAAAATACAAAGCAACGGTGTACTCTAGGATTCCAATAGACATTGTAAATGCTGATGGCTGGCAGCCATTTTTCCCTTGCTCAGAGAAGCTTTCTATCGTGCTACATACAGCTGAATTAGAAATCAGTTTCTGAGGACACCCTTGACTGCCGTGCATTCCAGATCATCATGAAGAAAAGTTGGATATCTTGCCTTGGACTTACTGTGATTTTTTTTTTTTAAATTTCTTTTTTTAAATTTTGAACAGTGATGCCCCTATTATCACAGGCTGAGGAGCAGTAGTACTAATATGTAGCCTGTAGATCTTGGAACACCTCTCATATGAAGACAGGCTGAGAGAATTGAGGTTGTTCAGCCTGAAGAAGAGAAGGTTCTAGGGAGACCTTATAGCCCCTTCCAGAATCTGAAGTGGGCCTACAGGAGACTTGAGGAGGAATTGTATCAGGGAGTGGAGTGATAGGATGAGGGGTAATGGCTTCAAACTGCAAGAGAGTAGATTTAGATTAGATATCAGGAAGAAATTCTTTACTCTGAGGACAGTGAGACCCTGGAACAGGTTGCCCAGGGAAGTTGTGGATGCCCCATCCCTGGAGGTGTTCAAGGCCAGGCTGGATGGGGCTTTGAGCAACTTGGTCTAGTGGGAGGTGTCCCTGCCCATGGCAGGGAGGTTGGAACAAGATGAGCTTTAAGGTCACTTCCAACCTAAACCATTCTATGATTCCATGTGACTTACACTCCCTCTCTGGCGTCTGACTTAAGAATTCTGACAGGAGCTGCTCGGTGGAGCAGTCATTAGCGAGTTTAGGCCCAAGCTCTGGTGCCAGCTGCTGAAATAGAGGAAAATCCTTCTACCTTCTGTGCAGTGATGCATTTCTGCCGCTGCGATGGTGCAGAGGAGTGTTACAAAGAGCCTGGCAGATATTCTCCGTCCTTGCATGTAGTACAGCAGGACATTAGTTCCACCCCTCAGCAGTGCTTGAAGGAAGTGTAGGCTTAGCCAGATTTTAAATTTAATAAAGATGGGGTTGGGTGTTTTCTAGCTATCAGGTTACAGTGAGCAATTAGAATGGTGAACTCCTTAGTTTACAGAAAACAAAGAGTAAAAAGATGGTTTCCAGTACTTTCATTTGTTCTTTAGATCTTTATGTTGATGATACCCATGAAAAAGAACCAAACAAACGGTGGTAATTTTCTTTTTTTTAATCCTAAAAACAAACTGGTGGAGGCTGGGACTCTAATTTAATAATGAAAGGGCTTCTGAGGTGGAAGATATCCTAATCTTTTGCAAATAAAATCCTCATGCTTCAAACTCTCTTGAACTGTAATGACTAGATCACTTTATTTTCCAGAGTTTTAGTAAAGTACCAGATTGTGAGTTGGACAGGAAGCTCGGGGTGATTCTGCGGTGCTCAGTCTATAGTGTCTTAATCTAGAAGCCTTGAAGACTCTGAAGGGAATGAAAAGGAGCCTCATCCCCTACCATTTTCTCATCTCCAGCTGCAATGGGGATTTGGAGTATTGTTCTATTTTTCTAGGGGCTAGTAGTACAAAATTTGGAGATGACATCTATTTGGAATGAGCCTATTTGTTTTTATTATCAGTTTGTTTAATTTAACTGTGTTTTTCCAATGCTCTTGGGAAATCTCATTCTTACAGTGTATGGGAATGGTTAGTCTCACACTCAGTCTAGACAGCCAAGAGTGCATGTTTTGTCATCCTTCCTGCCAGTCCATGGCATTTATAATGCAGTCATCACAAGATGACATGAATAATTCTTTCTTTCAGATTCTCAGTCTGTCTTGGACTTGACCTCTAGTGTTCTTGTTTTTATATGGTATTTGTAACCTCTGTTTTGTTAAGATAAGCAAACATCTCGCATTACTGCATAAAGGTGTGTTTTTTCCCTAGGATTTCTAATTCAATTTACATGGTGGAGCTTAGTTTGAATTTAGATACTAAACTTGCGTGGGCTTATAAATCTTTTTTTTATTTTTATTTTTTTTATTTATTTTAACTTCACAACTGTACTTGTGATCAGAGACTGTCAAATCTATCAGTTTGTGATTTCTCTGAAAACAGACTTGTTTGAATTTGTTAGCGGATTCAGTGAAGTTGAGTTGGAAATCCTGGATTTGTCTGTTTGGAAGGCTGAGCATCCACAGGATGGTAAATTTGTTTCTAGGGCAGCCCTGTTTGTGTAGGTTTTCTTATTTGGTTGTGGTTTTTTTTTGTTTTGTTTGTTTTTAAAAGCCACAGTCACATGATACAATGCACCAGTCCAGTAAAAGTGAAACTTTCCCAACAATTTTGATGGACTAATTTTTATCATGAAAGAACCTTTGCTGGATCGAGTATCTTTCAGGTACCCAGAGGCAGCATAAAAACTGACCTGAATAATGTGAAGTGATTTCTGGATTAATGTAAATAGGATTGTACACTCATGTACTATGTAGGGTTATTAGAGACATAGAACTGCTAGCAATAGACCTTGGATCACTAAGTCATTCATGCTGAAAGCAGAAAAATGTCATACCAAGAAGGTAATGCATTAGAAGGACGAAGTGTGTTTGGCATCGTGATATTTTCCCCTCTGCTTTTACAGTTTTCAGGCTCAGCACACATTACCCAAGTGAAACAGCTAAATCTAAGCTGAGAGTATTATGATCTATTTCTTGGAGTTGTAGAAAGAATGTCCAAAGTTAGTTATGTCATATGAAGTGTGAAAAGTCACTAGAAAAAATGAAATGTTCAGTAGAATTCCAGACTTTGCCATTTGCAAGGAGAGCAGGAGAGGATCCTGCAGTGGTTGCCAAACCAATTGCTTGGTGTACTCACCGGGGACAACTTAAATTTGCTTTAGGCAAATGAGCTGTAGGGTATCACTACTGTCCTCCTTCATACAGCGTGCTTCATGAGCTCTTCTGATTTTCCTACAAAATGCACATCTGCTATATATTTTTCTAAGTTATCTCTTTCATAAGCATTTGGACTTGTTTCTTTCCTGTGTTTGCTGAGCTGCAAGGAAGTAATGGCTACTTTTTCCTAACCTGTGTTGGTGATGTATACTTCTGAAAATCCAACTTTCCTTGGATTTTTCCTGGAACTAGCTCCACAGGACCTGTTGGTGGCAAGCGGTTCTTCCTGCCGTCTAATGAACGTAACCAGTAACTGAGTATGCTTGGCCTTGCACCAGAGCAACTCTCTCAGCTTTATTTAACAGAACGTGATGTTGATGGTGTGCGACTTAGTGTGTTGTTTAAATCTCAAAACCTCACTTCCAAAAGGGCTCAGGCTGCAGACTGCAGACTTCAGTGAACAGTTAATCACAGTACAGGAATATGAAAGATAGATGGACATCCTAGAATGTGTTTCAAAGCATGTGTTTCGCTTGTGCGTGATCTTACGCTACTTGTGAGTGTAGGTGCAAGGTTTGCTTCTTGAAATGACTGCATTTTCCATGGGGTAAAAATATGCCTGTGATCAATTTTCAGTGATGATGAGCAGCTTACATCTTAGCCTGTGTGTGTGTGTCTGTTTCCCGAGTCTGTGAGTCTAACCCTCTTTCAGTTGAACAAAATTGCAGGATTTTTTGAAGCAGTTTTTAGAGTCACGATTAGATGCAGAAAAGGAAAGGCCAGTAAAACGTCTCAGAATTAAATCCATAAATTTTATGGGGGAGTAAACTATTTGCCAGACAGTTTATAGACAAGTCAATTGCTTTTAGTGAGTAGGACACATGCAATCAATATTAGTATCTGTACTTACATGTGGTATATTTACAGTGTTTAGTGATGTCACCAATAAGTAATGTGAGTGATTAGTTGTGGATTATGCAAATGTATGGTTTTGTTTTAATTTTAAATCTAATAAGAATATAGAACTTCCAAGGGTGATAAGGTTCAAATGGCTTTAAGTACCGTTGGAAATGTGAATGTGCTTTAAACTCATCGAAAATACAATGCCTGATGGAGTAAAAGCCTAACTAAAGTAAATTATGTATTCAGTAATACCTCCGAAATTCTGAACATGTTGAGTAAACAGAACTAACATAGCTTCTACGAATGCAAGCAATGTTACTGTCTTGCAAAACTGAACTGAAAATCCTGGTTTTGACTGTTTTGTACTCTAATTGTCATTGCACAGCCTTTTTACATTAGAGAAATTGCTTCAATTTAACAGAAGGCTGATTATAGTCCTAAAACTTTGAATGGTGAATAGTTACGTTTTGGTAGAGGAGGTCAGTGCTGGTTCTACTGATGGTTAGCATTTCTCCATTTTCAGCATAGCTTTTAAGTATAAAATAGTGTTGGATGACAATGAATTTCCAGAATAGTTGTATAGCTTTCAGTGTTTGTTTTTTTTTGTCGCACACATTTTCACTGAAATCTGGCAGGGATCAGGAATGAAAGGTCAGAATGCTGTGAAGACAACTTCCCAGCTCAAGTTGCCTTCACTGGCTTTGGTTGGGTCAGCACACTGTCTTAGCATCCATAAAATCTCACTTCTCTCCTGCACCAAGCTCTGTGAGAGCCCTTCCTGACTTACAGGTCCCCTGCTCCCCCTTGGATTCTCTGTTTTGTGTTTGGGAATTTCTCACTTCCCAAACGTGAATGTCTGAGGGTAAACTCTTTCACCAAAGCTTCAGACAATTTCCTTAGAATAAAACCAGTTCATTCAAATTAGTCATCACTACTAATGACTTTTTGTGTTCCTCCTGCTTACTGTAAAGCAGAGATGGAACAGCCAACAATTTTCAGGACTTTATAAATGGTGCATGACCTTGTAGCCCAAAGCATGTTAACGTTCTATATATTTTTCCCTGACTTGCCTGTGCCTGTTTAAAGTACTGAGCAATCTGGTGCAAGATTGTGATGCTGGAGATATCAACTGGAAGGCAGTCTTAGCTAGATCTCAGGCTGGAATTTCACTTTTAGAGGCTGACCTCCTGAGAGCAGTTTGACACACAAAAGGGACAAAATAGTTGTAGCCAGACTTCTGCAGGCTGTCTTTTCAGTCACATTTGCTGAAGTGGACGAATTCTAATTAGGATCTTGCTCTCTTTAAATGTGGTGGGTTTTTTTTTCCTCTCCATTGTGTGTTGCTGTTACATGGGAGGATAAGCATCTTTTTGTGTATAATCTCTCAGCCCAGATAAACCTGTCAATCTTGAAAAAGATTGTGTACAAAGAAAATAATGTTCCATACAGCTGTTAAGTGATTGCAAACTGTTGCTGTAGCACTAAAATCTCAGAGCAGTTAACAGACTGGAGCAATCTCTAAACTGTCTGTTGCCTGTTTTGCTGAAGTCTGACAACACATCTGAGACAAGCAGAGAGAGCATCAATGCCACCCTGCAAAATACGGCTCATGCTTATTCTCTCAAAATTATCTTGATAGCCTTGGTTAAAGAGAACTTTTGCCAAAGATAGAAAATTTTCAATGTTTTTGCTTACTTTCCTTTTTCACTGGACATCTCTCTTTGCTTTGGAGCTTTCCTGAAGCCAAGAGTCAAGTAACATCAGTTTTCTGTGACTTTGTCACAGTCTTGTTGGTCTTCTATTTCTTCTCCAGAAATGCATGTTTTTTTGTGATAAGGAATTCCAAGCATAGGTCTTCTGTCTCTTTCCAGTCATCCTAGAGGTACGGTTTTGAAAAATCCTCTGTGTTGTTTCTCAAATGAACAGTTAGACAGTGGTGCCAGGTATGTTGGATTTCTTGATATAATTTTTCCTGTCTTTGTTTTCTATTGAAATAAATAGAAGGGATGCTTTGGAATGAAAAATGTCTTGTTCCTTACATAAACCATTATGGTGTCTCGGACCTGGGACATGCTTCTTTACTGCCGTAATTTCCATGCCCCACAGGGTACGGTCACATATTCTCTTTTTTTTTTTTAAGACCTTAATTGTAAACATATACTTAAACTAGATGTACATACTGGTGGAGGTGTGTGTTCTAGCATGAGATCAGAGCATGGGAAGGGAAATGTTAGTGCAATATTTGAGATCTGCTTCTATTAGGATGATAATTAGTTTGTGTTTGTATGTAATAAACCAGAGACTGCAACTACAATGGCTTTAGTGTGACTATTAATCAACTGAATATCATGTAGACATCATGGGCTTAATAAAAGCATATTTTTTATGATGTAGAGAACACTGTTTTGAGGCTTGTGGAGTGATGGGAGGGGGCATTTATACAGGGTATATTGTCTGGCCTTTCGCTTCAGCCTGAAGAAACATGTTCTCTGTGATCTGTCATGTAAGATAATGGTGAGAGATCAGTGATACTAAGGGGAGGGACATCACATGCATGGTAATGATTATCTGTAACTTTTCAACTTTTAAGAGGGTGTGGAAGAAGCATTTTTACTTACTTTCTATGATGATTGCTGGGCAATGTAGATAGAGTACATAGGCTCCAGTTTAGTAAAATTATGATTATTCATCTATTTGCATTCTAGCTGATAGATACTAACCTGTAGTTCTAATTACAATAGAAATTAAATGTGATTTAGAGTCAGAAAAAAAGGTTATACAACTTCATAAATAGTGCAGGTGATACTAATACACAGAAAATCCTATTACTTAGGTTGAGCTGGAATTCATGGTTCCCCAGATTTTTGCAAAAGTCAGTAGATATGTTGTGCGCACAAGGCACCGAATTCAGCTATTTAGCTAGTCTTTTCTAGCAATTCCTGCAAAATCCTGTCTCCATAGTCTCTGAGACTAGCTGCAGTGGTATGTTGTGTGTGAGAATCGTGTGTGTTTTCTATTTTCTAATTTTAGGATGTTTCTAATATACATGTTATTGTCAGGGTGCTAGAAATACTGATAAATGCAGCGGAATGAGATGAATAAAGATTGTACTGGAATATAAATGGTCAAAATAATTTGTAATAAGATAGATTTTTGAAAACATCTAATACTTCATGAACAAAAAGCTGTAGCATAAATTCAAAACTGTATAAATATGTACGTATGATAAAGGTACTTTAGATTTCAGAATATACATAGCTCTTATTCTGTGAAAAAGGTAAAGCAAGGAAGTTTTCCTTTTGCCTTGGTATGTGTAGAAATGAAATTGGTAGTTATGCTTGGAGGCAGCATTACTGTAGTTCACAGGCCTTTGCGCTCTGTGGCAGAGTATCTCTGTCTTGCATCAGGAAGTGTGTCTTGCATTTCTGCCATACAGATAAAGCCTTTTCATTCTAGGTGCCTAAGGCATGGTTTTTGACCTATGTAGGAATTAACTTTTTGTTGTAGTAAATCAGCCAAGCACCAAGGAACTCTCTTGTTAGAACTGGTGGCTCATCTGTTATCTTCCAGAATGTGAGTCAGTGTCTGTCAAGATGCTGAATGTGAGGCCTGAGCTTTTGCTTTGTTTCCCCCTCATCAAGTCAAGTCCCTGAACAAATTGTGTACCAATTGATGGTAAATACCAACCAGAAACACGAAACAGACTTCAGAGTCTTAGGCACATGAGACTAGAGTCAGATTGTGAACCTGTGTATTGTTCATGTACTTGTGTCTGGAGTTGAGCTCAGCTTTGAGCATCAGCCCAGATCTGATATGACAGCATTCATGAAGGCAATAGCTGTGGTTCTTCACAAGTCAGTAGTTGTCCCCTCATCCCCCCCTGCCCTTTCCCACCCCTGCCAGCTTTTAACTGTGATATTTGAAACTGGTTCCAGCATCCACTTATTAAAAGGCTGTATTGGCTGTTAGTTTTATTGTACAGGTGAAAAAGTTTAAGCTCTGAGCAAGTGGTGCATTGTTTTCTCACAGCTTTCTTATTCAAGCCAGAAATAAACTGCCATATGCCAACTCAAAGACATGAGAATAATCAGAAAAATCTATGATCTAGTTGCATTTTAAAGCTTTTATTTTCACCTTCCAGAGGCAGTTTTCACTTATCAGCAATAAGCAGCTAACTTAAAGGACAACAAAATTTTTGAGAGAAAAGATAAACTGTTGTGTTTCATGGTGATTGATTTAGCAAGTTCTTGTCTGAAGCTTTTCCTCAAAGACTATCACAGTGATGAAGTACCATCAAGCCACAACAATTCCAAATCTACTGCCTTCCCCATCAGGAATACACTGAGAAAACAGGTACAAGCCCATCCTTGTAGTTGAAGCTAGTGGTTAGCTATTGCCACTTCCTTTTCCTCCTGTCATTCCATGAGAACTCAAAATTTCTCTGGTAAATAGAAGTTGGAAATGAACCTGGTATTTAAACCTTTCCCAGCCTAAGTCAAATTGCAAAAAAACCCTTCTCATCTCACTAATCAGATCACAAATTTAGAATTCTAACAGAATGTACAATCTAGTAAAGAAAAATTAACTCAGTCTTTGGTGCTGTCTCAAAGTAACTTTCACATGGACAAACACCTGTGAGGTGTGATACCTTGCCTGCATTACATGCTTTTATTGGTCTAGGTGAGAATGGAAATGTGCGATTGTTCCCTAGAAAGGTACCTTTCACAGTGCTCTTGTTTCACAGTAAAAATGTGCAAAATAGCATATCCTCTTCCCTCAATCTGTGAATGGAAACATGTTTTATTATTCTACTTTGCAATGGGTTTTGTTCTCTGAGAATGAGTTCATTCCCATGGATTGCTGTAGGAGTCAAATGAAGTTTTAAAAGGCAAGCTTCTGCTTTATTATCCCACTTCTAAAAGTTGTTGCAATGTATTCCAGGTAGTAAAAGTCCTTTTATGATCAGAGTTTATTGTAGATTACCTACACAGGTCTCTCGACTCAGTCAAGGCTCATGACTGCAGTGAGTCATGTCTTTGTTGTCCTAACTTGTTCTCAGTTGGCTTCTTTCTTTTTTCAGTTTCTTTCTTTGTCTCTTCAGTGTACCTTCTTCATGTTTCGTTTTCCTTCTCCTTATTTTTTCCACTAGCTTTTATGTTTGATTCTTCCCTTTTGATTTATCCAAAGGGTGGAGTGGAAAAACTCTTAAGTTTCATGGGACAGATTAAGTATGCAAAAGGTTAACAAATCACTTAAATTATGCTCGTAGGACTACTTGGGGGCAGAGAGTAGAATATACAATCTCAATAATGAGCAAATTGGCCAAAGAAATCCATTGACACATTATTTTTAAAGAGGAAATAATTATGGAAAGAATTACTTTCTATGCTGATCTCATTCTGCCAAAGTTCAGTTTAGGGTTAAAAACTGTCTCATTTGTTTAGTGGTGTGTTTGGTAATATCAGTTCAGTCTGACACTCAGATTCGAGAGAGATGTTTGCTTCTGTTCTGGTCGATAGCTATGGTTTCCCATGTACACTGCATACGTTATACCTACGCCAAGAGAACTGATATGTGGAAAAGACCTGGCATCTTGGTGTCTCAATTTATATGGTGCTTGAATTTATAATCTCTAAAAGACAGGGGATCATGGACAAACTGCAAGAGCGATTTGAAGAATTCTGTTGATTATATCAACAAGTAAATGAGTATCACCCATCACTAGTCATTAGCTTCGTATCTAGCTCACATCAATTGTCTGAAAAAAGTAGAGAACTATATGCATGTTACTAATGGGTGTTAAATGACTGGGGCTACCTGTGGTAAACTTCACCAGTAAGTGAAGAGTTGGCCTCTATTAATCAGTATACATACACTGAAGAGTCTGCAAGCAGCTTTGCATCATGACAGCAAAGAATTTCTACTCTGTTATTAACCATTAAAAAAAGAAAATTGGGCATTCGGTAAGAATTCATCCAAATGAATTTGTTTTTCTAGTGTTTCGAATGGATTCATGGCTTAAACTGTTTAGGAGATTGACTTGCTTAAGAGACACAATTGGTTCTAGCTGACACATAGGATTTTATGAAGTGATTGATCATAGTTGCCAGTTGCCAAGATTAGTCGGTTGTTTCATATTGGCAGTCCCCATAGACTGTAGATTAGTCGCAAAAAGTGTAGGAGGGGAGCGACGATGTGGGAGGAAAACAGTTCTCAGTTCAATTAATGTGATTTAAAAAGTATCCTAAATGCACAAGTGTCTGCTTTGTAAAATTAAGTCCAAGACAAACTTTATGTGTTGGTCAGACTTCTATTGTATCTTGGGGGTTTTTGTGTGTGTTTTTCCTGTTGATTTTTCCAAGTAAAAATCATAAGCTTGGTCCAGGAATGGGAAAAGAAACACACAGTGACTGTGTGAGATGAGTACATTTTTTTCCCCTATTATTTTAAAGTGAAAGATAGTCATTAAACTTTCATGATTTGTTGGCTTCTCTAGGGAAGCTGGTGGGAGGAAAGAAACCAGGGATTTAGTCTTGCTCTTGCTGAACTCACTGTGAGTTTACCATTAATTTCTGTTGGAGAAGGATCATGCCCTAAGTCAGTAGATGAAATAAATAATGCTTAAGTCTTCAGCTTGCTATTAATTCATGATTATTTTTTTTTCTTTAAATGGGTGGGAAATTGGCAGGTCAGATGTTTTATTCCCAAACATTGCTGTGGATCTGCAGCAAAAAACTTGAGCAACTTAATTCTCTGTGATCCTCTTTACTGTCTGTAAAACAGACAAAATCATGTCCTTTTAAGAAGCACACCAAGGAGCCAAGATCTCAAAATAAGCTCTAATTGTCATACTCAGAAAAAGAGCCTTCAGAAGATGCAGATGCTAGGGAATGTTGCAAGATAGGATGGGAATGCCCAGTTTTAGTGTCATGCAGTGGCCCAGGTAGATTTAATCATTGGAAGGGCAGATAAATAAGGAAAATATAGACATAGATGTTTGAAGGACCTTTGTTAACCCCTTAAGTGAAATTTGGAGATGTGTTAATATTACTAATAGTGACCTAATATAGTTTCTGGAATTTGAGTAATGACCCAGTCATAGGGAAAATTTCAGTTATTCAATAAACTATGGTGCATCCATTTAGTCTCCAGTGATTTAGGAAATGAGGTTGAAAACCTCTCTGAACTTGTTTCAACATGGTATTGATTGAATATTTTCTGTCCTCTGTCTAGAATCCTTTCGTATGACAAAAGCAAGGTCTTCTGTGAGAATGTTGATGCCTTTTCTACACGACTCTGTGCAGAAAAGTTAGATGTTGTACATATATACATATATATAACGTATTATACAGTTAGATGAATACATTGTGTCTTGCACTGATGCTGTCTTGAGAATGGGGAAGGAAAAATGACTTTAACTCAAAGCAGGAGCATATCCTTAAATGGTAACCCATAAACCCAGGCATAAGTTTGAAGTGCTTTTGAAAGCCATGAAAACCATTTTGAGTGTCCTGCTAAATATAATTGGGGAGTAAAAGATGCAATACTTTGTGGTTTAGCCACATTTTTCCTTCCTGCAGGTCTCAAGTACAGACCTCAAAGTGATGTTTCTGTCAACCACACAACACTTGCTGCATCCCTGATTTTATAAGTGGGAGGCTTCAAAGGGGCAGGCTTTGAATAATAAATGTGCTTCTGATATCTTTCCAAGTGGAAGATAATGACCTGCACATGTTGATTCTGAGTTCAAGTACTTCTTGCTGTGTGATCAGAGTCAAAGGTGAGCTCACAGAAACAAGGCTTTGTCTCCTGACATGAGCAAGTGATCGAGCAAGTTCATTAAGGGTTGCTGATGATGTTATAATAGTGTTTGTAAGTATCTGTATGTGTCTCGGTATGTTCTTTTCACTGATGACATGCTCAGTGGACACAGGAAGCTTGATGTTGTTTTCACAGGTATGAAATGTTTATTATACTTATGGCATCACTTAGTGCCACTTGAAGTAGGAGTTCATCGGCAGACTTTGCTGTAAGTACAATGGAAAAGACAAAAGAAGTAGTGATAAAACTATAAAGAAGTAATTTTTGCTTTTTCACAGTAATTTATTGAACTGGAAGATGCTTGTATTGTGGTTCCTAGATACCTCATACTCCATATTATATTTTGGGTCTCAGTAATTACTGCAGGAACCAGGATCAAAAATTTTAGGAAACTCCCTATACTCTTAGAAAATACCAAATATTTACTAGTTATTATAGCACTTTAAGTTCCTAAGGTCCCCTGCATTAAAATACTCTCAGCAAAATACCTTTTATTAGGAACAGAGCTATTTGTACTTTTGGCATCATACTGAGGGCCTTGGTGAACTGTACATAAGGCTAGGAACTGGCTAACATGAAAAAAATCTCAGACATCTGAGATCCTGCAATTTTTCATCAGCTGAGAATGTGCCCAACTGTTTATATCTGAAAACTGGGATGAAGAAAAAGGAGTAGTCCAGGCTCTTACACCTCTTCTTTGGGCGTAGCTGGGAATAGAAGGATGGTGGTTGTTCTCCTTATCCATATACTGGAGAGGCCTAGAATTACTTTTTATTTTTAAAAAGCAGACAATCCTCCCTACCTGAACCATACAGTTATCCAACAGAATTTTCTCTGAAGGGAAGGCAGGAGAACCCCTGAAGGAAAAAGAAAATTTTAAGTGGTCAGGATAGAAGCACATGATATATGTGGACCTTGTTCTATAGGGACTCCACGCTGGCCTGCCAAAATCAGGCAGGAAATGAAAACAGAGAAGAGAAATTCTTGGCTTCTGAGTCAGACTTGAGGTTAAGCCACAGTCAAGCCACGGATGCCCTCTAAATCTTTCTAGGTAGGATCATGAAAATTGGATGTGATGGAACAGAGCTTTTGGTCAATGGGAAGTCCTGATCTAGAGTCATGTGAGGTTCACTTGCATGTTTTATCTAAAAGGCTTATTCGAAATAATGGTGTTTCTACTATCACAAGCTGAGCTGTAGGAATTTTGCTTTAGTTTAGGTTATGGAAATCCAGAGGGGAAGCTGCTTTAGAGATCCCTTGCAGGATAATGTTCTGAGAAAATTGTTCTTTTGATGCCTTGATTTGAAACTCATGCTTCTCATTAACACAAGCTGCAGGGTGCCTGGAGATCTGTCACTGACAAGGGTCTGCATTAGATGGAAAACAGTGTGAATCCACCACATAGGTGTACAGGGTTAAAAAGTAGAGTAGAAAAAGAGAGACTCAAATTAGGTATCTGTTAGTGATTTGAGAGCCATGTGATGTAAGAAAAAAATTTGTACTGAGGTGATTTTTAGGAAACTGGCTACCCTGAAAGATTGACCAATGCGCGGTGACATGAGAACACCGCCTCCTAATGCTTTCATTGAGGGAAATATTTTTTTCTTCCCAAATGAATATCAGCATTCCCATGAAACCTGTCAGCTGAAGAATGAGAAACCATTGCACAGAAGACCCTTATTCCTCCTCCTTGCTCGAGGGAACTGTTAAGGGTTTTTTCTCTATTGGATTTTTAGGGCAGCGTAGTACTACTGAAGATGTGAATCTTCCGAGCTGGAGGGTTCTGATCTTGCTTGTGTTCTGAGGAGTTGCTGGAGATTTTTTTGAGTTACCTCTGTTCATTTTTAGTCTGACAGACATGATTCTAATATTCAGAGACAGAATGTCGAGTAATGTGAACACAGTGTTGATGTGTTTAGCTTCTAATGCTAACCTAGAATATCCCATTTTACTGACTAGCTTAAGTGTGTGTTTCTTTTTATTTTTGGGTAGCATTTCCTTTCTTGGTGACATTATAGGTTTTGGGTAGAGGAAGGAGACAAAATAGCAGAATTCCTGAGTCCTATGGCACCAGTATTATACAGTGTAATGTGTCATTTGATGTATTGCTCACTGCAGCAGGTAGGGATAAATTGCAAGATCTCTGTGAAACTTAGAGCAATGTGCTGTCATATACTTAGGTCAGATTTTTTGTTAGAGGAAAACACATCATAATTTGCTAAATGAAAAGAGAGTAGCCAAATAATGTGTAACAAAATTTCAGTATGTGAACATGAACTGTATAATGCATAGGCTTAAAAGGTTCAGTAATTTTTTTACTTTCTTTGGAGTTTGTTTGCTGCCTTATCTTCTAAAAGAACATGAAATGATCCATTTGTGTTCTGAAATCATTATAACTCTTAAATTTATGCTCTTTGCACTAAGTATTTCCCTAACATCAGTTCAGTGCATTTTCTGTCAAAGAAATTGACCGACAAAGGACATTATGGTGCCCTACACACAAAAAAAGCCCCCTTTAAGTTTTTGTTTGAGTACCTTGTGCAGAATAATTCTAGTGATAAATACATGTATTTGCCTACTTCATTCTCCAGACCTAGCAGAAAAGTCGATGCTTAACTTGTGGTTGCTGTCACAAGGTTATTTGTGGTTTTACTACCATAGAGTAAAATCCTATTGAAAAGAAAACATATTAGCAGATTAAGAGGAGAAAACGTGGAACTGTTTATTGGGATTTTACTTGGTGCTGACTTAATGTTTACTATTTTGAATTAGAACTATAACTTCAGTGTTCCTGAAGCCAAGGCCTTAAAAGAAGCCTATTGCCTTATGAAAACGATCTTTGTTAATTTAGGGTAACTCTTTTCTTTCACCTTACAGCATCTCTCCTATGAGCACAGGCTGAGAGAGTTGGGGTTGTTCAGCCTGGAGAAAAGAAGGCTCTAGGGAGACCTTATAGCCCCTTCCAGTACCTAAAGGCAGCCTACAGGAGAGATGGGAAGGGACTTTTTATTAGGGAGTGGAATGATAGGACAAGGGGTAATGGTTTTAAACTGGAAGAGGAGAGATTTAGATTAGATATTAGGAAGAAATTTTTACTGTGAGGGTGGTGAGGCACTGGTTGCCCAGAGAAGTTGTGGATGCCTCATCCCTGGAGGTGTTCAAGGCCAGGCTGGATGGGGCTTTGAGCAACCTGGTCTCATGGGAGATGTCCCTGTCCATGGCAGAGGGGTTGGAACTCGATGATCTCTAAGGTCCCTTCCAACCCGAACCATTCTATGATTCACTTTGCATTTCATGTAAAGAGGAAGAAAGTATGAGTTCTTATCACTAGGCAGTTCAGAATGATCTCTCTGTCTGGTATGTTCTTTCTGAACTGATAGAATAGTAGAATTGTTTAGGTTGGAAAAGACCTTTAAGACCATTGAATCCAGCCATTAACTTATGACTGCCAAGTCCACTGCAAAGCCATGTCCTTAAGTGCCACATCTACACGTCTTTTAAATACCTCCATGGATGATGACTGAACTGCTGGGCAGCCTGTTCCAATGTTTGACAACCCTTTCAGTGAAGAATCTTTTCCTGATATCCAATCTAAACCCGCCCTGGTGCAACTTGAGACCATTTCCTCTTGTCCTACTGCTTGTTACTTGGGAGAAGAGACCGATCTCCACCTCTCTACAACCTCCTTTCAGGTAGTTGTAGAGAGCGATAAGGTCTCCCCTCAGCCTCTTTTTCTCCAGGCCGAACATCCCCAGTTCCCTCAGCTGCTTGTCATAAGACTTGTTCTCTAGATCCCTCACCAGATTTGTTGCTCTTCTCTGGACACACTCCAGGCCTCAATGTCTTTCCTGCAGTGAGGGGCACAAAATGGAACACAGTATTTGAGGTGGGGCCTCACCAGTGCTGAGTACAGGGGGAAAATCACTTTACTGCTGTGTTTTTGTGTGTGTGTTCTAGGCACCTACTTGCTTTTTGAATGGACCCCATTAATAACGCTGTGCATAAATGTCTTGTGGTTGTTGGAGAATAAATATATGCCTGTAATAATGAAGAATTTTTTGTGCGTCTGGAGTCTGCCGCATCCCAAAGCAATCAGTAATTGGCTGTATTTTTCATGAATTTTAATTATTAGAATAATTAGACTCATGTTGTGTCTTTTGATGTATTGCATGACCAGAGAACAACTCCAGAGGGACCTGACTTGTTCATAAAATGTTCTTGAAGCTAGTAAGGCTACAGACTATTTTACAGCTAAAACAATAACTTGCTTTCTTTACTTGACATCTGCTATACTTAATGTGATTCATCCTACTGATGGCAGCCTTTCCAACTTGAGTCTTTCTTGAAGGCATGTTACAAGATGTAGAAAAATGTTATTATGAATGTGCCCATCCAGAAACCGAGGCAACAAAACTGCACATATTCCTACTATTTATTTCCTTGACTAATGAGGTAATACTACCTCTTCCCGGAGGTGAGATGTTTCTGATTGGGATAGTGAGGACCTAATAATATAGTGTATGAAGTACGACAGTATGTTAAGGTGTGAAAGGAAAGGTAGTAGTATCTTATGTGAAATCAGCTGATATAAATCCGGAAAATCTCAGAACAAGAAAGCTTGTCAGCTTTTCCTATTACTTTTGCAACAGTATAATTTGGTCTGATCAGAGATAACATCTTCACACAAATTTTGCTTTGTTTTCCCTCAGACTCTTGTGGCTGCATCACCACTGTGGCCACATAGTGCCATGACAAATGCATAAACTTAGTTTGATTCATTACTTGCAAAAGCACTTCAAGTGTTCTGTTTGCTCACTGCATTTCTTATTTCTTCCACAAGCATTCCCTGTGTGTGTTGAAATCTGATAGTAAAAATGAATTAATTGGGAACCCAACTGAGATCAGAACCTGAATGAAGCATATTAATATACTTGTCTTCTACAAGGAAAAGACTAATGGGTGGCTCAAATCACATTTGGCTTATTTTTTAACATTGCTGACTTGAATACATTAAAATAAAAACAAAATGCAAATAACCAAACAAAAAAGCTCAGCATAAACCAGGCCTACCTGTCCTTTCATAACTTTGAGCAAAACTTTGAAAGTGTCAGCAAGTTAACAGTTGTTCCTCTTAAAAACATTCCTTTTGGCTTGATTGGTTTTGAACACTCTGAATATTTTTCAGAGATGTATGCAAACATTTTTGCTCTTCGCTATGATTTAAGAAAACTGAGTAGAAAGAGTGAAGATGAGATGAATGTGCTGGCTGCTCAGGATCATGGTCCTCCCACTATGAGGTGAATGTTATGGTCTTGTAGTTAGGGTGATAGGCTTATCAGTACAAGTCTACCCTTATTCTGCACAAAGTTTCGGGTGAGAGATTTTACTGTGCAATGATGATACTTGTGGCTTAGTTCAGGTCTTATTTCTTCTGCCTGAAAAACCATGGACTGGGTTTTGTACCTCTACTGTGATAATGTAGGTCACTAACCTATGTTATGCCTATCTAAATAGAAGAAAATGTACCTATATATAAGTACCTGTCATGTACAAACATGTAGCTATTTGAGAGAGCTGCTGCTTTTGCAGCCCAAGTATTTTCTTGTAACCTGTATGAGGTACTTTAAAACCTCCAACATCCCTCGAACTTTGATTGTGTAGGGAGGAAAGCAGGGAGTGAAACAAATGAAAGAGGTCTCTTTTATAATTTTATAGCCTTATCTGTACAGGCTGAATTTATAAAGCTTTTAATTGAATGAGTCTGCACTCTCATGAGAACTTCAATAATTGAATTCTGCACCCCCCCACCCACCCCGTAGGGCTATATAAGTGTGACCTTAAGAAGATCTGTGCCTTACTTTAAGGTATTAGCCTAATTTCCTGAGAACTTGTATTCTCCATCATTCGTCTTGCTCTGTTCCATTTCCATTAGAGTTATCTAGTTTGGGTCAGAGATGACCCTCACCAGAAGAAATGTGATAAAGTGACACTACTGAATATATATGTGGAGTAGTTCTAGAGAAAACTTGCATGCTTTTAATTAAGAAAGGGTCATGAACAGGCTTTCATGTACAAATTTGAAGTGGTTACCCCTTGCCTAACAGGTTCTGTTAGATTTTATTTTTTGTTAGATTTCACTGAGAAGACTAGGGCTAAGAAAGTGATTAGGTACTATACCATTCTAAAAGATATACTGCCCAATGTAGCAGTTGAGAGAAAAAGATGTAGTTGTTAGTGTAGAAATATAGGAATTCTCAACACTGCATACCCAAAAGCCTCTAAAAAAATCTTAAAAAATGTTATAAGTACTACTCATCTCTGCAAAACTTAGGACAAAAAGATACTGAGATGTTTTGTAAATACAAAATGGAAAGGAGAAAATTCAATAAAGCTCTTGTTTAATCAGAAAACATCAAAACCACCAACACAATGAATGAACCAGAAAGGCTGCATGTTCCTGTTTCAGAGAGCAAAGTTTCCAGATGAGGCCTGAAGACTGCTGTTATTTCTATCTCATCCAAGTCATGTACAGAATAGTTAGAGATTCCCTAAAACTTAGTCTGGGTTCTCAAAATCAGAAAAAAATGAGGGTTCCAGTTTTTCCCTTGCTTTTCTTTCTTATAATGTTCTCCCTGTTGGGTGTTTGAATGAGACTTTTTTTTTTTTTCCCCCTTAGGATTATGATCTGATTTACTTCAGATCAGAGAAACTGTTTATGGTGAAAGTTGCATCAGAATTGGTACAGCTTTGCCACTATTTAGCTTAACCAAATTGTTGGGAGTTTGCAGAAGAGGTGAAATTGAAATTTCCCGCCTGGATCTGCTTGTATAGAAGAGTAGAAACACAAAATCCACAGTGGTAAATAATACGAGGTGATTATCTTGCTGATTGGCAAGATGGTTTCAACTTTTGGCATATTTATTTTACATAACCCTGTTAATACAGAGCCTTATGTCTTTCTGCTTGGCAAAAGTTAGCCTAAGCTAGCTATGCCTGTATATTCTTTTGTCCAGAATTTTAGACAAGTTGTGGGATGACTTTGTATTCCTTGCTAAGTGCAAATTGTAGCACTGATAGTCTCTTTCTGGTCTGAATGGTCTTCTTCAGTAAAGGAGCAATTCTTGTGCAATGGACAGAAAATTTGCACAAACTCTGAAAATAGACACTAAATTGAGATGCATAGAAAGAAAATAGATACTCTATGATGAGTGTTGCATGCATGTATTTTTCAAAGAAACAGAATATTTTATTCCCTATTTCACTGACCTAAAGGCTTAGAAAGGTATGTTTTTGCTTTCAAATATCTATCACCAAATTAAAACTACA
Organism: Tringa tobata; assembly: GCA_033628505.1. NCBI lineage: Eukaryota > Metazoa > Chordata > Aves > Charadriiformes > Scolopacidae > Tringa > Tringa tobata. The sequence continues at coordinate 7,944,095 of JAHREE010000567.1, forward strand.
AATTAAATGATGTAGTATTGCTTCTGCCAAAAAACCTGTGTAAGTATGTTTTCTATTTTAACCTGGATATCTTGATGAGGCACCATTTGTCATCTAGTCTGAACCCTTGTTTACTTGTGTGGTTTCTGATGGGACTTGGAAAAGATAAGGAAAAGGGAGGAATGACTTCTGAGAGAAATATTTATATGCTTATACCTGGAAAGATGCAGCTACTCTTTGATTCTGGGGAGAGGAGATTGCTTGGGTGACACAGGCTCAAAATAGGCATAGCTTAGTTATTTTGAGAATTGCTTCTGTCTGTTTGGACAAGATTTTCTTTCCATTAAGCAGAGTATTAGCTGCTTGGCTCGTAGCTCCTAAAGTTCTTACTCAAAAAAAAAAAAATACTCTTATGAAGGTAGAACGGTCACTGGAGAGTGTTTGATTAACCAAAAGAGTAATGATCAGGTTTACAACAGCTCTTGGAACCTCATTCCCAACAAGCATATGAAGACTGCATTAATGTACGTTCTCATGCCTTTCTTTAGGTTCTATGAAATCTCTAAACTGTGAGGGAAATGCTTTCTTCTAAGGTACGCTTCCAAGGTAGCCATACAAAAATAACTTGTTATGATAACAAATTCAGAATGAAGTCACGAAGTGCTTTAACCTTCTGCAATTGCCAATGAAAACAAGAACCGTAAAATTGCTTTCTCTGACCTACTGTTTTGCAGGCAATCTTACACTCATTTACAAAAGTTACTCCAGAATAAAGCAATTATGCTTGGTGAAACACATATGGAGATTGAAGCCCCCCCTTAAACATCCTGACTTGATCCAACTTTGCCTATCTTGTTCCTAGCCCTTCTCCCTTATCCTCTCTCCAGCCCTGACACACATACCCAAAGAGCCCCTCAGTGCTTTGCAGCTGGCTGTTTAGAAATAGCTTTGAGAAATAAAAACGCTAACAATTCAAATAACCGTATAGCATTTTGTTTGATAAAGCCTGGAACTGTACATCTTAAACAATGAGGCCTAAAAATCAATATGGCAGTGCCAAGTTTTCTGCTGACAGGGTATTTTGCTGTCCCTTGGACCTGCATCTAGCAGCAACAATACCACAATTACAAAGCGCAAGACCCATGTAGCTAAACTTTTACCTCACTGACAACAAAGAATGTGCCAGTTGCAATGTATTGGGCTTTCCCTTGACAAGCTTAAGGCACAGTAATGAGAAGGTTGCATGGGAAAGACTGCTGAAGTCATCAATCAAATCGTTGTTTTAGTCTGTTCATGCTTGTAGCTAAGAAACTGAGACTAAAGGGATCGGGGAAAAAAGATGATGGGCCATAGCTTTTATAGCTCCTCTTTTTAATCATGGTGCTTTACTAGGTTAGGAGACTGACCTCCAGGCAGTGGAGAGGGGAGAGGTTTCAATGCAGAGCCTCAAGATTCACTCCCCCAGGTTTCCCTTTTTCCCTTTTTTCAATGGGGAATTGAGCTCTGTTTATCATATTCCAAATTAGTTCTGTTTGTGAGACAACTTTGCCTTTCATAATAGAAGCAGATTATATTCCAATATCTTTTAGTGAAAGAACCACTGTTGCAATCTTTATTTACCCTCTATCCTTTAAAAAAAAAATATCTTAGGTTCATTTGGATAATTAAATATTTAATCAATATCATATTTTTTATCTACTTTTGATACACCATTCTATAATAAAGGAAACTGGACTGAACAGAAAAAATCAAATTATTACTTGTAATAATAATTAGTACTAATAAGAATGTTGAGGAATCTTGAGATACAAAGAATGTAAAACAAGAAAGGTTGTACAGATGTTGAAGAAATCTTATATGGCATGAGGGGCTGAGAAACTCATGATTTCATGTGATCTACACCGGTGTTGGCAAGAACCCTTGCAAAAATTGCATGTCCTTTTAAAAATTATTTCATCCTTACTGGAATTCAGTTCTTAGTGATTTTCCTAGATGGATGGTGGTTGGTGTGTGAAACTTTCAATGGCACAGTCTAATCAATACCATCAGTGTCAGGATACTTTCCTCTTGTGTTTCAAGTGAGGACTAAGATTATTAATGGGTACAATTTCTTGGAAACAACTTGATATTTATTTTCTAAAACTTCCATGTGATATGGCTACTTCTGAGCTGCACTAACATTTCCCTTCCATTAATCACTGTGACCTAAGATGGGCAGGTCCTTTTGTGGTTTTCTTTTTTTTTCCCTTCCCCCCATCTCAAGTACTTGATTTTGGGAAGTAGACACATATAAGCAGCTTGTATGTTAATGAAAATCGGCTTACTTTCTCCAGGGAGTGTAACAAATTCAAACTAAAGCTTTAATTTTAATCTCCTCCGCTAATGAGGACTTTTATTTGTATGACTTCAAACAATGTGTTAATTCTGCACTGATACTTTGGGTACACAGTTGCTGCCTAGGAACAATTTTTTGATGCTTGATATCTGAAAAAACACTATTGTACACTAAAACATAATTCTAAACATAAAAGAAATTTTCAGATGGCAGAGTGGTTTTATTAAGGCAAATTAATGACTACTTGAAAAGGAAAATTGTCAGTGCATGGGTGCTGGAGAGTAACTGAAAATGTGAAAAATGGTAAGCTATCTTGTAATTTCCTCAGAAGCAAAATTTTCTAAACGATGTTTGTGTATCTTAGGGACGGTAGTCTCCATTATGTATAGGACCCCTCATGCCAAACTCTTCTTGAAGTTCATGTCTAATGTAGAAGAGTTAGGAGTTCCGAGTTTTAGTGAAGTGATGAAGAATAATTTATAAGATAAAACTGAATTTCCAGTGCAAGTGATATATAGAGACAGGGAGCCAAATAATGCTTTTGAAGCAGAAATGTTTGTGGGGACAATGCGGAAAAACTTAATCTTTGCTGTAGATATTTCTTTATAGTTCTTATTTTGTAGGCTTTCTGGTGATACAGATGAATTCTTATTATTTATCATAAAAAATAGTCCCCAAAACTCACAGAAACAACATTAAGGTCTGATTGAAAAATGAAGTTAACTGAGAACTCAGAATGGCAAACCTGTCCCTCTTCAGTGTTATGATACAGTTTTTAACTATATGATAGCATATTATTTTTACTATCAGCTGCTGCTTCAGTTAATTCACTTATGAAGTACTGTTTGTGTGGTATTCTTTCTAAAAATCTTTCTCCAGAATGTTTTTACGTCCTCCCAAGCTTATTTACATGCATTCCCCTCAGTCTACTACCCTAGGTTCTGAGTGTTAAATAGATCAAAGCTAAAAGCAACAATATGTGGCCTTATTTTAGCTTATATATTAATTGTCTATTTTAGTTTCTTTGACAGCTACTTTGCTTTCAGCAGATGTTTTCAGTGAAGAATTCAGTAATACCTAAACCCCTTTAATACAGTCATGTGAGTCCTCATTTAGTTTTTTCTTTTTAATATACATTCACTTATTTCTCTAGACTGAATGTTGTCTACAATCACACTGTTCATATCTTCATTTTTAGCTCTTTTAGACACTGAATTTTTCACGTTTTCATTTTTTTGTGGTTTTTTTTTAAATCACATGCCAGTTTGAAACACTTAATTTTGATATTGTAAACCTACTTGTTAAATGGAGCATCAAAGTATTAAACCGTATCTGTGCTGCAGTTAACTTTTTTCATGTTTCATTTATCTCTAATTTATTTATATTAACATCAGTTAATTTGGGCTCTTGCAGTTCACTAAAAGGATCTACTAAACACCACATTGTATCTTGGGAGTAAATAATTCTAAAGAGCTTGTATAATATAAAGCTTATCATTAACTGTTTCCCAAAGCAAAGAATCTTGCTTGTTATCCATGTTTCCAAAGCCTCTTGCTGGGTGTTGAGTGTTTTTAATGCATTAAGAAATAGAGGGAACAAAATTTGTCTTCTTCATGCTCGGAAGCCCCGTGTGTCTGAGACTGTTTGTAGCGAGTGGAGGGAAAGCTTGTTGCTTTGTTCACTCTTCTTTCAATTCATGGAAGAAGAGCTGAGCCAGTATAACTTAGAAGCAAATTGTGTTACCCCAAAGGACAAGTTACCTCCAACTTTAATTTTCTTACTCGGGTTCTTCTTCATATAATTTCTCTGCCCCAACCTTAGAACAAGGACGTGCTCTGTACCTTTCGGTTTGACCCCTAGCAGAAAAGACTACTTAGGAAATGCTTTAACATGATTTTCCAAGCATGTGTACCAGGAACAGAAAATGTTGCTGGTAAATGCATGATGTCTGCTTCTCTACCTATAGGAACACAATGAAGAAGTGGCTGAATGATGTCTGCAAGTTAAACTAGGAAAGAAAATGTTTGAGAAAACTTGGTAGTAAAATAAATCTCAACTGAAAAAAAAAATTAGAGGGAGAACCTTTATCCATGATTTCCAGATACTTAAAGTGTTATTTAAATTCAGGATTTTATGATTCATATGAAGTTTATGGCAGACAGGAAATATCCAGTGAGGGGAAATGCAGAACAGGAGTTATGACTTAAATTGAGATAAATACTTGTGAGTGATACTGGTGGTTTATCTTCATTGATGGTAAGGCTCCAATGACTCTTCATGGTGGCTTTTCCTTATGTGGAAAAATTTCCTAATAGACTTAATGAGGCTGACTTCAAAAGAGGTAGCATTGGCCTCACCATGTAAATATTTGCTGTTTGAGTAGTTTACTCTTAAAAGAGTAAGCTTCATGTCATAACTTCCAGTGTTTTAATATTTTCCCCCAACTTTCTACACTCTGTTCCATTTTGTTTAAATGCACAAATACAATTTACAACAGCCCATGATGCACTTTATTTTTGGTTGGGGGAGGTTGCTCTAATTCAGCTCCTACCCCTCTTATTCAGGCCTTCAACTGAAAAAAAGCTGGTGAGGCAAGTTGCCACAGAGACCTAGTTGTTATGTTTATGCTTTGTCCTAGAAATAGCTTCATGCTTGTGCTCCAGCTCATGCTTGTTTAGCATCCAAACAGCTGGCATTTAAGCCTGCCTCAGATGTGGGCTTTAGATAAGCTTTAGATAAGCTCTGAGGCATGAGGGAAAAGAATGCCTTGGGTGGACCTACTAGAGCACCATGTGATGTGGTATGATCAGGGACAGTGATAGGTCATGTTTGTCTCAGCCCTCACATCTGGAGATGTCACATGCAAGGAAGTAGTAGAGGACGAGTAGAAAGTGTCCTTTTTTTGACACTGTGAATGCATAAAGAGCAGCTTAGAGGGCACATCATGCCACAGTCTACCATACTCTTACACAGGATATAAATTAGGCCGGAGTTCTTGAGTGTTTTTCTGAGGCTAATGAAATATATATGTGTGTATATGTACATATGAATACAAATATGGAGTTAAATGTCTGCACATTAGCGTAGCAGCTTTGCCTGCCTCATCCACCGTGTTCCCATATAGCTTCATGTGCAACATGAATAGGAGGAGATTATAGTATTACAGCCCTGGGAAGGGTCCTGAGAGCTTGCCAAGCAGAAGAACAGTTGTTTAATATTACCTCTGTTTAGAAGCAATTATATCCAGGAAAATGCAATTTGGATCAGACCTCCTAAAGCTTGTCAAGGCTAGTTCACCCTTAACTATTTCAAAACCAGGCAATGCATCTAAAATCAGGAATTTGTTTCACAGATTGTCAAGGTGCTCATGCTATCGCTGTGCCTGTGCTGGGCAAAATACCAAAAGGAGAGGAAGAATGTCAGGCAAGTGCCTGTAAAATGTGATATTATTTGGGATGCTCAAACTTTCTGTCACTTTGGTTTTAAGCTTTAGTGATTGTCCCATAGAACAAGCAGGCCATATTGAGGAGCAAGGGTTGGATGATCAGAAGGAGGGGAGGATTCAACTGAAGTGGTGGTTTCTGAATAAAGTGCTGACAACACAGGGGGGACCCCTTAGTCCACGCTGGTGGGGCAGGAGTACTAATCAGATGATGATAAAAGGGAATGGAGCTTTGTCTCCGTGGAGGAGGGAGAATTTTGCCCTAAGGGTTGCTGCACTCTGGGGTTGGTTGCCCTCACAGAAACAGCTATCTATCTCTCCCATATGCCTTCCCCAAGCTTTTTATGATACTAAGCTGCTTAGCTTTTAGGTTTGAAGGATACTTCAAACAGAATTCTATTTTCTTTTGCTACATAAATGGAACACAATGTAGGGATGCAAGCTTTTGCTATTTAGAATACTGGCTCTTAGCTAAGGTGGCTTCTCTTCTGTGTTTTGAATTTTACTTCTCTAACTCCATCTGTGGCTGCCTGACACATCCATGCAGAGTAGCAGGTAGTTGCTAGTGAGCAATGAGAACCTCCTGAGCAAAGGTCTAGCGATAAGTTCCCGAAGTGATGCTGGCATATTTTTCTTCCAAGAACTTGTTCACCAGTACTGCATCTCCTAATGAGGTTTCTCTGGTTACAAGTTAATGTTGATTCTGATTTATATCTGGACCTTGTAAAAATTGATCAAAATTCAAGGAGTGAAACTTACTTTATTTTTCCTAGGTGTGATTTTGCTGCTATGATAGGGAAAATGCTGACTTTATTCTGAGCAGTTTTACTACAAAGGGTGGTTCTTCATATTGCAAAATACTTTGCTTTGCAACCAAGCAGCAATGGCCAGATGAGCCCATCTGCCTGTCATCTAGACCAGTTCCCCATAGCAGAAAATGATACAGCCAACATTTCTACTGCCAGTTCAGCTCTGGGAAAAGATTTCAAAACAAGTCTAAAGGGGAGTTATTTTCTTTCTTGCTGAGGTCTTGATCTAATCCTGGCCTCAAAATGTGTTTTTTTTCTTATTAAATGTTTCTTAAATTGGGTTATTTAAGATTGGCAAAAACTACCTGCTTCTCTTGCAGCATTTTTCTTCAAATTATCAATTGCTTTGGTGGTTTTTCACTGTATGGGAATTAAACTTCTACCCAAAGAAAACCTGCTTTTCTGAGTTGATACTTGCACATGAAGGTTATTCTTGTGATATTTATTCTCTTCTATTGATATCTGTGGAAGAGCAATTTTTTTGCATCTGTCTTTGACAAGTCTGAATCACCTGGTTTTAAAATATTAGGACAACTGAGAAAGTACAGTGAAAAATCTACAGTTTTAAATTCCTGTGTTTTAAAACCAGAAATCATGGAGTATGTGATAAGCTTATATAGGAATATTTTTCCAGTTAAATATATAATTTAATATAGAACAATTTTTCCCAATTTCTGATCCTTTCTAAAGGGTTATCTTTAGTAATAATTTTGTCAAACTCGGGAAAATGTGTGATAATCAACCTCAGAAGCTGCTGGTATCAAAGAATCAAACCGTTGTCCCTAACACTGCAGGTCTCATTACAATGCGCTTTTTGATTTTTTTTTTTTCCCTCTCTCTCCCTGCTCCAAAATGACAATCATACAGTGAATAACCTTGAAAAGGTTAAAACAGAAGTCTATGCAGAAGAGCTTTTGTCTTGGATGTCTTCTGCGTGTAATAGACAATAACAGCTGTACAGAAGCACACATTCAGAATTTCTGAATTTTGCACATTATGTGCAGAAACCAAGTGCAGTGTTAATTAACCAAATGTGCATAAGTATTTTTAACCTGGTGGAGACATGCTACTGATTACAGTTACAGTTGTGACTGCTATAAGAGAAGATTTAAAATAATGTTAAGAATACAAAAGAAAAAGGTACATAAGTGAAGTTAAGCACCTTCTTAGTCTCTTCTCAGGGGAGTCTAGCAACCATTTCAGAGCAGGCAAAATAACACTAAACAGAGCAATGACAGTGAAGCTGTATGTAGAGTATTTGATGAAATACAAAATTGAAAGGGAAAGGATGTACAGACCATTTGACTTTTTGGAACTCTCATAATGTGGTATAACACATCCATTTTGCATTCTTTTGGAGGAAAGAAAAAGGCAGGATTTTAGTAGTGGCTCCAGTTGAAAGAGAGGAGATGCAAGCTGGTGACTGAACGTCTTCAAACTCAGCCGGTGCTGCCTTGTCTTCCAATAGAAATTTTGCGGCAGAGGTGCCAAGGATATGTGCCTGGTCTCTGCAACCCATCACGATGCTTCTTGCATTCAGGACCATGCAGATCTTATAAAAGTCAGTTTACAAGAAGACTGTTACTCCACCTGTCCGGTTCACTATATACTCTGGCACCAATTTGCAAGAAGCACGTACCTAAACATCCATCAGTAACATCATCATAATTACCTTTGGAATGACCAGTTATCTGTCATGACAGGTCTTTCTGCTATTAAGACTGGTAAAGAGGAAATTGAAATCTTGTTCTTAACTCTTCTCTTTATTTCAAGTATTGTTAAATTGCTTCCAGTGTTGTCAAGTTACGCTGACTCCTGTCGTACTGGCCCACCCAGTGCTAGTTCCTTCTGAAAGGCAGAAAAATGCTTAGAACTCTTTGCCGGGATAGAATGTGGGTTGAAATATGCTGCACTAGTGGGGAGCTGAAACAGCTGTTAGCTGGGGGGGGGTAAAAGGAGGACTGGAGTCTTTGCACTTTTAATGGTAGGTCTGTTACCAGCATTACATGGGGAAAGGTAGGCTCAAAACTGAAATGTAATAAAGTCAGAGATTGTAATTGTGTAACACATAACTGAGCACGCAGGGTGCCTCACTCATGTGACGTCCCAGGGAATTAAAAGCTCCGAAGTGTTTTCTAGAAATCAGTCACTTCCTTTGGAAAAGAAAAAAAGGAGGAGGAAGAATCTCAGGGCTCCATTGTATCTTGCGGATGGATGATACAGTGATATATGAGACCAGCCCTGCTTTTGCTATTATAAATTCCCAGCAGTCGCAGGGAACTGGAATGTGCTCTCTGCAGGCAGGCAATCTGCCCACACTTGAGGCCATGAAGGATTGGGCCAAGAGTTGTATTTTCGCTACAGAGCTTCTACAGTTCTCTTTTGTCTCAAAATATTTTCTTTATGCACTAAAAAAAACCCTTGTAAATAAAATTTGAACTGGGCTACAGTAAAAAATATGCCTTTAAAGATGATCCAATGACCCCCTTGCTTTAAATTTAAGAAGACGAGAAAACTTTAGATGACAAGATTTTCATTGATGATCCCAGGTATGTGTGAGTAGGGGTAAGTAATAAAGAACCAGAAAGAAATAAAGAAGGAAATTATGAAAAGGAAAGGAAATTAAAGGTGAGATTTGGCAGATCTGTTGGGAGAGATGGAAGAAGCAGACTTCGGAGATGAACAGGGTGGAAGGAAAAGGAAAAGGAATTGTGAAGAAAGGAAAAATAAGAGAAAAGAAACATACCAAAAGGTTCATAGGTTTCTCTGGAACAAGCTTCAATGCAAATTTGAGATCCTAACTGCATAGAAAGAGTGGTGACAATATATGGCATAGGGTACCAAACTGGGACGCTGAAAGTGGAACTAGCTGAAGGGGAGAGGAATGCACAGGGAATCGTGAACAGTGGTATCTGAAGTGAATCACTTCAGAAATCTTGCATGGGAATTTTTGTGGTGTTTCCTTTCCTGTTCAGGACCTGTTTGGGGGTAGTGGTCAGGATATGATGCTACAGCTTTTTGTGTGTTTCCCTAAATCTCTTGCAGTTTGATGTGGATGGACATAGCTGAATGGATGCATACAGATAAAGATGTATACTTGATCTGTGTTTCTTTCTTATCAGTGCTGTGTACCTCTTATCCTCCCTTTTTTATTTTCACAGTTCTTGTTGGACATCTCCTTAATACTTCTTGTCATGTCAGTAAAGTCTTGAGTTGTTTATCTACAGTCTCTAGATGCAGTCCCTCCTTCAGGGCTAGTTTTTAATCCTCGATAGAGTTGGAATTTGGCTGTACTAAGAAGCATCCTGTATAAATGGTTTCATCCTCACTGAGAAATTTAGATTTTCTTGTCTATCCTATTTTCACTATTATTTAAACTTTGTTTGTCCTATGTCACTCAAAAGTTATTTTGCTTTATAGCTGCCTCATCAGACTTTTCCTCTGCTTAATCATTTACAGTTGTCTCTGAAGATGGTTAGGTATAGTCTAGTAGTGCTGGTGAAGAGCCTAGGAAAATACAACTCGACTCTAAAGCATCTATTTTTTTTTCTGAAATAAAAAAAGATTTAAGGAAGTGGTTATAATGTAATAAATCATGAGCTATTAATGAGACTGTTTTACTGTTAAAATCCTCATTAGACACACATACTGCTAACAGGACTGGTAAATTAGAAACTGTGTAAACTGAGATCCCACTTTCATTCTGTGAAAAAGATAAATGCTGAAGCGAACTTGACATTGGCAATGCATAGTGCATCATGTAATAATTATTATACTCAGAGCTGCAGTAAAAAATAAAAAAAAAACCCTAGTTTGGTTAGCCTGTCATGTGTAGTGACTGACTATACTTCAACAGCCCTTACCTTAAAAGGAAAGCATGTGGTAAGATGCTTTGCTGTTATTTCAGGCTAAGATTTCAAGGAGGGATGTGAGCTGGTGCCAGACTAGATTTTGGTAAATCCTTTTCATTAAATAAAATGTGGGATAGATGTTTTATCTCTTCAACAAGCTGTCCTTCAAGAGCTTGGGGATCTCTGTGACAGTACTCTTCTGTAGAAGACTGTTTGGAGCCAAAGTGCCTGTGTGCCCCATGAGCCTTTGGGTTTGGGAAGCCAAAACCGTTTGGTATCAAGCCTGGGGACTCCGAGTGATCCAGCAGTTCATCCCAGGGAGCAGAATGTTGCTTCCGCTGCTGTGTCCTTCCATCTTTGGTAGATCTGGTCTGTGTAAATTCTTCTTCTGATGTATGGTCTCTGAAACCTACGTTAACAAAGAAGAAAATTTGTAGAAGTTGAGCAAAATTGGGTTTGGCTTGAACATTTAGAACTTTTGAAAGAACTCAAAATAATTTAATCTTTATCATTTACCTAGGGTGTGTATATCCTAGAAAATCTGCTTTGAAATTTCAGGGGCAAATACTACAGATCTATGTCCTAGTCTTCCACTTATCACTTGGAAAATGAAATCCAAACTTCGTGATTTTGTTTTTATCACAATGTATTGGTCACATTTACTTAGCATAAGAGTGAAATTTGTTATTAACAGCTATAGCCAGCAGCATGGAATTCTGTAATCTTTTTGCTATTCTGGTAATAGAGGTATTCTGTGATTTAGTCTAGAAATAATTCATGATGACCACAACCAAAAATATTTTCTGTTTCACATACCATTAGAGCAAGTGGGTGGGGTGGTCTTGGGAAAAGACTGAGACAGGAGGCAATCGTGCCCTTAGTTTCAACATCTGTACAGCTGTTGTGCTGACAACTGTTTCACATCTCCACTCCTCTGGTTTAATGGAACTCTACTGTACAAGGACAAATGCTTTTAACTTAGGAAATGGAGGTCCATTTCCCAGGGGCAGGGACAAGACATGTAAAGTTCTCTAGCTGATCCACTTTTTGGACTAAAATAAGACAATGTGTTAGGAACAAAATGGATTGTTTTGATACAAAGGATGAGATTGGACACAGCAGGTTCTTGCCATGTTGTGTAGAGAATTGTTGGAAGATGCTCAGATACTTCAGTGATGGAAGGAAAGGATGCCAGATAAAGAAAGGCAAGGTGATTTAAAGGCTGTTACGAGGTGACTGGGGCCAGTGCGTAACTTTTCATGCAGTCAGTCTATGAACAATATTTTCTTGAATATAAAAATCTTGATAAAGAAATACTTTAGTGGAGTTGTGTGGGATGGAGGAGAAAAGCGAGTAGTCAGCATGTTGGCAGAAAAAATGGAAAAACTGAGCTATATGTTGATAGAGCAGTACAATCAAGGGCTCAGAACCACTCATTTTTTTCCCCTTTGGTTTATTCAATTTTACAGTGTAAATTCCAGGAACCACACTTTTATCTGATGAGATTTATACCTCAAATAATTTTGTTTGAAGGCAAAAGCATAGTTGCATAGCAGAGGTCAGGAATCTCCCACTTAAGTAACTGACTGGTCTTACAAGCAAGATCTCCCCTCTCCTGCACAGGTACGTGGTGCTGTTTGACTGAATTCAAAAGGAAATCAGTAGCCAAAAAATGGTGTATTAAGATAGGGCTAAAATCAGGCATACATCAGAAGGTATGACAGTTCTTGGAAATCTTAGGAGACAGTTCAGAGAAGTTGAGGATCACAGTCTCTGAGGAATATAAAAGTGGGGGTAAGAAAAAGGAGCTGCAAACCACTTAGCCCAGGACTGCTTCTCAACAGAATAGCCAACAGGTCTGTACCCTGGCCTAAGGACTTGGCATTCAAGTGCCTTCCAGAAGAGCATCCTACTGAAAGACGGATCTAGTCCCTACTGACGACTCTGGAAATGCCATCTTCACCCCTGCCCTCTCTGAGATAGAAAATACAGTTGCTGTTGGTAGGATTGGGCAGGGCCCCAGCTAGAGCTGTGAGCTCTGCAGTGAACAGCTATTAAGAAGGTCCCTGCTCACAGAGCTCTCCACCTGAAAGGACGGATGGGAGAGAAACAGAATGAAGGTGAAATGATGTACTGAAACTTGTCCTGGATTTCTGAGACAGAGACGGGAACAGCTCACGTTCTTCCCTTCTGTTGGTGCCTGGCCTATGGGACTGCATTGTGTCCTGGGAAAGACCTTTTTGCACTTGTCTGTGTGGGGTGGGAGTGGCAGGCAGTCAGAAACTGAAGTGACTACTTGGAGCCCCAATCTCTGGAGTAGAATGAGGAGTATTAGGCTAAATTAGTTTATAGTGCTAGAGTGGCAGTGGTTTGGTGGGAAGAAGATGCTCTATGGCTTAGTGGTTGCTCAGAGATTCCATGAGTCCAACATGAGCTCTTGATATGGTCTAGTAGCAGAAAATAACAAATATCATAGGAGCTTGTGTAATGTATTAAGCAATCAGTTGATGATTGCCTGAAGGGTCAGTGGGAGACTGAATGTCTCTGAAGTGTAGGAGGATTTCTATAAGACACATGCTTGTAGACCCTGAGTAGTAGCACACAGCAGAACATCATTCCTGTAGGTGCCTGGATAGGTTTAAGTCTTGCACCTGAAAGCACGGTTCATGTTGGAACTAGCTCTGACTATATTAAAACGCCTGTCCCTATGCTCATGCTTTGAAAGGCATTGCTTACACTATGGCAGCAGTTAGTAGGGGCTGCCATACAAGCTCAGAATGACAACTCCTCAAACCTCCTGTAGGAAATTAGAAAGGCAGCTCTTTCCAAGGGACTGTAATCCTTAGTCAGGCACCAGGAAATGGTATCTTCTTTCAGAGGCTTTAGTCCAGAAAATTATTGCATGTACTCTATACTGGGTGGCTTTGTTGTTGTCCTTCACCCTGGATGAACTCTCAATTCAGAGCTGGCTGAGGTGGGATGGTGACTGGCAATGTGGGGGGAGAGGAGAGGATTTAAGGTGTGACTGTAACTCTCCTTCATTCATACTTTTGTTGTTCAATGCAAGGTGAAATCCTAAGGCTGATCTGCTTTGTTGATGCTTTGATTTGAACAGCAGAAATGTGCATAGTGTAAAACAGGCACGCCAAGAGCTGAAAATAAAATAACCTGGCTGGTTGTGTTGCATATGGGGTGCCTGTTTTCTCATAGTTTTTGTTTCTTGATCTTGCTGAATGAAGCTAAAAGATAAAGTGCAGAGGGGTAAATCAGGTGAGAACACTAGGAAACTGAGCAGAATAGGACAATTTTCACATACTTTGCACATGGTACTCCTGTTATTGAATTCTGATAGAGCAGGAGAGTTTTGGACTTTTTTGCCTCTTGGGAGGGTGAGACTACTGATTGTTTGATCTCCTGGGTTCTAATCCCATTGCCCCCAGTGTCTGCAGATTGGATCATGTGTTATCGTGAACTGCTGGTTACTGCACCCAAGGCAGTGCCTGCACAGCTCCTGCCAGGTGTAGCCTGCACCTCCTTGGAGTGAGCTCTTAGCAATTATGCTGTTGCAAGTTGGATTTTATACATCACAAAACGTAAACCCGGCTTGAGGTTACAGTGAGGAATAGTTTCAGACTTTCTGTTGCAGTTATTCTGTTCAAGCATAATTTTTTTTCCCTTCAAGGAGATGAAGTTAGAGTCTGCAGAGTTTTCATTAAAATGAAATGAATGACTTGATCCTGCTTCACTTAAGCCAAGTAATATTTCCACTGGAGTTAATAAGAGGTTTTTCTGAGTAGCATGTAAGGATGAAGCTCTTTGTTTGCAAAAGCATCATTCATCACTTATTGCAATCTGAGGATCAGAGACTGCTGCTATGTACTAGAGTGAAAGTAAATGGATTAACACTTAGTGAGTTTAATGTCTTGACCTTAAATCCTTTAACCTTATTATGTTAAATTACATGCCATTCTCCTTCCTAATAAATTCAGTAATCCTTGTTTTGTTTTTCTGTGTGCTCATTGCATGGACACATCATCACATTAACCATGTTACAATATTTATTCAAATGACAGTTCTTCTGCTTCATTTATGTAGCAAGCATCCCTATAGAAGAAAGATGCAGGCTTTTATAATTGCAATACAGAAGAGCACTTTCTGAAGTCATCAGGGCAAGTTGTAGTTAACCAACCATCAAGGTTAACTTCTTTTGTCGAAACTCTGTGGAAAAGCATTCTGGGGAATACATAGGGAATTAGTGCCTACAGAGATTTTGCCCCAGGGATAAAAATTCTATCATCAGGTGAATGCCTGTGTGCTCCACTTCAGCATCCCTATGGGGAAAATATATCCCTATGCTTTAAACTATTAACCTCTCCTTTATTTGTAAAGACCTTGGGTGGCAGAGTTTGTAAGAGAAGAGGGAACAGTTAGGAAAACAAGCTAAGCTTATTTTTCCAATGTAACAAAAAATTAGAACTGTTGTCTGCAGTTTTACCGAAAGCTCTCATGTGTCTGTTTATGTGAGATTATCCAAACTTGTGTGGTTTCAGTTGAACAAAAAAGGACCCGAGATTTTTAGATTTCTTTCAGCCAAAGAATACGTTAGACATCCACAGGGGCAGGGGAGCAAGCCATGAAAAATAAGCTTCTGTGAGGCTTGGAAGCCTAACGTAATTTTTCCCTGTCAGAACCTTTGGGCTGAATTCTGCTTTGACTTGCACCCAGTAGAATCTCATTGGTTTTAGGTAGGATGCTTCCAGTGTAAGCCACATCAGAGTGTGGCCATTTACTTTCAGTCTGGCAATAGGTTTGAAAATACTCAGTACTGAAGAAACTGGAGATGCTATGATTTTGAATGTGTGTGTTACTGATACTCCAGGAACTGCTACATTTCATCAAGTCTGCTTAGGGGATAAGAAAATGAACTCCATTATTTTTAGGAAAATGCCAGATGTTGTCATAATATGTCACACGCTTCTGTCAGTGAAATGTTTTTTAACAACAGTACTAATGTGTGGTATTATGCTGATGTTGTACAAATAACTAGATGTCAACCTTCATATCCTCAGCAAACTTCTTTTATATCTGTGTGTCTGCTTAGATATTAACGTTATTTCAAAAAAATATTCTTTTAAAAAGGAAGTGAAAATGGGGACTTGCTGAGGAAGCACAGGTTGCAATGTCTCTCGGTTTGAATGAGCACAGAAAACCAGAACAAGGAAGGGAATCCTTTTTATGAGGAATGATAGAACGTAAGCATGCGTACTCAAAAGTTACTACTCTGTGAGTGTGTACATACATATACACACATGGATCTACATGCTTACCAACATATGTTAGGTAAATACTTTTCCTTTACTCTCATGGGGAGAGAAAACTGCCACCGCTGCAATTTCAAATTTACATAAATGTAATCTGGCAATTTGTAAATTTGTAAAATAGGCATGTGAAATGCATCAGTTTTTCTTTCAGGCGCAAATTGGCCATAACCCCATAAATAGGACATATGTCATTTAGAGCTGTATATATTGTTATGCTGCTATTTAGGATAAATTTAAATACTCTTGGACACAGAATTATTAGATTATTCAATCTTGCAAAGAGATTAAACTCTGTCTTTTACTACTGTTGCTACAACCGTTGTGCTGAAGGCTGCTTTTACACAACTAACTTTTCTTCTCTTGAGGATTGAGTACTTGCACAGAAAAGTAGTGCTGTTTATTTAGCCAATCTGGGTGAGAACCTTTATTTGCAATGACACTTTTGGAAGGTAGTAATAGAGTACAGTTAGTACTGAGAATTTTTGCTATGGAATCACCTAAACAGAAGACAGCTTTGGTTTAAAGAGCTAGATCTATGAAAATATTTAGATGTAATAGTTCTCTTGATGTCATTGGAAACTGTGGTGGTGTTCCTTTGTGCAGCCGATCCTAACAGAATGGTAGAAAGAAAAGAGGAATTTAGGAGGAGGCAGAATGAGAACATGAGAAATTGATTAGTGAAGGAAGAAAGAAGCTCAAATCCCTACCTGGAACCTTGGCAGCTCTTTCCTATCACAGAACAGTACTTTGCTATGTGATGGATACTTTTATGTACTGTCGTCTCACTTCTGTCAGATAACTTGCCTATGCTGATCTTTGTTTTTCTTGTACTACTTCATGCATGTTCCTGCATGTTGTCAGTTGTCTTAAATCTTTTCTGTAAGATCCTCAGAGCAATGATTAGTCTTTTCTATTTTAGCTTCTCACACAGAACCTGAGGCACTCTTTTAATAGGCCTTCATCACACCACTGGGAAACAGTGCAGGGCAGCTCCTTTTCCTATTTCTTCCCAAACTTCTGACCATCGTGTCCTAGAAGATAATGTCTTTGAGATAATCCAGCCTTTTGTCCAGCACCAACACTAGAGATGTAAGTTAATGATCTCAGATGAAAGTTAGCTTTTAGTACAAATTCCAAGATTTGTGGTCTGTAGCTGAATAGCCAAACCTCATTTTAAGGCGTAATTGTAATGTAAGTAGTGCAATCCTAATGACATACTTTTGTGGATAGCAATCACGTTAATGGTTGTATTCATGAAGTATTTGCGTCAAGGAAAACTCGTGTGGGAATTTTGTTTTTAGAGGCTGTATTGTAAATAACTTACATAGCATTTTCCAAAATAGCTTGGTCAATCATGTTTTAGCTGTGTTACAGGAGAAATGTTCTTCACTTGGGGGAAAACAAAAAGAATCTCAGATCAAGGTAAACTTAAACCAGGATCACATTACTAGTTGTTTTTGGCCTGAAAGTTGTAATTTAAGAAAAACAAAGGAGAGACAGCCTTGGAGCTTGCCTAGATAACTGACAAATCTCAGCAAGTGACACTTTGTTTTAATTGAATCCATATAATTTGAGAAACTCTTGGTTTGCCCTTATCTCCCTGGAGATGATCTCCTTACCACTGGATTCCCCTTTGAATTTAATGTGAAAAATCCCACAAATTCAAACTAAACAGATACATTGAGGCTAGATGGGCTACTTGAATGTTTAAGGTATTTACAGTGAGGTGCAACTTAGGTGCTCAGGTAATGTTCTGCTTGTGATGAAGCCAAGCTTCCCGAATAACACCAAGAAACAATTGTGGTTTCATATTTGTTTTCTTTGTTTGTTCATTTTTTAGCTTACCAGAATGCCCATTTTAATCCCTTTGGTATACTTTCAGACAGCTGCTAAAAACATTTGAACTTCAGCTTTTCTTGATTTGCCTGGCCCCACTTGAAAAATAATGTGGTGAGCTCATTGGCATTGCTGATTCCTTGTCAGCCCATTCTGTTTTGTCCTGACTAAACTCTGTTCTCTTGCCCTTTTTTTTTTTTTTTTTTTTTTAGAGAGAGTTTGGTTTTGTATGTATGTGTATTTTTGGTCTCTTTTTTACTCTTGTGTTATTCTAGGCTGGTTAGTTTTTAATTGTGGTTTCCTTGTTTCTGCTGTGATGTTTGTTAGCAATGTCTCATGACAAACAGTATTGTGATGGAGACTTCATGGAGGGCTTATGCGTTGCTCCTCTGGGAGCTTGTCTGCATCCATATTCATGCTGCAGGTGTCAATGTGTCCGAGCTCTAAAGACACTTGTACCAAAGTAATGCTTGCTGGAACTTGTCCTTACCTGTTCTCACTTCTGTCATCTCTAATTACCTTGGGCAGGAAAGGGAGTAGTAAGGGGACCATTCAGTTGAGAGAAGATTCCTAAGGAGTCTTGGCTTGAGAACAGTTTTGCGGGTTCTGCCTTGCTCAAGGTGACCACTGGCACACTAGAGCAGGAAAGCTCTAGCTTTCAGGCTTTCTTCTCATGGCTGCTCCTTGGCCAGAGCCCTTGATCCCTGTGCAGAGGTCTATAACCCTAGATCTCCACACCTTCTAATGCATAGAAAAAGATCCCACAGTTTAAATGTTATTTAGGTCTGGGTACATTCAGTACAATTACAGATCCTGCTGTATTTCTTCTGGCTTGGCTGTGGCCACCAAGGGTTTTTTAGACATCTCTGACAGACTGGAAGATGCTAAGGGAAAGTATATAGGGAACATGATCCCCCTTCTCAAAACAGAGTAGTGTGCAAGTTTCATCACTGGGAGTTCTAGTGGACATTGACCCAAGTGAGACAACTCATTTTCTCTTGGGGAAAATTGCCATGTTTCTGGATGATGTTGGCAGAGGTAAAGGGTCCTGAGTTGGGTGTGGGTATCAAGGCCTGCACATTGGAGACGGAAGTACTATTGGGTGAAAAACAAAACCAAACCCAAACAAAACCAAAAAACCACCGAAACCTCCACATTTTGAGAGACTGGAGGAATACTGTCACATCAGATTTTGTTGCAAATTTTACTTCTGCCATTGGAAACCCAGCATTTCCATTGTGAAAAGATGTTTTCTCTAGTGAAGATGACAACAACAATAGTTCAAATTGAACTTCAGAAACTTTGCTAGCTTGGCACAGTTCCACTCTTGGACTGCCTTTCATTTTATGATTTGCTTGTAGCTCAGCAGGAACTCCTCTCAGAGGCAACAGACATTTGGAAAATGTGCTGTTAATATCATGATGGGTTTATATAATTTCTTATATTATTGAGATGTTGCACTTAGGGCTGGACAGCCTTTACAACCAAGAACAGTAAAGTTGGGCTGACTATATAATAACGAAAGGTGGTGGTGTGAAGTCACTTAGATACAGTAGGACTGTACCTTGTAAGAAATAACCTCTTCCCTCTCCCCAGATCAAACCCATTTCCTCTGGCAAGAGGGCATATAGTCATGTAACATTAATGTCTACTATAATGTCTTAGTTCCAGTCTTGTACCACCTCTGTGCTGCTGTATTACCACCTGATTTCACACATGGGCTAAAATGAATCATCTGCAGGGTTTTTTAATAGCAGTTCTGCTGTTACTTCCCACTGTAATGTTAGCAGTGGCCCTCGAGTGTCTCGGTCTTCCATGTGTTTCTGAGCCCAGTCTGACACAGTTGGGCAATTTGAAGCAGTAATGATTGCTAGTCATTGGCACACTCACCTTCAAACATAGGTAATCTTGACATTTCATGCTTCCTTTGTTACTTCTCTTACAAATACTCTGTTCTTCACATGTGTTTCTCTCTACACTGTTTATTTTCTCTGATCCTGTATGCCATCATATTTTCCTGATTTATCTTTCGTAAGCATCCTTAAAACTTTTCAAATTGTGCATTCTTTTGTGCATATATCAAATGATGGGGATTAAACAGGCTTACTTTGTTCCTTAGTTCCTGAAAGCTAAACATTTTCCATTAATAAGTAAGGGTGGCTTTTTTTCCCATGAACTTTTATTTGGAAAATAAATATTTTGTCTTAAACTAAGACTTGAATCACAGTGAAATGTTTAGGTTCAAGCCAAACCAACACACTTTTATTGGTTTATTTGATATAAATTCAGTGCTTCAAGGGACTGTAGTTTGGATCTTGCCCCCACCATTTTTATCCTCAGCGTTTAGGGACTGCAGAGAAGAATATAGGCATGGGGGCCTTCAGTTGCAGTTTGCCCAGTCAGGGCAAAACTGTTCTCCTGAGGTGAGAATTCAAGTTGTTGCTGTGCTCTCTTCACTGGGACACAGTGAGAAGCACGTTATCTGTGTTTCTGTTCCTGAGTGGTGAATTCTTCCTTTTCTTTTCCAGAATTCACTGATAGCTTGTGAACATTGAAAGGTTGCTGAGCTGCAGTCAAGAGGCAGTTAACTTACCAAGTATTTCCTCTACACTTTTATAGTTTTTGAAAGACCTTCTGCTCCTCTGTCATCGCTGCAAAGACAAATGGTTTTGTGGCATACTTGAACAATACCGGACCTTCCAGAAAGAGTAGCTATATTTGCCAGGAAGTCTAGCATGTAGGACACAGCTGTAGGTCCATTTTTCAGGGTCAGCACTTTCAACCACAAAATCGGTGGTCGGTTTCTGCAGTATGAAGACTTAAGCAACTTTTAACTTGACGGAAGGGAGTGCTATCTAGCTACATACTGTAGAGATGGGGCATATTTTCAGCTCAACAAATAAGAAGTAGAGTCCACAGGAGGTCAAAGGTTTAAGTTGGGGGGAAAAAAGTAATGTAGTAGCTGTTGCAACCTTTACTATTAGTGGCTCTTCTGACAAGATACCATATAGGGGCCAAACCACAAAGTGGGCAGAAATGAAAACCTATGTATGAGAAGATTATTCTCTTTGACTCCCCCTGTGTCTCTTTCTCTACCCAGATACTTTGACAGGAATTTATGTGCTACTTGCATTACAATTGTGCATGACTACTAGAAGACAGTGTTGGGTTTGTGTTTTTTTAAAGCAGTGATTCTACAAGCATGTGCCCACACTGGGACGTAAAGATTTTTATTTTTAAAAAAAACTATATTTATTTCTTTGGTTTTAGTCCTTAATTTGCTGAAGTTTGAATTTGGAAAGCTTATCTTCCTTTGTCCAGCTTGAAATAAGCAGGGAAGCAATGGTCAGCAGAATATCGAACCAAGCATTACAGTGTCAGTAGCAACTTGTAAGCAGTAGATGGCACAGCAGAGGTAAGAATGAACTGAGAACAGCCGCTTCGAGCAAGTTTCTGCCTGTATCTTTAAGCAGTTTAAGAATACAAATAACCAAATTAGGAAGGTTTGTATCTAGCCTGTAGAGTAGTTATTATGCTTGTTAACTCGATCTTTTATCCTAGATTAACTGAAGTCTTTGAATTGTAAGTATAATACCTTTTCATGGTGGGACACTTAGAAAATGAGTTTTCTCTTTACATTGTACCGTCTGGTAAATGAAAAATAAACACTGTATATGCATGTAATAAAAGTTATAGGAATCATATGCTTATGTACGTTCCACCTTTCATGATTTTTCCCAGTGAATGGATGCTGAATTCTTGTAGCTGTTGTGTCAGGAAACAAATCTCATGAGCATAAACTTTACACTACTTTGTGCTTTGTAGCTCCCAAGATAATGATCAAAAGCTTTTCTCAGTTCATGTGCTGTCTAATGCATGTCCCAGGAAGTTATTAGGTATTTGCTAAAGACAAAAATACTGTTTTTATTTCCTTTTATTGAAGAGGGAAAAGTTACAGAGTAAACAGACCTCCAGGTACTGGGCTAATGATCACAAAAATACCTCCGTCTGTTTCTTAGAGCCCACTTCTTTATTTTTTACCTTTTCATTTGTACACGGGAAAAGCTTCAGATGGAAGGTCCTGGAAGACAGAGGGCACAGGGGAGCACGGTCTGTCAGTTTGTGAAGGGTCCGGAGCAGGGAACTCATCTCACTTCTGCTATTGACTTGATGTGTGACCTTGGGCAAACCACGTTTCCTCCAAGGGCCTCGCTCCTCCTTGCCTTTCACTGTGTGTCATTCAAAATAGTGTAAAATGCTGTTGTTGTGATTTATTGACCTTTTCTATTCATTCAGTGTTGCACAGGTGTAAAGAAGAGTCAGATCCTATTTGCTGTCTCTCATTTATATCTTGTGGGATGGTTTCTTGCTACTGTTGGTATAAGTCCAGAAGATTAAAAAAAATGTTGCTTTTCTGTGTCACTTTCCTGTTTACACTATCTTCAAGTAAACTATCCCATGATAAATGAGAAACAGATTAGACTTGCATTGTTACCCGTTTCCACAGGCACAATGCACACCTTCGTATCAGTGTATTTCTTTGGCCAATATAACTAAAAAAAGCAACACATGCTTACTAGAATGAAAAGGAGGGAATTTTTCAGCTCACGGCACAAAGACACATGTTCACCTTGATTCTGCAATGGAAATCGATCCAGACACTGAATTAACCAGGGAGTTTGACAGTATGGTATGAGTTACATTGAAGAAAAACTTAATTTTAAAATGAAACTTTGCATTAAATTACCTTGTATAAATGATACTGCCATTGCTTATTGGGGAAATTACTTATTTTAACACAGGTGGCTGGGTGACAGTGAGCCTGTTCTAAACCCAGAGAAGTCACCGGGGTATACTCTGTGACAATACCTACAGATCACATCCTTTGCCCACTGCTGCCAAAACAGATGCTCCAAGCTATTACCACTAAGTTGCAATTTAGTGCTTTGCAAAACAACACGTATTGTAGCTCTCTGATGTAGAGTGGGAGAGGGTATCGAATGGAAACCTTTGCATCCCTGCAAACAAGCAGCCACAGAGGCGTGGTTGTTGGCTACTCTAACCTTTTGAGGAGGTGACCAAGTGACCTAAGAAAGCAATAATATGTTATTTTACACTTCTGAAATGTGTTTTTTAATGTGGTTTTTTTCTTTTCTTTTTTCTTTTTTTTTTTTAAAATTGAGGTCTGGATTTCACTGTAGGCTGTGAGAATCTCTGAGTTCCGGCAGAATCTCTCTTATTTAGGGACGAGGTAAAAAGTCAGTAGGTGGTTTGTTGTATCTGCTTTGTTCCAGTTGTGTGTCTCAGGAAAATCCTCTACCATCAGCTCTATCTCACGTGATCTACACGTTTCATGACTTGATGACATTTACACTTTTCTCTGCCTTTTATGTTTTGCCTTTACTGAGGCGCAGTTCACTTGCCTAGATTTTTTTTCTTGACTTCATTAGTCTCTGTTCACACTAGTACCAAAATCCTGACATCATTTCTTTTAATTAAAGATTGGAGCTTAATTATACAACTAAATAATTTTTTTTTTTTTATATTGCCTCTTAAGTTTAATGCTTGAATTTTTGAAAGTTTGTTTTATCTAACATAGGCAGTATGGTAAAGATTCTCCCAAATCACAAATTGATTCACAAAAGCTGAGAATGCAGGAGGTTTTCTCATATCCATTGTGCTTTTAAGCAGGCATCAGTTCTTTTATGCCATAAGAGGAACAAAGAGCCTTAACTTAAATTCCTTAGATGTTTACAGCAAAAAGTGTTTTGTGAGTGCAAGGGAATACAGAAACATGGTGGGGCATTTCAAGTGTCTTGTGTACTGAAAGAAACTTAAAAAATTCTACCCAAACCAAACAAACCATCACATCCCCTCTCCCCAAAGTCTGGCAGAGGCAATGTGGAGGAGATGGCAAGATATCCTGAGATTTTTACAAAGGTTTAAAATGGGCTCTGCTTTCTTCTGTCAGTGGGACACTCAGACTAATCTGTAAATAGCGTCTGTTTATCATTAATTGCTGTGGCTCTGCAATTCCTACCTCCCACTAGGACTTCCATGAAAAATAAGATGCTCTTGGCCAAACAAAATTCCATGGGGGAGGAGGGGGAAAGTAAACAATTAGTAACGGGGTAGGGCACCAGTATTTAAAAAAAAAAAGTAAACAGTAATGGAAAGGAATGTCCTGTATTGCTGTATAAGAGTAAATAATTTGTAGCAGCAGAAACTAATTAAAGACTATATAGTGATTCCAATATTGTAGATGGTTTTCAGAATGCCATTTTAAATGGCAATATTGGTGAAATTAGGGTGAAATGCCTCTTGGTGGCAGACAGAAAGAGCTGTCCTGTCTGAGAGAGTCTGTCTGTCTCCCAGCAGAAGCAGTCACCTATCCTGTGGTTGCTGAGACAGCGCTGGTTTCTTTGCTTCCGCACATGTTGTCTTGTTTCTCTGTGGCTCCTGCTTCTGAACTGTGAGCCTTAGACATATTAACGTATTTGACTGAAAACCAGTTGAGATCAAACATGGTAGATGTTTTGATTATGTCAAAACAGTAATAATCGTTGATATCCTGTGACACTGGTTTCTAGACAATTGCATTTGTAGCATCAAGTGATGGAGCATATTATGAAAAAGCCTTTCCGAATGAACTTTGTACAATTGACTAACATTTTTTTTCATGTGTCTTTTTCTGATTTTTTTAACACTGGGTGAAAAAAAAAGAAACTATGTGAGAACAGCTTTCAGATTTTTATTTTAGTCTTGTTTAAGTACTAGGAAAAATACAGGGAATCAAATTCCTGAAAGAGGTTGACTGATATATATTTTTTGGTTTTCCGTATATGTTATTTCACCAAGACTAAGGGGAGATAGTTGGCCAAGTTCAATCATTTAAAACAGTCCCATAGAAGTGTAGCAGAGTTAAAGACACAGCGTGTTTTAAACATTTCTAGTCAAACTGCAGTGACTGTAGCCTCCTCTTGGGTGTCTATGGTCTATTATAAATTGATTTTCCTCTTGTATCTAGTAGCTTTAACATTAAGCTAGTAGCATTGTCCTGAACTAAATCTAGCAAGAGAGAGTCCTAACAGCCAGTCCTGCTTTCATATGCCTAGCAATTGTTCCTCTGCTTCCCTGCATGCTACATCTATTCCCATTTACTGTAAAGTCCCCACGTAACTATTAATAGCCTAGGGTCAAAATCTGGATATTGGAAAATTCAGATTGACTCAAGCTATCAGCTATAAAGGGAAATAAGTGTGCAAATGAAGGCTGTGTTTCTACCCTGTTCTATTTTGTCCCTAAGGCCCTTTTCATCAGCGAACTTCAAAGCAAGTTGCAAATTTCTAGAGAGTTTCAGCTGGTATGTACGTAGTGACACAAAGTAATAAGCCCAAGATGATGGCTGTTACCTATGACAGTGGTGGAAACAGAGCACAGTTCTCTTGGCTTGACTGTCTAGTTTGATGATGGTGGTTCTTAGCATGGGCCTGGAGATGCTGGGTCAGACTAAGAGTTCACCCATCGACTGTCTTGGTCCTGACTGTCATTTCTGTGCACTTAAGGAAAGAAAAAATAAATTCTGTCCCCACCCACCCAGCTTACAGCAATTTTCTGTTTAAAGACTTACTGAGTTAAAGATCCTATCCGGTTCTTAATATTTCATAATTACCAACACGTTAATTTGCTGTGAATTTCTCATCTCTTCTTTTGAATCCATTTATGTATTTGTTTTTTCCACCATCTTGGGACAGTGAGTTCTGCAGTTTGTGTTGTCTGAAAAGTGCTTTATTTTTTTTGTTTTTAACTAGGTATGTGATAATGGCATGAAGCGCCCCCTAGCTCTCATTTTATGAGTAGAGAGTGAATAATTGCACCCTATGACTTTCTCTACACTGTTTTTACAGACCTGTGCCATGATCCAGCAAGACCTGTCTGTATTCCGTATTGATGAGCCCTCATCTTTTTGTAGCTTCTCCTCTGATGGGGAAGCCCTTTCCTACCTCTAATTCACAAGGCCACGGTTTTCTATGTTTTTGCTAGATTAAGCAACCAAAGTGATTAATTGATTAGGAATGGCAAACTTAGAGCCCATTATTAAGGACATACAGTTCATGCTAGTGCACTTCTCTACGAAGAAACTCAGGATTTTGAGCTTTTTCCTGTTACTGTTCTCAGCTTTAGTTCTGGAAAATACTTATTTTGTTCATTTTATTAATATGCTTATCTAAAATGTGCAAACCTCATTGTTTCCCCCCTCACTGGTACCGTATTCAGCAGTGAAAGCCCCAATTGCTATCATAAGGAATTCCACTACTTGTTATGAAAT
Organism: Tringa tobata; assembly: GCA_033628505.1. Lineage (NCBI taxonomy): Eukaryota > Metazoa > Chordata > Aves > Charadriiformes > Scolopacidae > Tringa > Tringa tobata. Next base: position 7,969,997 of record JAHREE010000567.1, read on the forward strand.
CTGATTACTTATGCCTATTGTATCTTATATTCCACAGTATATCACGTAGATATTTTTATATTTTTTATTCTTTATTACACTTTCCATAAATATTGTATGGGAGTCAGACTTACTAGCTTGTAAGTCATAATTTCTCTGATACTCAAGTTGATGGCCTGTTACTGAAGGTCAGTGTCCTTTACTTCTTGACTGAAGTTGTATGGCACAAGCCTTGAAAAAGTAAATTCTCCCACTCCACCTTGTTAATATACATCAGCTTTGAAGTGGTGGAAAAGTGGGTATTGTCTCAAAGGTCCATCTTGTTTTCTTGATCTTCCTGTCTTGCATTTAGTACCAAACTTCATGTTAACTTCCATCAAAAGCAGCAGTATTAGAACTGTCAAGCTATTTCACCAAAGCCATTGATGTTATTACATGAAAAATGTTGTGATACAGAGGAACTGATGTTCTTTTATCAGACAGCCCAAAAATGAAGATGGTTCTTGGAATAGTTTTAAATGAAAGTAATACTTTTTTTGCTGGAATGATTTTTGAATAAAGGCAGGTAAACTAGAAAGTTACAGTATTATATCTGCTCACATAATCATGAGAATGAAAAATACCAGGGGTAATAATAGAAGTGGAACACAATTTTTTTTTTTTTAACTGGAGAAGCAATTTGCTTTTGCTTGTCCTCCATTTGGCTGTAGATGAGAGGCATTGCTAAAAACGCTTCATTATCTGTTAGCTAGTAAAGCTTTTCTTTCATCAAATAACACTTACTTGATGGCGGAAAAAATATTTCCCTACTTTGAAGACGACAGCAGCATACTGTCATGTGGCTTCAGAAAGTGACAGTGCTGACATAATGGGTTTTTCCTTTGTGTAACTTACTTTCTCTAGCATGTAGCAGCATTTGAAACAAATAGTTCTGGTTTTGTATATATAGACAAATTAAGAGGCAGCAATTTAGGGGTATTATCCAGAGGTGCTGTGAATATGCAGAATACATTCGTTCGGAGTGATTTTGGAGGCTAGAGGAGTAAAATGATTCTGGCAAGGGTGAGTGCAGGCATGGGGAACAAGAAGTTCTGTAATGTACAACTTTGAGTGTGGCTGTTTATTACTCTGGCTATAGCCAAGACACTTGCTTCAATCAGATGCTAGTCAAACCTTTTTCTTGGCCATCCTTGCTCTTTCTCTTTGTCCTTGTATTCACATATAATCAGAAAGTTTTATTCCAGCTTTGTAATGAGTTCATTAAGTTCCTGTTCTGGAACCTTACCCCTGTCAGCACATAACAGAAGTCGCACAACTATAATATTTACTAATAGGTGTGGAAGTGTAGAAGGATCTAAACATACCAGACTTGATTTTCAAAAGTTGACTAAGAAAGAAGAAAGAAATATTTATTTATTTAAAAAAACATCCAATCAACCAACCCCAGAAATCACTGTTAGTACGGTGACAAAAGCGCTTTTGGCATTTGTTCAATACATAGTGCAAAAGATTGATATTCACTTCGTGTTCACTCTTGATTTCTATGTGAAAATGTAGGGACATTGGAGATATGCAAGACAGTCATGAATGAGCTAATGTATCGTGGAATGCATCTTTTTTGGATCACCAGATTATTACAGAAAAAAAACCCTGTTATTATAACTATCTCAGAAGAAAACTTATGAACTTTGATTTCTTGTTTTCCTCAATGCCGGAGTGTCTTAATTTGGTGACTTCTCCTAAATAGCTATGTATACTTAGAACTTGTCAAGTCCAAACTAATTTTCAAGTTACATCAGATACAGAGTACTGTAAGATCTGTAGTATTTTGTTCTATGAAAAAAATATTCTGAGAATATTTTGTTCACGTGAAATTGTGCAGAAATGAAAGAATTGTACTCATTTGTCTGCTATTGTTACTATTTAAGAAAACTATTGATCTTCTATCTCATGTAGGTCTAAGTAGGTCTGTGGTTATACCTGAGTCTTGAAGGTAGTGATATTTTTCACAGGGCTCACTTTGCAATGTCTGCAAATACTGTGGGAGGGACAGAATTTCTAAAATCCATCTGCGGTCAGATCTTGACTTTCCAGATTAGGCAAATATTTGTCATCGTGGCTGGGGGGACAGCCTGAATAAATGGAAAGAAACCAAAACAGTCCAATTGGAACAAAAAAATGTCGCTAAACTTTTAATCAAAAAAAGAGCAGGTCCCATTATTGTGTACTCCTCAAGGAATTGCCTTCCTGAGGCGTCCTGCCCTGCTTCCCTTGTTAGTCTAGCCAGCTTCCTATGGAGGAACAACCTTCTCTCCTTCCTCTTGGCTGGATCCCTGCTGAAGCCTTTCAGCTGGAAATCCTGGAGTGCTTGAAACTAATATACTCAACATGGCTAGTCATTGTACCTAATGACTTTCTGCTTGAAACCAGCATGGCCTTAGTTTTGGATCTCATCTGTTTAGGCAAGAGAGCACTGCTCAGATCTCTAGAGGGGGCTTGCCCAGCCAAGATGAACACTTTTGCAGCTGACTGGAAAGATAAGCACATATGTACGTCAGAACGTGTGTATGTACATATGGATGTGATATGTATGTTAACTGCCAGTGCAGAAAGTGAAACGTAGCGAGCAGTGTTCTCAGTTTAATTTTTCATGGAACAGATTTTGAGGTGGGAAAATGTATAAAATAACTCATTTTTTCAAAAACTAGTTTGATGAGTTAGCAGCAGTGGACTTTGCTTAATTATTGTCAGTTTGGAAGTATCCGTATCCTGTGTTTTTGAGCATAGAAAAAAAATTCTGAATTCTGTCATGAAGCTCTGATTATATTAAAATTTCACTTTTAACCTAAGAAAAAGGGAGGGTTATGGCCTACTGTTGTTTGTTTGTAGATAGTAATAACCTGTAACTTAGTTGAAGGGAGACTGTTTTAACAATTCAAAGTGGCTGTATAAAAATTGCAGGAAAAAATCATGCCTAGAGGGTTTATACCAATGTTAATTGATAATTCTATCTATTTTGATTTTGTGTGTTAAGGTAGGTAAGCTGCTTGCGTAAGCTTTAAATCTCGCATTGTTGAGTCTATTTTTCCTTCAGGCTTGAGCTTAAGGGAAGGAGAACCATGTAAACCATGTGCAGCTTCTCCACTTGTTAAGAGTAGATGCAAGCTTTTTTTTCCTCTCTTCTCTTGAAGAATCAGTGCTTCTCTACTACTTCATTCTTTTTGATTGTGATAGTAGAGTCTTTCCTCCTGTGTTTAATTTAGCTAATGGCAGAATGTGTCCTGACAAGTGGTGAAGAATGCTATTGACTTGGTTTTGATTCATTTCCTGAGAGGGTGAGCCTACATCTTAGGTACTGGGTTTTTTTAAAACCAACCAATTAACATGGAAGCTGTGTGGGAACTGGAACATCCATTCTGTGGAAATTTTTGTGTTTCCAACTAATTTTTCTTTGCAAATCTGATCTGAGTATGTCTGCCAAAAGGACTGCCCCCTTGGGAGCTTGCCTGTGGGTGGGCTGGCTAGTCTTCTGTATCTGGTTTTCATTGAAAGATTTTGACAGTGTCAGTTCCTGTAGAAATTTTTTACAAATCAGCATTTTTCCATTGAAAAAAAAAAAAAGTTTCTTTCTAAAATTTCTGACTATCTTTAATAAAAAACAAAATAGAAGGGAAACTGAGGAATTTTTTGACCTCATCTGGCAACGTCCTCTAAATGTACAGTAGGAGAATAACCTGTATCTGAATGGTCCAACTGGCAGGCTGTAAGCCTTAGCGCTGCCTGCAAGCTGATTTCTTTTGACCTGCCAAAGTAGATGACTAGAGAAAGCGCCTTCCCAGCCTTGCTTCAGGGTAGCAGAATATGTTCCAGTAGGAAAAAAAATAAGAATGAGAGGAGGAGTGGGAAGAGGTGACAGAGTTCCCTTTTGCTCACCCAGATCACCAACTGCTGCATACAGCATTGGTCTTGGCAAGGTTTCTCATGTGAAGTGGGGAAACAGTAGTCCCTGCTGTTATTTTATTTCCCTGACATCCTGTGGTATGTACACAAAAAGTCAGTGCTGCTGGGGAGGGAATAGGTCTGCCTTCAGGAGGTGGTATCTGGCCTCAGGGTAGAGGTGTGTTCTTGAGTGTCCAGTTTAAAAATGGTGGTTTAAAAATGGCAGTCCAGTCTTGGAACCAGCATTTGGCTCCACCACCAAAAAGACTAAGCCATTCTGTAGTTTCCCAGTTCTATATTAGGAGGGTGGTAGGTTGCTTTTGCTTTCTGCTGGAATATAAAAGCTAGTGAGACAGCAAGGAGCTTTTATTTGTAATGTTAAAAGATATTCTAGGTGGGAAGTAGTGATAATTTTTAAAACCAGTTGGTTAAAAGAAACTTTTGGATCCATCATGTTTAGCAGCACAAAGTGAACTAATAGAAATAGTTCTGTTACCATTAAATCTGTCAAAAACAAGTTTGTATTTTTAGTTCATCTTTTTATATTTCAGTTTTGGTCCATGTGTGTTTACAAACACCCAGCACTAGACGAACTGTAACTGGACTTAATCCTTTCCGCTTGCTTGTTAAATAAATGTAAACTGCATGTTTCTTTGACTTCCATAGCCCTATAATAAATTACTAGTTTGTGAAGGATCGAATCCAATGTATTCTTCATCAATGAAATCTCCACAAGTGCCCCAAAACATAATATATTTTCATGCTGTTGCACTTGGACCAAGTCAAGCTGTGCTGGTAAAGCTGTCTTTGGCTAAGTGCAAGCCTCCTAATCCATAGGTTATGGCTCTGCCAAGTCTAATGGGACTTGGGCACAGCATGAAAACATACTGTTCCAGCATATGCCTGGCTGTAAGCAGGGAGCCCAGTTCCACAGGTCCCACCCAGTAAACATTCAGAACAGATTGCAGCACCCTTTATCACTGTGTTAGTGAGAATCATCAGGAGCTCTCAAGAACTCATTAATTATATTTTTCTGAGCATAGTGTTTTGGCATTTTAAGTACAGCTAATTACATGCAGATCTTAATCTTATAGTTTTTTTTCTTGTAATTAATTATTTCTTCATTATCTTTAAACTATTTAACTAAGCAGTTTACATCCTGCTCTCCTCGTTTCTTTAGCAGATGTCTTGAGAAAACAGATGTTTCAGTTTTCAAGAGAGAAGGCTTATCCTTTTCTAGATGGAAGAAAGCTTTTCCGTCTTCCACTGAAAGCAGTTCAATTGATAGCACTGGAAACGTAAGGGAACAAGAACATTGCTCTTTTGTGCTAAGCTAAAAAACTAACACTGTCTAATATTATGACTGGAATATATATATAAAAATGCATAAATGTAAAATGCGTATTCCAGTCATAGATATATATTTTTATATATGGGTATATATAAAGAAGTATATTAAAAAATCATATACCTTGAGGGTTTTTGCCTGCTCTGAGTTCTTAAATATTTTGACTAGGTTTTAAAAAAAGATACCTAAATGTTGGTTAATCTGGTCTCACTGAAGCTGGTGGCAGGCTTGAGAGTTTGGAAACATATCTGAATTGAGTAATTTGTTTGGAATCTTCAAGTGTTGTTTAGGTTGTGTTAGATTCTGTGCCTGGTGAATAGTATTTTATCCTTAGTCTGCTTGACATTGAAGGTGAAAGAGTTAACTTTTAAAGTAGATCTTCCCCAAAAATATGTTGTCTACAAATCGCTTCTGATCTCATTATTTAAAACTGCTTTTACTGACAAATTAGCTTCTGTGGCCAAAAGATAACTTAGATTAGTCTTTAATAGATATTTGGAGATAATCTTCGTTAATTAGGATTTATTAGCCTTCAGCCAGACTCCAGTGTTTGATTAATCTAAGGTAATTAAACTCTTTTAAATCTGTCTGACTAATCAGGAGGAGCAGTCCTGTGTAAAGCTGTAGTTCTTCGTGACCAAAATCAATGTGAAGTTAGCCTGCCTGAGCATTTCTGGACTGAATCCAAGAAATTGAGATTCACTTGTCGATCTTGCGTATTTGGCTCCCGTGATAACTTCTGTTCCCATTTGCCCTATTTTGTGAGGCTATGGCAATACTATAGATCAGTCCAGTTGCTGACCTGACATGCAGTGGAAATATTTTCATTATAACCATCCTATTGCAATATGGAGTAAAGATTATCCAATTATAAAAACAAAGAAGCAGTTTAGCGAAGGGTGTTGGGCCACAGTGAATCAGAAGCATGTATTTCTTGTATTCTTCCGTGAAAAAAACTAACTTTGAATGCTGTCTTCTGTCAAGTGGATGATGAAACATACCCAAACACTGACAATACTCCCTTCTGGTGTATGTGTTGGATATACGTTTTACAAGCTTGGATATTAGCAGTGATTCAGGTTCCCAGTGGTACCAGGTACATGTGACTCCTCCTTTGACTCCTAACTCAATAGGAATAATGTGTTTAAATACCTTAGTAGAGGTTGAATTTCCCTTTTGAATTTTACAGAAGTTTTGATGATCCTTCTTCACAGTTTGTAATTTTAGTGGGATATCTCAAGAGATAATTGCTCTACTTCTTGAGCTCATATAGAATCTCCAAGAAGTTCCTTTGCCCAATGTATGTATCTCAGGTGGGCTGTTCTGGGGTTAGCACTGTTAAGCTCTCTTTTTCTCTTTTCCCTTCTCTTTTGCAGACCTGTGATTATGATTAAAGACTTCGTATTTTTGCGTTTTTTCACATACCATACTCGTCTAATCTATGTAAATAATATCAGAGGAATATTTAGTTAGTGGGACAATGGAATAGGATACTCCAGTTTCATGCACAGTTTTGTTTTTGCCTGTTCCATTAGGAAATGTTTTCCAGGCGTTTAATTTAAGAAACACTTGTATAGAGATCAAGCAGAGACTTTGCATTTAGAAAGTCCCAAATTATTTCCTGTCTATAGAGTATTAAGAAATGAAAAAATTTGAGAAATTGCCTGGGACTTGCTACAATCTGAGACCCAGGCCTTGACAGAAGGTTTGCAGCCACCTGGACAGTAGTCCCTCCTTTTCAGGCCCCCTTTAAAATGTGAAGGTGGGTGTATGCAATCCTATCAGATAAGGTTATTGATACCACTCATGAACTTAGGTGCTTTGCTGGGTTTGAACTGATGCTGATGAGGCCAGCAGCCCTCAAAATGCTCTGAGAAGTATCTGCCTAAAAGGTTAGAGAGAAGAATTGCTGCCAGTACGGAGAGAGAGTGCTCCTCAGAAGGAATGTGTACACACAGATGTTTGGCTCTCACTGGAAGTTCACTTGATTTAGTATTAAAATGTGGTGTTAATAAACCAACATGAGAGTTGTAGCTGACATATTGGCCAACTGGTGGCCTAATATGATCCTAATTAGCAAGGTCCGACATCAAATAAATGTGGCTAAGTTTACTCTGATGTATCAGTTCTATAATCTAAGACCAGAGAGATCTTTTCCTGACACTGTATATGTGCAAAACTTGTCTGAGCTTGTCTCAAATTAAACTGTTTTATGTGGGTCTGTGCTGGTTGGTGCTTTCCTTAAGTACAGTGGAAAAATACGTGGCATGCTTTTATGAGGATCATGTGTTTGTTTTTACTATGACCCCTCTCTAAAGCAATTTGAGAAGATTCCTCCTTCTTTCCAGACTTTCAGCTGGAAAAGTTACTAGGTCATTTTGTTTGTTGTTATTATAATTACCTACAAAAGAATGAACAAGAATGAAAGTGTTGTGAAGAACTTACTGGCATCATGAAATTATGTTTTACGTTAACAAGTTATTTAGGTAAATCTTAGTTAAAAGGAAGGTATATTTAAAGTGTTCTTTAGTCTTGAAGACTGACTAATTTTAAAAAAACCCAAACTTGGGTTTTTTGCCCCACATTGTGACTGAAGATATTTAACTGCATAAAATAAGCAAAGGCCACTTGTTCTCTTGTTGCATCGAGTCCTGTTGCTGTTGCTTTTTCCTTTTGTGCTACAGGAATGCTTCTGTTTTAAGCTGCAAATTAAATTCAGAGTTTTTTTGAAAGTAATAATTATAAATCAATTAAAAATTTTCACTAGATTTTCATGGACTAGGCTGTATTCCATTATTGTCTTTTAAGCCTGATATTTCATTGCTCTCTTCGCAGAGTCCAAGGGAACACACCTTATTTTTTTTTTTTTAATTTTTTTTATGAAGCAACCATTTAAGAAGACAGGAGACTGGATTACAAAGAAAGCAAACCCTGTATTTACTCAACATTGCAAATTTTAATCTCTAACAGTTTGAAAGAATGTAGTCAATACTGTATTAATTAGAGATCTAACAGTTTTCCTCTCCTTCTGTTTTTATTGACACCTGCAGTTTGATATCTGTTAACACTTTTGGGTATGTTTTACATAACTCAAAAGCTGAAAAAAGCCCTCAAATTTTTCTTGCCTTTTTTTGTTCTGAGAAAATGAAACAAAGCATGAGAAACTGAGAGGTGACTTGGCTCAAGTTCAGGAAATGCAACAGGAGCTCTGAATCCTGGAGTTTAGATTCTTATTCAGGGCAAAACTTCTACAGCTGAGGTCAGTTTTTCTATTTACAGTTAAACCTGCATCCATAATCCTTTTACCTTGTGTTCTGGTTTGCAGGTTAACTCTGTTACTGTGGCTCATTTCACTTTAATTACTGACTGAAACACATTGAGAGATATTGACATGCCTTCATATATGAGCCTTCTGTATGATAACTTTGAAAACCACCCAGATGAGATGAATAGTAGCAGAGTGTTATTTTCACCTGAAGACTGGATACTGTGATATATGAAATCAAATGAATAAAGTTCAAGGCAAAGGTCAATGTTTTGGGAGTCCTGTTCTTCATAGACAATTAACTTTCAGTTGGTATTTATATTTTGTATCTAAGGTCTTCTATCTGGTTAAATGGAATTCAGTCTCGATGTGAAGCCCATCCAGGGAGGCCTCCGTTGCTTGCCTTGATTGTTCCATTAATTCATAAATACTTATTGCCTTCCTTTTGTTTTTGTTAATCTTGCCAATTGGTATTTGTGGCTTCACAAGGAGAAAAGGACTGAATTTTCACATGAAATGAAAAGGGACCCTTCCAAACCTAGGCACAGCATAACCGAATAGAGCATTTCTGTTCATCATCCTGGGTGTGTTGTTTGGGAAACAGAGGAATTGGATTTACTGCTTTTGCTTTCATATTCTTAATGAGTAAATATCTGAAAAATAGGTAATTAGAAATTCTGAACTAATACAAATGCCATAGAGGCAGATACTGTGTCTCATGTATGCCTTGTGATGTACAGTGACTCAAAGCTGGAAGAATCTTGCATTTTATAACACAATTTTTCTGGAAAAAGAAAGTTCTGAAGGCTATATGTTACTGTTATTGTTAAAGTTTACAGATTTTAATATTTTCTAGATTTGCAATATATTGCCTTACTTCAGGACAAAAAAAACCCTGATCTCAAGATTCCACATATGAGAGTCTCTCCTGAGATGGAAATGTAGAAACATTATCTTCATACTGGAATCAAGTTCTGGGGTCACATTGTCTATGCTGCTTCTTCCAGAGGGAGGCTGCACATTCATTTGTTTTTGAGGAAATGGACAATTCACCATAATATTGAATGTTTCATTAAATTAGAAAATCCATTCTCTGAGTTCCTTTTGCAATTTGATATGCAGCACAAACCTGTCAGATGTAACAGCTCCTGTTTCAGTTTTTCCAAAATTTTTCTTGCTTTCCATCAGAAGATCTGAGGAAATTAGTTAATTAGTTTACACAAACACTACCTCATTAGTTTCATTCAGTTACTTAACTAATGGTTTTATTTCTATTGAAGACAACCTTTCTTTTTTTACTTTTTTTTGTTTTGAAATAGGTGAAAAGTTTATTCATTATCACCTTAGAAAACAGTAAGTTTTAATTTTCGGTGCTCAAAGAGATGTTTTGGAATGCCATGGTGGCTGTCCACATGTTATATAATAAATAGAATTAACCTGGTTGGGCGTAATTCTTGTTATAGTGTTAATACAGCTTGTTACAGCTAGCACTTGATGGTGCAGAGGTTATACCTTGAAGTTCACTACAGAGCCTTTTTTTCTTCTTAGTTTTGGGGTTTTCTTGGTGGTGTGCTGGTGGTTTGTTTTGGGTGGGGGTTTTGTTTTGGTGGTTTTGTTGTGTGTGGTTTTTTTTTTGATTCTTGGCTTGGCTCACAATAACTTTTGAGACCCACAGATTGCTTAAGGAAATGAGGAGAAAAAAGAAGCCCATAGTACTTGAACTAATTTGTTCAAGTCTGTATTCACTAAGTTCAGGCACATATTATCTGGTATGTAGGGAAAAAATAACTATAGTAATAAATCAAAATTATGCTTTGGAAAAGCATTTTAAAAATACAGGAGGTTATCTCTCAGGTTTCTTTATTTCTGTATATGGTACCTCATTACCAGTAAACAGCCTGATTCTCTTCTGTGAAATTCTGGTGAAATTCCAGTTAAACTGCTCTAATTGCATTGGCCTACCGTATAATTATCAGCAGCTTGCATAAAAGATCAGGCCTTAAAATAGCATGAAACACAACTATCTGAAGGTATTGGTCAACACGTGACTCAAGTATGTAGTCATATGCTGGGGGTAAAGGAATTTTAGTAAACTCGCATTTCTGATTGAGTGTTTGTTTATAAGATGTTACAGTATTTATCCAGAATGTCACGAAATCTAGCCCAAAAGGTACATGTGGAGTCTTTGCATTGCTGTGTGTGGGGCTCCATGTGGGAAATAATTTTTTTGGCTGGCTGCTATTGCTCAGACTGCATGACCTAATTCAAATGAATGCTCCTCCATCCACTATTTATTATGTAAATATATAGTTTTTTTTTTTTTAAAAAAACAAACAAACTCTAGAGCTAACTAAAAAAAAAAAAAGAAAAAGCAAGGCAAAAATCTCATAAATATAACTTTTCCTGCAATTAGTTTGGTTAGCAAGGCATAAGAACCTGTAATTCTGTTGTGACAGATGTTCAGAGAAAAGAAATTTTCCAACAGGTTTTTTTTTTCCTAACCTAAATGAGGATTATACAAGTAAGATAAGATTTATCTTTAGTAACTGCTTGATTTCCCACTTAACCCTATTTAAAGATTTTTGAGGATTTATGAAGATTTAGGGGGGGAAAAAAAAAACCCACAACAAAATACTGTCTCAAAAAGCCCCAAAGCCTAACCCTCAGACATTTAATTATTGATGTGGCAGATGTAACAAAGATGGCCTTGGAGGATCTGGATCGTCAGCCTGAGCAGCTTTCTGCGCTCTGCTGGCTCAGGAGAGAGCTGATGCTGCTCTGTCCCTCATCAGAAGGTTCTGCTCAATCCATTTGCTTTTATTAAAAAAAAAAATGAGCAGAGGGCTCAGCCAGTTGTAGAATTAATGCATGATCCTATTATAACATGCTTAACATTTACTAGATCTCTTACTTTAGTTTAATCTAATCTTAAGCTGTATTTGGATCTAAATCACTCCTGTTTGAGAGAGATGAGGAAGATGTCTTGGGTTGAGTAAGGTGCAGTAGCAGTGTATTCTCTGGTGTAATCAAAGACTTCCATCATCAGTAATTGTACGCTGGAGTATGTTTTTCTTGCTGTGACTACTCTGTAAATAAGTACTTCCACAATACTTTTTCTGCCTTTCTATGAGTCGAAAGCACAGTACTTCAAGTTCTCACGTGAAGTGCAATTTCAGGGTTTGATTCTGGCCTGGACCTCATGAAAACATTTAAAGGCATCTGAGTCTGAATATCTCAATTTGTTTGTGTTGCTAGCCATGAGCACTTCTGCTCACTGTTAAAGGTCTCTGCCCAGCAGATGGAAGATCTAGAAATAGAAGATGCAAGAAAGAAAGGATTCAGAGTCAGTGTCTCTGGATATGTCTCGCATATCTTCATATGTGTTCTTCACACATATAACAGATATCTTCATATCTGTTGTGCTCTGTGAAGTTGAGACAAGCAGCTGAGCAACGTACAATGCCCACAAACGTGGTGTCTGCCCTAGAAGAGCTGAGTGGATAACTTACTGCATAAATACTGTCACATCAATGACATGCTTAACTATGTAACTATTACTACATATCTACTGGTCTATAAAGAGAGCTTAGAAATGTGGATGCAGTGGAAGACTAAAAATCCACCAGATGAATCACTAGAATGTGATTTGAGCAGACTCAACCACCTAAAAATAATTACTGTTACCTTTACTGAATGTTATTTGCATCCCTCTAGCATGCAGATATACTCACTGCAGGCTAGGAAGTCATGGAGGTGAGGATGGGAATGGGCAGGGTGGTGTTGGATGAACAAAGAATTTCTCCAGTCTTCAAGGCAGTCATTCATTGAGCTGGGTGTGTATGCGTCTCTGTAGGACTCGCTTCTCCAAAATAGCTGTGGAAAGTTCTGTATCCTGTAGGCATGAAGCTTGCTCTGTTGGTTAAAGTTGTATTTCAGAGTGTATTCTGCGTAGAACGTCGAGCCAATACAAGGAAAAGTGATCTCTCTTAAGACAGGCCAAATAGCTTTTTGACAAATGATGATGAGAAGGGACACCTCTGATATTTACTGACACTGAGGAGTCTGAAATGTTAGGATTTTGGAATGCGCAGAGGAAGTTTGAGCAGATAGTCTTGAGCAATGGAAGATGTTACAGTAAGGTTAGTCCTACCCCTTTTGAATTCCATATAGTTATGTATCTAACATGGCTAATATCTAATAGTGACTTTGTTGTCCTATTGCTGTAAAGAGCAGGAGGTGTAGATGGGGAGTACTTCTTAGGTTCTGTAGCTTTAGGGTGTGTCTCACAATTTCTGTAACTTTGATTTGCTTAGCAGCCGTGTAGGCAGACTAGAGAAGACCAGGCTGATAGGGATTTTGAGCAATGTGACAGTTCCCCTTCTGTGCGCTTGTGTTTCCCTTGACAACATAACGGCCTCCTCTGGCTGTCCAGAAACACTGACAAATAGCAAACAGATTTATTGTGTTTTTTCCGTTGTAAACTTCCTTAGAAACCATGTCAAGTCTTTGGATGAAAAAATATTCTAAATAAACAGACTGCTTAGGAGAAAGAAACAGACTTCCTAAACTGACTATGATTTAGGTCTGACAAATTCAGTTATCCCCTTCAGATTGTGTTTGCCCTCATATGTACATGATGCAATACACCACAGGCTTGTCTTCTACTCCACCCCTTTGAACATAAACCAGACATTTTGGAGATCAGAGTCATAAAAAATCACAAGAGGCAATTATTTAAGTCATTGGATCAATCTGCCTTTAAGGCAGGTTTATTCCCAAGTGTAGATGAACTATGGAGTTTGGGGTTTTTTTGTTTGGGTTTTTTTGTTGTTTGGATAATATTTTGGAATGAACGAGTCTGTGCACTCCAGTTTTAATAGGAGATTTTCGTAGTAAATGTAATAGACATCTGCAGTAGAACAAGCTTCTGGCTGAATATTGAATGTTACCTGTTTGGGATGCTGATGTGTCTGAACTTCTTATCTGACTCTTCACCTGTAGCTTTCTCTTCCTACGAGTTAAGAGCAAAAGGCATTAGGCCAGTTTATCTCTTATCCTTCTGGAAGTTATTTCTTTTCTCCTGCCTATCTTCATTTTCCCTGTCCAAGAGGTTCTCACAGTTTGTAGTTAGCTGGTGCTTTCTGGGCTCTGTGGGGTACATCTGTGTAATTTTGTACCTCTGCAAGGAGATGTCTGCTCTCACCCTTATTTCGATGAGTAATGCAAACATCCAACCCTTTCATTCCTCTCTCTTGGTAACATCTTGCATTCTAGGAGTAACTTTTACAATTGAAAATGCTAAATGATGAAGTTATAAGACCAGCTGGCAAAGCCTCTGAGGTTACAAAGAGGTACTAGAGTGGCACTCCTCTGCCCCAAAACATCCGTTCAATATAGGAGAAACCAAGGGATCCTTATGAGAAATAAGGTGGAAGAAAAGTGAGCATGTTGTATGGAGAAGGAAAGAAGGGCAACCTCAAAGATGTCCCAACCTGAATCTCTTGAGATTCTCTTCAACCAGTATTTTGAATACCTGCTTTTCTAAGGCTTTCCCTGTGCAGTTTTTTTTCTATTGAGATTAATGCAGATGCAAGTAGGTGATGTTAAAAGTGTGTGACTGTATGGCTTGTATAGGGTCATAGTAAGGGACGTGTACATGTAGTAGCTGTAACTCCTTCTGCTTATTTCCAGGCTTTCATTTCAGGTAATTTTTGAAATGAAACTATGAAAGCATAGAAACAGAACTTTCTTTGACTATAGAAAGCATAACAGTGGTGTGCTCTGTAGGCTACTTAAGTAGGCTGCTTTCTTATGTCTTGAATTGTATTTCCACACACATCCGCCCCACTCTGAAAGTGCTAAGGAATGAATGAGGGTTAACAAATATAGTTAGCAGAGAAGAACAATTACATTTCATTGGATTTACCATCAGCATGTTAGTAAGTCATGACACAGATCCCTTGACTGGAAGCATAAACCTGATGGCCATTTTGTCACAACAGTTAATGATCTTGAACTACATTTAAGTGCTGGGGCCCAAGAATAATTTAGTCTTTGAAACAGTACTAAAAATTAATCATAACAAGATGCTGATCAAAGAAATATAGAACATCAAATCACTTAATTGTACTGAAAAATGTATTTCACACATGAATTGGTAGCATGATGATTCTATTCATCTGTAGATCATTTTCTCAGATACAACTTCGTGAAGTCTGTCTGCTGTGCAGTGACCTGCATCATATAAACTAAATTAGTTTCCATGTGTTTTATTATGAAGAGGGACTTCTGGCACTGGTTTCAGTCCTTGCTGTGACAGTATTGACAGAAAGAGAGAGTAGATGGTGCTGGTAAGCATTGCTTCCTGTACTGCCTTAAGAAGGCGGCTGTGGTGTGGAAGGATAAACAGGAGGATTCAGATACCAAGTATACAAAACAAAAGCCATACAAGAATACTGAAATAGATTAGACTGAAACTATATTAGACTGAAAATGAAATCCTTATGACTTTATTTCTTTTGGGTATATGTGTCTGGCTGAATCTAGTGGCATGGCAGTCACTGTGGGACCTGGAGTTATGCTGATCATGCCTCAGCTTCCATGGGGCACCAGGGAAGGTTACATTTTCTGTTGTTCTCCTACTTTTCTGTTTTTACTTCTCCATGCACTGGTTTCTATGGAAAGGGATGGAGATTTAGGGCAGTTTAGTCAGGTCGCTGCCCTTGCCTCGGAGTTCTGAGCTCAAACTTAACAGAAGTTGTGAAACTAGTACTTGGCAATAGCGCTATGTTTGCTGTTTATATGCTAACCTCTCTAGCACCAATGCACGTATTATATGTTGTACACAGTGTCACGTTGCTATCATTGCATTTTATTGTGTTACTTTTAGTTCACACTCTATTCTGCAGCTGTCACTTTTACCATATCATCTTGTTGAAGACTGCATATGTGAACATTAAGGCTGTTGTCCACGTCTCTCATCCAAACTCCTGATCATCTCTTTTGGATAAATGTAAAGATAAGCACTAGAAAAAATAAGCAGCAGTTTTTAATTTTAAGATCTGCATTAATGAAACCTTATACAGTATAATGTACTTTTCTTGTAACTGTACACTTTAACTTCCTTAGAATATGAAATGAAAATATTATCAACCTCAATTTAATCTGAGTTAAAGCTCATTAATCATTTGTAACATTTTCAGTGCATTGTTTTACACACCCAAACATGAATTTGTAATTTGAAACTCAGCCAGACACTTTTCAGGCTCTATAATCCATCCAGAATATGTTTGCAGAAGGAATATTTCCACAACTGCACTTCAGAGAAATATGGGGAAAAAAAAAGGTGGGGGGGGGGAGAGGAAAAATGAGAGAATTGGTATTGGAAGAGAGAACTGTCAAGTATTTTCTAGTTCAAAATTCGTAAGTTGTTGTCTCATGGGAGAGCAAATGCTGGTGAAACTTTCCTTATAAAGACAAACAAAAACTTCTCATGGAAACATTTATTCTGTAGACTTTTGACAAATATTAGTCCTTAAATAATAGTTGCTTTCCTAAAAAACCCAAGATGTATGGGAACCAAGATTGAATCAGGCAGTCAGGTTAAGGTGTAGTTTGGGTAAAAAAAAAATATAAATTCTTGAGATTCTTCTGGACTAAACTGAAAGGACCTACAGGACCTACACTGAAAGAAAACAGCCCATTTTCTGCTTTGTCATACTGTGTTTATAAACTAGATTTGGTATCAGATTTTTGATTTGTTTTGGTGAGTTCCTCTTCAGTGAAGGCCTTTTATCAGAAACAGGAGAAAAATGTTTATGACTATTTAAAAAAAAACTTTACACACTGTGAAAGGAATACACGGAAAACTCAGTTCCTCTCCAGTACACCAATTTTGAATATTTTTTTTTTTAAGTTTACACATTTCAGTCCTTCCCTAATCTGTTGGAGTAACTTTTAATAGTTGAAGCGCAATTTAAAGTCATGCCAATCAATGTATAAAGATAATGATCCTGTGCACTCAAAGATGACACCATGAAATATCCTGTGATTTGGAAAGTGTTTTGGCAGATAAGAAAGAAGGGCTGAAACAATTGGTTAAATGCTCTTCAGTATCAAGTGATAACATCTCTGTAGTGCGCTGCTTTGTTTCTGTAGATAGTCTTGTCTCTTAATTTTTAACATCAACTAAAAAATTATCAAATGTCAAAACACTTGATTCTAATACATATTTCGCATTCCAAAGACTGCTAATGTGGTTCATTGTTATTTTGAGACCAATCAAACAGACTTTTCAACACTTGGCAACAGAGTTTGGAAATATTCAAATATTTCTGTGTTTAGAGGCCTCTGTGGCCACAAAGAAAAATATGCTAATTTCAACCAGATCTTTGTGTTCTCAGCTGAAGTAGTAGCTAGTATGTTATAGGCATATACAAAGCTTTTCCCCTCCCAAGTGATATTATAGCTGTGAATTACTCTTGGAAAACAATATTAATTTGCTGCCACAACCGGATGAGTATTATCTATACTCATTTTTATAGCTGTGTTATGTCTTCTTGCTTCTGCAGCAGTCAGCTTGCGTTTTTCCTCCTAATTTCTTAGAAGGAAAATTGGTTTTAGTGCTTTGGTTTTTGAAGTTGTGGTAGAAATATTTTTATGATCTCTTCCACTTTCTTGCTGCTGTACATCTGGCAGTCAGGCATGAGACTCTGTGTGGACTACATTAAAGCCTTTGACAATTATGACTACCTTTGTGATAGTTAAAATTAACCTTGCTGTACCTAGTAAGGTATTTTCTCCATTTTTTTTTTTTAACCCCTGGAAAACAAAATGTCTTTTAAAATGAGTGTTTGCCTTTTTTTCTGAAATACTGTTGTTTCAATTGCTGTAATGATTAAGCTTTGGTCGTGATTATATTGTGAGAACATACAGGATTCATACTTGAAACCAGTGCGAAGGTGTGAGCAGTTGTTCTAATTGATCTACTCCTGAGAGAGACAATCTATAGTCAAGGCTTGGCTTCTGTTTCAAATCTAGCTGTGACTAAGTTCCAGTTGAGTTTTAATTGATTTCAGTAAAACTTCCACTGTTCAGGTTCTGTTTAGGTTGAAGGGGGGTGGGGTGGCAGGGAAATAAAAAAGTCTGTTTTACTCCATTTTGGTTTGGTCAGTGCCTGCTGGCTGCTGTTTGCTTCACCCTGGGCACGCTGACAGCCCACAGTTCTCAAGCACCAGTCTCCAAAGGAGCTTTCAGCCCAGCCATTTATTACAAGAAAATAACTCCTCTGAACACCGCTTCCCAGGTTTTTCCTGATGCTCACAGGCAGCCCAGATTTGTTTGCAGTTCATCAATGTGCCTTGAATCTTGTTTCCCACCTGCAACTGCTTGGAGCCCCCTGCCACATGGTTTTTCAGGGACTTCTACACCCTTCCTGAAGGAGGCGGCTTGCTGCTCTCAGCTGCTCTCATTCAGGAGCCCTTAAACATACTCTTTGTCAAGCCTTTGCACTAGTGCCCATATAACAAGTATTTGCTGTTTACACTCATGAGCCTTTCCAGAATTTTTCTCTTTGCCCTTGTACTCTGGTACTGAGTTACAAGCACCTGGTGTAATATCCTGTACGAGCAGCCAACGTCTCAAATGTGAGGTCTCATCCCTGATTATTTCAGGTGTGCAATTCAGTGAACACTCTAAATTTCGTCTCTGCCATTGTAAGTGCCCTGGCTACGGCCTCTGCAATGAGCAGCTGGGAAGCCTCAAACCACAGTCAGAGCCACAACCCAGTGTTTGCAGAACTCCCTTGTGATAAAAGGAGCTGTGACCAGCAAGTGGGGCCTGGGGCTGGTGAGCAGCCAGGCTGGGCACTCTTGTGGCAGGGGACAGAGAGTGGGGAGCAGGGAGAGCCCCCAGTCCCCCTCTAGCCCTCAGCACAGCTCGCTCTCGCTCTCTTGCTACCGTTTGGAGAAGTGGGTTGTTTTATTTTTCCTTTTTTTTTTTTATTCTTGGGTACAGTAAGAAAACGCAAAATGTGTGTTAATGTAATTCTTTTACCTCTGGAATGAAATTAAGAGTTTAATGCTTGTGTCGTTGGCTTGGGAATGGGAGGAAATTCAGCAGACCCAACAGTATTATGCGTTAGCCCAAGTGAGACAGGGGTGTGCTGGAGCCAGAGTGCCCTGGTCTCTGGGGACCAGGACCAGTGGGAGAGAGTATTCCTCTTGTACTCAGAGAAGACAGCCTATGACCTGTGAGGTTTCTTTTGATTCACTGTGTAGTCTTTTTTCTAAAGAAAATGGATGGTGAGTACGAAGAATGAGGAAAATTAGTATTAAGCACATTTCTCAATTATTTTCTTTTTATCTTTATCGTTCAGACTTTCAATGCTTTTTCAAATCTTGAACTTCTTAGGAAAAATCCCTAGGTACAGTGTTGATTTACATGGAATTTTCATTTGAACCTTTGAACTTTGGGAACTGACATCCAAGTTTGGCAGAAGGGCCTCTTCTTAAGAGAAAAGCTTTGGTTTGGTTCTTTTTAAAGACATGACATTAGAACTTCTCATGCCTGGAGGTGTTCAAGGCCGAGTTGGTTACAAAGATGATCAAAGGACTGGATCATCTCTCTTATGAGGAAAGCCTGAAAGACCTGCATCTGTTCAGCCTGGAGAAGACTGAGAGGGGATCTTATCCATACTTATAAATATCTGAAGGGCGGGTATCAAGAGCATGAGGCCAGAGTCTTTTCAGTGGTTCCAAGTGACAGGACAAGGGACAATGGGCACAAACTGCAACAGAGAAAATTCCATCTCAACAAGAGAAAAAACTTTTTTACTTTACTTTACTGCTGGAACGCTAGAACAGGCTGCCCAGAGAAGCTGTGGAGTCTCTTTCTCTGGAGATATTCAAAACCCACCTGGATGCGTTCCTGTTCTAGGTGAACCTGCTTTGGCACAGGGGGTGGATGATCTCTGAAGGTGCCTTCCAATCCCTACAACTCTGTGATTATCTTGCTCCACTTTCTAGGTGGTGTCAGAAGAACAATAGAATGTATATCCCTCAGACATTGTTTTATTTACATACTACAAAATGCTATTTTGTTCAAGAGGGAAATAGAAGACGAGCTTGGCTTTTACCTTTCTCTCTTCTTCTTGCTGTGTCAGGAAGGGGTGCTCTGACAACTCCTTTTGTTTAATTACATTCAAACTAGATTCACAAATAAGGACTTAGGTTGAGATAAGTTTTGTACTAAAGTTCGGTGATGGAAATGTATTGGAATATCTTCTGTGATTTCTAAAGCTCAGTTTCACTTTTAATGCACTGATCAATGATAGCTGCTTTGTTTAAATAATTACAACTCCAAAAATAATAGTCCTTCACTTAAACTGAGGATGGAATCTTACAATGTCACTTGGGAAATTTCTACCTGTCAAATGAGTTGTGTTAACTGCTTGTATGTAAAAATCATTGAATGATTTAGGTCTAAGAGGATGCCTGCAAGTCCTGTAGTTAAATTGCCTGCTAAAAGTGAGGCCAGCCTCAGCTCAGGGCTGACTGAGTCTTGAAAGTCCCCAAGGATGTAGTATCCACAACTTTTTTAGGGAACTTGCTCCAGTGTTTGATCACCCTTGCTGTGAGGAAGTTTTTCCTTCTACAGCTTGTGTCTCTTGCCACTCATCCTTTTGCTTGGCACTGGTAAGAAAAATCTGCTGCATCTCCTTTATAGACTGGTTAGGCAGCTGAAAACAGCAGTAAGATACCCAGTAAGGTAGGGATTTGAACTCATGAAGTTCCTAGCATTGCTGAATAAAAATAATATAAATAGTCCTCAGTTACCTGCTTACCTGCTCTGAAATGGAGAAAGAGCACATTTGCTGCAGATTTCAATGTCCCCTAAAAGGAGTTTCATAACTGTTTCGTATAGACTTAACAGGCTCTACCACAAAGTTAGTCCTTGGTTTCTGTTTGTTGGTCTCAGTGAATATTAATTTTTTTTTTTTTTCCTGTGTATTGTAGAGATTCACTATTCTACATGTGGAGAATTTTCTGGATATCTGCTCCATCATGGATGACTGTGCTCGAACTATTACAGAAATTTGGATCAGGTGGTCCTATTGACATGACCTTGATTCAGTCAGATGGCTGCTGACACGATGAAGCTGATGCTTGCTATCCTGGTAAGATGCTGTAAAATGTATTTATAGCTAATCTTTGGTTCCAGAGGAACTCATGATTGTAAAAAGTAGTTAATTCATTCAGAGTATGCCAACTGTGGATTTCATAACCTCTCTGAAGGAGAGGAAGCACCATTATTAGCAGAACACTGTGGTGCATAGACAACCTAGGTGGTCAGCCTCATGGAACTCTGTTGGCTGCTAAGGACCGCTCTTAGAAAGCAGTCTGATCTTTCTGACTTCCAGTCCAGTAACTTTGCTGGTGAGCCTTATGATTTTATGCAGAGCAACTTGAACTTATTTTGGAACTAATTGAATTGTTTGAGCTTGATAATTATTTATTTTTCTGGTGTTTAATAAGAATGTTCAGGAATGAATGAGTTCAGGATTTGGGTATTACAGCAAGGAATATGATTCACAGATGAATCTGTTGCAGATTTGAATGGTGCCTGAAGCCAAAATACTGTGATCTTGAGGATATTAGTATTGTGATGTGAAATTCATTATAAAATCTCATGTGGCTAGGCTAATTCTCAATATTGTCATTATTTTTATTATTGTCATTATTATATCACAACTTTGTGTTTTATGTTATACTACAGAAGTAAGGTATCTCTACTATTTTGGGGTCATTGACCTAAAAAACCAACCAACCAAACTGAAAAAACACAAAACAATTTAAATGTGAAAATGAAAAAATCTGGCGTTTGTGTGAGAAGTTCATGTTCATCATTTGGAAAGCCTTTTTACTCCAGAAAGTTGCTACAATTAATTGTGCCTTGGTCACAGTGGTTAAATTCCATAAAAATAATTTTTTTTAATTGGCTGCAAAATTGTGGCTGAGTGTTTCTCTTCAGGCTCCAAACTTACTTAGCTCAGAAAATTCTCTGAAATTTGGTTTGAACACCTTCAGTGTGTTATGAAGCCAGTGCACGCTATGCCATATTTTATTTTTTGCCTGTAGCACAGCCCATCTTACATTGCATAATCTTTTTCTCATTTCACAAAAAAGTGTCGAGTCTGTCTCTAGATGACCCATTGAACTCTGCCATGGTTTGTGTTCATAACAATTTCTCTACATGAAATTCAGTTAAGACTTCAGGCTTTCCCAGGTTCCGTTGGAGATGAAGGTGGTGTGTTTAGGCTTTCTATGGAGACAAATCCTTCACGGCCACAACAAATGAAAGCTTACAAATACAAACATAGCAAATTCTTCTTGGGAACTCTTTGTGAAAAAGGGAAAATACAATTCTTTAAAACATCTATATCTACTGGAACGCTTCTTTATAGTCTTCAAGTTATTGCCATCTGAACATATTTTTCTTACTGATACTTATATTCTTTTGAATAATGTGTAATGTGTTTTAATAAATTATGAATGCCTTTTCAGACAGATTTACACTGCTCAATGCAATGACTGTGTAGCATTATTAGACCTGCTATAGTTCTCTGACCTGATATCAGGCCTGAAATGTACATATCTTAAAGCTCAAAGAGCAAATACTGTAAGGGCTACTTGGAACTTATGCATTCTAAGAACTGCTCTGATGTTTCAGGAAAGTTTAGAAGACCTCTTGTGTAGAAGTTACAAATATTTTACACCATATGTCTATCACATTGTATACTTTTAAAGGTTATGAAGACTGTTTTTTTCTGGGAAGATGAGTTCTGGCCCTTCAGTGCAGAAGCTGAGGGCAAAGAACCTTAGCAACAAACCTGGCTGAAAACAGATTAATGGCTGCCACTTCGATTTGGAATACTAATATATAGATCTTTCCAGATGGAAGGAATAGGTAGACAACTTTGTGTCTGCAAAGATTGTATTATGTAGCATGAAGTTTGAGTGAAAGTGGGACCAAATTCTCCAAGTACCTTTTCTCAGGGTGATACATAGAGCTATAGTTACTAGCTTATCCCTTGCTGCTGCTCCTCTTGAAGATCTGATTACTCCATCACAAATGCAATGCAAAAGTGGATCCCATTTTGAGAAAAGGCAATTACTTTTCCATTTTGCAGGAAAAACTGAGCCATGGAAATGCTTGCATGCAGATTTTATATTTGAAATGAACAGTAATAAGAGTAAGATAATTATTTTCCCTGACTTAATCTTTCTGTGTGTGTGTTTTTCCCTCTATTCCTCAAATATTTTAGATTGTTAGGATTCCAAATATAGGTATTATCTGAATAAGAATTTTGATCTCTTTTCCAGTTTACTTATTATTTCCATTCACCAATGCTCAGGTTTGAGCATTATAATGGGAATAGTCAGCTATAGCACATTATACAGAGGGAAAAAAATCATCACACTATATTTTCAGATTTAAGTAAACAGTTTTTTCATCTCTAATAACTGCTCTTGGCATAGAATTCAGACTTATCTCGCTCATAAACTGCTACGACTCTAAAAGATTTGATGCTTTTAGTTAGAACAAAGGTGTAATCCAGTATTATTTTAGCTCTCTGGATTTCCCAAGACATGTGGTTTTTGGAAGTGGGAGTGATAGTGGTTTGGGAGTGAATGCTTTGGTCTGCTTTAAATGTGTGCAATTTCCATTCAGAAGCACAGCATAAAACAAAAGAGCACTGAAATCTTAATCAGTGACTTTTTCCCCTGTGACAACAGCTGTATTCCTTCAACCCCTCTCCTTCCGTAGGAATCTCACTAGGATGCCAGGATGCCCTGCCGGTAGTACAGAAACCGCAGACACATTGTCTGTTGCATTAAGAGGCAAATAATAAGTCGTTGGCTGCAGTTTTAAACTTCTGATTGGCATTTGGAAATACGCAGTTATTTTCAAACTTGTAATTAAATGAACTTAGTAGCAATTTCTTCTCTAAGTGTAAGAGAGCCTATGAGTCTATCACTGTGTTTATAAAGAAAGGCTTGTTTGTCTAAATAGAAATGGGGTTTTTTTGTGTGTTTACATCTTACTGTGACATCTACCTTATTTTTATGCCTGTGGGAACTAAGTGATATTTCATTACTTTATAGTTCTCTTTAAGTGTTCGAGGGCACAGTAGGGCCTTGGGAGAAGGCTTTTTTTTTTTTCTTTTAAAAACCTAAACTGTATTTTATTTGCACTCCAGAAATGTAAACCCAGGCTCAGCCATATTGTTCTAGCTTGAATACAAGTTCGTGCTGATGGCTCTGTTTACCAGACTGGATTTGGCAAACTAGTTTTTCAGAGTTGTGTCTTCAGAGTCGTTCATCAGCAGATAGAATTTAGTGATTTATTTGGGACACTGAAACCTGGGTAGGGCTTTGAGTCCCTCTTATGCATCTGAAATCACATATATATCTGAAATCTCATATGATGTATGAGAAAAACAGCTAGGAGGTGAGGGAAGAAAGGTGTGACTATCAATAACATTTCCTATACTCTGTATAACATAATCTAATTTGCAAATAACCTAATTTTATATTGACAACGTAAATTAGCTAGCTACAGTCTTTGTGGTGAGGGTGGCTTACAAGGCACCAAGCACGGGAGATCTGGGGCATATATTGTCTCACAGACTCATAAAGTTATCTTATACATCTTTTTCCCTAGAACGCAATCAAGATGGTTTTCAATTTGGTGTCAGGGTGATACTCCTGTGATGCCTCTGAAGAGGGCTGGGCTTTAATGAACTTGAACCTAGCATCAGAGATGAACAAAATGCAGGATGAAAACTTTGGAAGTTCAAGGAAAACTTGAAACACTCCTACAAAGGGAAGATTCTGAATTAGGGGTTAGCCCTGTGAGCCAGCCAGTTTGGGGATGCAATAGCTGCATCCCTTGGTGGCTCTAGCTCCGGGAAGCTTCTGGTTGCTCCTGGGCATTGGGTGTGAGGCTCCCTCAGGAAAGTACTGAAAGCCTAGAAGTACACAATCACTTAGCCAGTGTTTCTGTATTGCCGCTTCTCAAAATGGAAAAATGGGATCTCTGTCAGGTCCCTTGGCTAACAGGAGATGAAGATCAGTGTTCTGAAGGAGATCAGATGGTGCAGATGGTGCTAGATCCATACCAGAAAATTATACCTCAGCCTACCTGAGTTAAGGATATTAAAATGGACTGCTACATTACTAATGGTATCACCTTCCAAAGAATAAGTTCCAACCAGTGTGTAACAACTAGCTACTTATTCTCAGTAAGTTAGGTGCATGTCATAAGTTGGATTTAAGAAGACAATTTTTTTTTCTTTTTCTGAAAAAACAGGGTGGCTTCCGCATGGAGCCAAGTGCTATATTTCTTTGCTTCTTTATGAAGCAAAGAGAAACAATTTCTTTTTGATCTTCAAATCTCAGACCACATCCAGATTCCTTTCTCTATCTGTAGGGATGTTCTTCATCCTATTTGTGTAGATCAGAAGCTCATTAGCTGGAAGTGACACATCGCTCTGGTTGAAGCTATTAATATTCTCTGTTTTACTTTGTTCAGTGATTCTATGTACTACAGTAGCTCAGCCTAGTCCCTTACTTGAATGTACTCTAGATACTGTCTTCAAATCTTGGCTGAGTTGCCTTGTTTTCATACAAAATGCACTTTTGTATTTATTTTGTTTATGTTTTTATGTGGAAAAAACTCTGGCATGCATAAAACTCCTATTCATGTCATCACACTGCAGTCTAACCCTTCATGCAATGGTACCACAGTAGTGTTGAGAAATGGTTTTGCTTCTGAAGGTGGAGTGTAAGGGAGAGGCAGAGATATGTATAGAAGAAGGAACAAAAAGTATATGGAGACAAATATAGGGTAAAAGTAAAACCACATGGTATTACAAAGTGGGAAATACAACAGTGGGTTGTTGACAAGAAAGCATTGATCTAGACATGCAGGTATTTGAAGACAGACAAAAGGATGCTTCTAAGCAGAGTTTTACTATGTTAATATACCAGGCATATTTCCAACATGGTGTTACAGGATTCTTACCATGTAACTCTTAACTCAGGATAGGACTTCTTTACCTTACCCATGGAATGTAGCTTGTAACCTGAGCAAAACCCGGAACATAAAGATTATGGCCTAAAATAGCACAAAACCTAGTTTTGTTGCTTGACCAAAGTAATACTTAAGTTATGCTTCAAACTGCAGACACAGTGGAAAGTACAGGTAGTGGAAAAACAGAGTAACAATGAGGAAATCTCAGGTAATGATATTTCTATTTCAACTCTATATGTATGTGCTTTAAACAAAATCTGATACTAGCTATAAACCACAAGATCACACGACTGAATAGGGAACTAAGTTATACTTAAGTAGTGGTAGGCTACTTGAGCAAAATCTTTGTGAATGGTTGACTAAAAATGTGACTTGTGGATTCCAGTGCTTAATAATATAAAAAGGCTAACCAGAAGAGAAATCAGAGTCTTTTATAGACAGTGTTCTCTGAAGTTGGATTTTTGCCATCTCGAAGTACTTGCCGAACTTGATACACGTTTTTGTTGCTGATCATTAGGGAAGCAGATAATAAACCAAATGCTTGCTTTATAAGTCCTATAGATTCATGTGCAGTCTTAAAAAATATTGTATGCTGGGTCTTCAGAACCAGAACTCATCATTTGGTGAGTTTATTAAAATGTGAATGATAGATCAGAAAACTCAGTCTTTAGGAGTCCTTCCCCATTCACGTGATAAAGATTAGGAAAGAGTGAAACTCAAGCTTTCCAAACCCTTAACTGTCATTCCTTCTGTAGACTCAAAGTCCTCAGGGAAAATCTTATATCTCCTTTACTTCTGAGAGAAGATTTTATGGTTTGGTGGTGTGGTTTTTGTTGTTTTTTTTTTTTTAATCATACAGGATTCTGGCTGAAGTTAGAAAAAGTTATATAATTAGAATAGGTAAACTTAAATTAGTGAAATTAATAATTCTTAAAAACTAGCAAGAACTTAAGTCCCTACATCTGTAAAGTTTGTGAGGGTTTTTTTCGTTGTTTTTTTGAAACTGTCCCAGTGGAAGAAATTTTTTTTGATCCTTAAAGCAGAGGTTTCATTTAGCTTTAGTGCTGTTAAAAAGTTGTGTTGTTTTTGATATAGCTGGGGGGAGAAAAGCCAAGCAAACAGGTGTTCCCCACCTTTCTGCAGCCACATAGTCAGAGGCTACATCTATGTTAGAGAATCTGGAAATGGTTTTCAAGTTTGTAGATCTATTTAGGTTTGTTTGGCAGGTCCCTTCTTGCTGATGCACCACCACCCTGATATCAGAGAGAAACAAGCATGGTCAAGAAATCTGAATGGAAGTTGTGGTGCACTGTAAAAGATGTTCCCCTGTGCTCTGCCCTGGGAAGCAACTGTAATCACTGACCTACAAGGTGAGAGGCTCAAAAATGCTTAAACTGGGGTGGTGGCACAGTGAGCAGCTCCTCTCTTGCTGGAGCTAGCTAGCTGGTGGGAGTGATGAGCTTCACCCACCTGCTTACACTTCTGCAGCAAGCCCAGATCTCCTACCTATTGGACTGACATATAGGGTTGTGACAGAAACCATGAAGAAAGGAGTAATAGCAATACGAAATGCTAACTTTGTTGCCTGAATGGAATTCTGCATTTGTAATGTTGGTAATTTTGTCAGTTAGTAAGTTCCCCACCTCTTTTCATCACTGCCCTGGCTGTCCTGGTATTGTGCAGTGGTGGATGCTCTGTGACACCTGATTGGGACCCCTTCCTGTGGTAGCTCCAGAGACTCTGAAGTGCTGAATACGTAAGGATTTAAGACAAATTTTCTAAGATGTTGGACCTGAAAGTCTCTATGACATATTTAATTTTTTGTTCTCCATCTCCTCTTGTTTTGCTTCTCTATTAAAATTGATTACTTTCAAAATGTGATAAGCATTCACTTCTTAAGGAATTATGTCAACCATACAGTATGTAATGGACTGTTTGACACAGTCTGTGGAATATATTTGAATATGAAACCCTTGGTACTTTGTGTACTTTACCTGCTACATCATACCCTTCTGCAAGCAACACTGGCAACTGTTAAAGATCATAAACCTTCTTGAATTTGTTCTGGGTCTGGAAACACTGCGTTAATACATTGTTAACAGTAGGAAATAAGAGAATCTCATTTTCTCTAGTAAATAACTTTTTTTCCTGTCTGATCCAGAAGAGAAATAGTGCCAAGAAAATTTGAACAATTTATACTTGATACAAAAATTAACATTTAAAAACAGACCTCTTGTAGTGTTACTCACCTGATAAGTTTAAAGCCAGAAAGCTTGCATGTTTTGGGAAATGGTATAGTAATGATCAGTATGATCTTGGAATTTATTTTCTATTTTAATATTAATTTGAGTAAGATTTTTAAAAAGCTATGGGCCACACTGGATCAGACTGAAAGTCTATCTATCTCCAATGCTGGCTGTAAGCAGAAGCCGAAAGAGGAGCAGTGTAAACACGTGTGTCATAGTGTCATAGTGTTGATCAGGCCGGAAGGGACCTCCAAAGGTCATCTAGTCGAACTTCCCCGCAGTCAGCAGAGACACCCCCAACTAGACCAGGTTGCCCAGGGCCTCGTCGAGCCTCGCCTTGAATATCTCCAGGGAAGGGGCCTTAACCACCTCCCTGGGCAACCTGTTCCAGTGCTCCACCACCCTCACAGTGAAGAACCCTCTCCTAATCTCCAGTCTAAATCTGTTCCCCTTAAGCTGAAAGCCATTGCCCCTCGTCCTGAAGGTAGGACGTCCACACGTCCCTCGTGTGGTAGTTCCCTAATACTCTTCCAGGGTCTGGCTATTATTTTGGGACAGGGATATATTCCTTTTCCAGTTTCAGTGTTGGTGCATTTAATAACCTAAAATACAGATGTAATCCATTAGCATATATGGGCTCTCTTTGAGTCCCTGTAAATTTTTAACACCCTTTAGCAAGAAATGCAAGGGAGTCTAATATGTCTTGAATGAATAAAACCAGAACCAAACTAAAACGCCCTAGAAAACCCAAACAAAAAACCCAACCCCCAAAAAACCTTTTTGCTCATTTTGAATCTGATTTCTTTTGTTCTTCTTCCCAGTTCTTGCATCAGAGACAGTGCACAATGAATTATTGTTTACCAGTTCCATGCCATTTCTGGCTTTTATTGTCCTCTACTGTGTTCAGCCCAAGGCTGTGCGTTTTTCAGATAGAAGAGTCTTCCTGTGCAGAAGTTGCTCTATATGGGTAGTTGTCCATAATAATTTAAATATCCAGCACAAATTGTCTAAAGGCAACAAATAAATAAATGCAATGCACGTTTTCTTGCAAGTAGTGGTGACTACCTTCTTTGGGTTTTACTGGTCAAGGTGTCCAGTGGCCTGACACAAATATTTGCCTGCAAGGGTTATAGACGAGTGTTTACAGGTCAGTCATGTTTACTAGAATTTGGAAAAGAAGATCCACCATGATGGTAGTGGCTTTCCTTTCCCATGTGCCAAGCATCATATATGGCGCCGTGCCTGATACCATTCTCATGAAAACATTTATGCTGTTTGTGCTCCTTTGCTTTTGGCTGTTTACAGCCATGGTTCAGTGTTATGACGTGAAATACATTGCTGTAGTGTGGACTACACGTAGGTAGTGTACTGGGCTTTTTGTTAAGCAGTTGTGTAGTGCCAGAGACTAGCCTTATGTTCTTACTTCAGAGGCAATTCCTATAGAAATCACCGTCCGAGGAAGTGTGAGGAACTTAGACCTGTATGACTGCAAGATGGTTTAGTCTTCTCAAACATTAATCATTCTGTGCTTCCTTAGGACAACTGGAATAGAATGGGACAGATCTGAAAGGAGAGAGTGCCTCAGTCACTATCCTAAGTGAATTATTGGAAGATAAAATGCTGTGGAATTTTCCATCCCAATTTGAAAGATATTTGGGCATGTTAAATACAGACATCCAAGTCCAGCAAACACCAAACCTTTCTTTGTTAATCGGTTGTTTGAGAACTTCTGTTTCACAGAGAAATTTAATGTGTTATCAAGATTATTTTGACTTTCTTCTTAAAAGGCATTTCTGGCTGCCTGCCTGCTTCTGTGATATGCCTATTGTTTTCCCTTTTCAGGAGTGAACAAGTAACACTTAGTGAATTATGATTTCATTCAGGTTTCCCTTCAAACTATAAATGAATTGCTGCAGGTGAACCTGGTTATATGTCAGTGATCTGCTGTGCTAATTGCAAGGGAGTTTAAGTATTGAATTGCTAATATTTTCAGACTCTAAAATGGTAATTTATTACTCATAATCTCAGAATCTTAAAGTCTCTGAAGTCCAGAAAACTCAGAAAATTATTTCTGATGTGAATGGCAGATTATTCATGAAAAAAAGATGAGAAGTAAGTTACTTTGGATGACTTTCAGTTATAGTTTAATTGTTGGAAATTCTTTCAATTATAAACATATGAAAGATTGATTTTTACAGAGAACTTGAGAATTCCTTGTTAATTTTGTGCTTTGTGTGCAAAAAGAAACTTTCCCAGAAACTTTGAAGCTAACGTTACGTACGGTAATTCTTTGAAAAACTGTTGCCACTCAGTTCAATCATTCACAGCGTTGCTTTGAAGTGATTGGTTGGGCCACATTTGTCCCCACTAGAAAACTTACTGAGGCCATTAAATGAGGAATATGGCCCCTAGTTCTTCTGTAGATTTGCTAAGAAACTCTGCCATATAGGGGAGTGTGCTAACAATACGGTTTAAAACATCTGAGCCAGAGTATAGAAAACAAAACTGTAAGAGTTGCAAACTGTGCCTGTGAATGTTGTTGATGTGTATTGGTCTACTGGATGTATATTTGAGAAGAATCCACTGTATTCCCTGTTCTTTATTGGTTCTCTTAAACTTTTAAAATCCGTTCTTATCCCTTTGATCTGAAGTAGAATAATTCTGATATAAGTGAAAGCTATTTGTCTCTATAATAAAAATAATAAATCATTCTTTCTGTGGAGAAGGCTGAGGCTTTAGGTGTGAAAGCTTTTGACTTTTTTATATGGTCAGGATTTTGTGATTTTAAATTTGCAATAATTTAACTCCCTGCCTACCTCCCCTCCCTTTTCTTCTCTTGGAGGATGTTCTTGTGGGCTGCTTGGGCTTTTTCCACTGCACTTTTGCAGCTTATGAGTGTGTGTATAATTAAGATGGTAAACTGGAAGAGAGAGAGGGAGAAGATAGATCTGTCTCAAATGTAGTAAATAAGTGGTATAGGGTGTTCTCTAATTTAAACTGCAACTGTGATCCTAGAACTGGAAATCTATCCAAAGGAAATACTTGAAAGTGCTGTTATCCATACCTGGTCCTAGGTATCAAATCCAGTGCAGCATACCCTTAAATACACTATATTGCTGCACCGAATATAGTTAAAGTACTTGTCAGTTAGTCCTTGACTATTTGGCCATACTCCACCCCAATATGTGATTCAGTTGTTTGTGAATGGGTCCAGTGTTTGTACCTGCAGAAATCTGCTTCTTTGGCTTTTGCAAGTATTCATGATTTTTTTTGCATGCAACAGGGCTTCCTGACATC
The DNA here is from genome assembly GCA_033628505.1 of Tringa tobata. Taxonomy (NCBI): domain Eukaryota; kingdom Metazoa; phylum Chordata; class Aves; order Charadriiformes; family Scolopacidae; genus Tringa; species Tringa tobata. Next base: position 8,001,165 of record JAHREE010000567.1, read on the forward strand.
TGCTTCAAATCAATTTTTTTCTTATAATATTCATGTATGCCCTCTTATCCTGTCGTGTATATTAAACTGAAAATAATTCTTGAATAGACATCCATATCATGTAGGATTTTGTGTACTTTCTATAAACGCCATCTGGATTTGATACTGCTGTAAAGAGGCAGGATGCTTTGTTTCTTGACAAAATTTTGTATCAGAAACACTATCAGGAAGGAGTCCGTGGGTCTTTCTTCCTTTCAAACCTGAGATAGCACTGTCTCTGTCTGCAACTTTAATTCACAGGCTTTTCAAAAGTCACCAAAAAAGTCTGCAACCACAAAAGCCTTGAATAGTCTAACTAGCTCAGGAAGGGGTTTCGGTAATGCTGCTGCAGACTCTCATTTATAGAGTCTGCAGAGCTGTAGCAGGCAGTTTGCCAGAGGAACAAATTAACATTATTTAACATTTCTGAAACTTTTAATTAAGCTTGTTTTAGGCTTGCAGGCAAACTGGAGCATATATTCCCATCCCCTGTTGAAGAACGTTCTTGGCTTCTAGATGAGTTTTCCTAAGTAGTCCCAGCTCTAATAATGTCATCCTAACGAGCTGTGCAAAACGTGGCGTGTTTTGTTCTTGAGGCTTCACGCGCAACAACTTTGCTTTCAATCCACATGGGTCTGTACCCCATGATTTTTATTTTGAGTTTCAGGTTCAGTGGGGAAAGCAAAAAAGAAAAAGCAGCATTTCACAGGGCTTTATGTCGGTTCCATAAACTGGCCCATATTTTCTCTAAAGATGTGTGAATCTTAGCTAACCTTTTATAAAAAGTTTTGTATTTGTAAAGAAATTCAAAAGGGGCACATTGTGTAGTTTATGGCTTCATTGTGAACATTTTTTACAGCTGTAATCCTTCCTTCTGAATGTTATATTATGGCTGTTGCTCTTGTTGTATGGCTAAGGTAACAAAATGGTTCCTCCAATAAAGCCCTATTTGCAGATGGCTTGTGAAACATTCAGCTTTGCAGATGAATTGTGCTATGTTTTGGATTGTGGCCGAATATAGTTTTTGGTGGTGTGTTTTTTTTTTTTTTTTTTTTTGGAAGGCTTGAACGAAATCAGTTCAATCACTTGTATGAGAGTGAGGAAAATACTAGTCCAACGTTTAGAGCAACTGAGGTTGGAAAGCTAGTTTTACAGGGAAGTATTTTAGAGTAAAAAGAAGTGAGTATGATTTAGAGGGGTTTATTTCTGGTTAAATTATGCTAAATCCAGGCAAACCTGGAAAATGCACCTGTGGAGTGAGAGTGAACAGAATGGCTCCAAGTCTTTCTGGATATTTTCCTAATCTTTAATAAAGCTATGACTTGGTGAAGGAGATGCTCCTCATGTTACATTTTTCAGCAAAGTAATCCATTACTTAAGAAAGGTGCAGGGAGCAATAAACATAGGGTGTTTCTTTTCTTGGTCAGAACATGAAGGATTGTCAAAGCCGAAGCTTTTCAAATGTGTTTGAGTCAAAATATATTCCAATTGGAAATGTTTCAATCAAAGGAAGAGTTGCATATGGAGGAAAACAGATGAGATCCCTCCCTCTCCTGCCGCATTCTGGGCATGGATTTTTAGTGTATAGAGGGCCCAGTTCCAATCTTTTTTCTTAAGAATACGTCATTGTTGTTATAATAAGTAGAATAATTCCAACAGAAGAAACTGAAATTTTGTTTCAGCATAGTGAGATTGCTGGATGATGATCAGCTTACTTGTGGAAGAGCAGTGGTGGTCTGCATCAGAAGCCTTTTCGAGGAGTGGCTTGAGTAAGAGGCTGCTTATGAATCATAGAATGGTTTGGGTTGGAAGGGACCTTTAAAGGCCATCTAGTCCAACCCCTGTGGCAATGAAAAGGGATATTTTCAACTAGATTGGGTTGCTCAGAGCCCTTACTGACCTGGCCTTGAATGTTTCTAGGGATGGAGCATCTACCACCTCTCTGGTGGTAGAATATGTGTGTGGAAAGACTAGAAAAGTTTGTTCATTCTTTGTATAATGAGGAAATAAGCATATTCTTGGAATTTGGTTTACTGCATTGAACATCTCTTTTTCACTAGCTGTAGCTCTGGTCTTACTTCCTTCATCGGATAATCTTTTACAGTTCTCTGCCATCCATAGCTTGGATCCTGGCAACCTGAGTGGCAGCATGTACGCTTAATTTAGATGGAAACTGTGTTTTTGAGGATGTGAGGTGCTAAGTCTGAACCTATGGGTTTACAGTGTCTTTCCTGGACTTCAGTATTATCCATAAAGAATATAAATATTCCGTTAGGAACTATGTGTTACTGAGGGAAATTTCATGTCCCTGAAGCCTTTATGAGTGTCTCCATTTTTTTACAGCTTTTTTCTTTTATCTGTGCCTGTTATATGATATAGCAGCGTCTGCATGACATTGAGATGATGCATTCCATAGCATTTATATTCAAGGGGCAAATCACTACGCATAGCGCTGAATTAATAGGATCAAATATGTCCATGGAATAACTCCTGTTTTCTGGTTAATTGTGCTGAAGTTTGCTTTCTTTTTTTCTCATTGGTGTTTGTCCTGCCAGCTGAGGGAATTCCTACACAGGTCATGATGTAGGACCAAGTAGTCTGTCTGCTCTGTTTTTCTAGAGATACCTGAAGAAAGGCTATACGTAAAAAGTGACTTCCAGGCAATCGTGGCAAAAGCAGTGAGTTGCTACTTCTGAAAAGTACAGCTCAGCATTGTAGGGAGCAGGCTCTGTTCATTTTGTATCTAAAAAGAGCAATGGTGGTAGAGAGCATGTTTTGTGCTTCCAGACTATGCTTTCATTTGGGTTTTTCTTCTTGTTCTTGGAATTATATCCTTCAAGATCTAAGAATATATCAACTAGTTTGCTGAATAGCTTAGCAGCAGCTCTTGTTTCTAAAAATAAAAAGCCCTAAAAATTGGATATCATAAAAAGTACATGGGAAATACTTTTGTACCCTTTTGTCAGGTAAAACTCAGCTACATGTTGTACTGAAACTTATTAATTCTAATTTTCAATTTATGGTCTGAAAATAGGACTGTAAAATAGCAATGCATGCAACTGGGAAAAAGTATTTTCATAAGATGAATATTATTTTGATGTATAATTTTTAGAATTGACTTTATTATTGTTAAAAAAACAAGAAGGACATTAAAGTTTTGCTGTTCTGATTCATGAGAAACTTAGTATGTTAAGGAGTTGGTGAAGTTTGTAGTGTTTTCTGCTGGCTAAGTTGATGCCAGTCTGATCAATTTTCTGGATGCTATTGATGTTTGAAATAGTGTAGCTTCAGGCTGGCTGATTTGCACGCATACAAACATTGCTGTCTTTCAATGAAGCATAATAAATGTATACTTTTCATTCAAGTGGGCTTTTCAATCTGTAATTAGTAAAATGCCAAATGTGCAAGAACACAGCATACTTGTTTTTTTTAAACAGCTCTTCAATGATTCATGGTGAGCTGAAACTTTTTCAGGAAATTTTGCGAGGACGCCTCATGTGAAGAGATGAGGAAGCAGCCTTCTGTTCTCGTGCTGTCAAATTCAGAGCCATTAATATTTACAGCATTCTGGTAACTAGCAATAGGTGTTCGATAATAATTCAGTTTCACTGGTCCAGTTATTGTTTATGTTGTGGTGATGGTAGAATGTATTGTATGTGTCTCCATTTAATGGATGGGATAAATGGCTTCAGCTTGGCCTGCAAATATAAACCATCCTAATTTGAGAACAGCCCTGTAAAACAGGAATGCACACCTCATTTTAGGTCAAAGCATTTGTAAGGAATGTGTCCAAGACACCTGCAGAAAATTAAAGCCTTTACTCCCCTTGTACACAAAATTTTCAAGAGGTAATTACCCTCAGTGTGAAACATAATACGGCTCCCATTAGATGGAACACATGGAGTGAAAATTGAATAGACGTCTTGTCGGGAACACTTCTGAGAATTAATAGGGCTGTCGAAAGCAGTAATAGGAGTGTTTTCTTCGCCTTTGTGTACGACTATCCCTCTCCTTATCTTTTGCAGTTTATGATGAGGCTGTTGCCATTCGGCTCAGCGGACAGACACGGGCTTCTTCCATGTCACTGTCTCCTGCCAGCTGCTTTGTTTCTGCGGGGCTGGCTGCTGCCTTGGAAGGCTCCCACTTTTGTCCTCAGCCTGCCCGACTCCTTTTGCGCTGGGTTCCCGGTCGGCGTGCCAAGGGCTGGCACGGAAGTCCCTGCTTTTCTGTGAGCTGCAAGGATGAGAGTGACAAAGTGGGGCTGCTGGGTTCAGCATCTCACTTTGTGAAACCATTCTTTTATCCTTCAGGGAACTTCCTCTGGGGAGATGGAGCTGAAAGTTAAGCTTTCATGCTTTGTTCTGGCAGCCGAGCCGCAAATATCCAGTTTCCTCTCTTATTGTTTGACATTTTGTTTATGTCTCTGTTACAGAAATAGAGCAAACGGTCTTTGTGTTCAGGTTTTCTGCTGCCTCTAACAACTGAATGATGATAAAGTTCTGGTTCGGAGCTTGCACTGGAATTTCCTCTGTTCCTGCTACTTTTGAAGGTCTCTGCCAAGAGTTTAAACTATGTGCCTGCATAGCTGTAGTACCTGCTTACTCCTTGTTTTGTAGCTATTCAGTTCCATCTGACAGTTGTCGGATAAACAAGGTGTGAGAAGCCTTGGGCGCTTTGAGAGCCTTCACTTGTACTTGGAGAGGCAGATGGTGCCTTGGCTAATGTCACACTGTAATGAGGGTGTCTTGCAGTGCAACCTTCTGGGCCACGTTGGCTCTTCTCCAGAGCACTGCGCTGTAATTGCTTAGACTTCTGCTTCGTTTGAACATTAAAACCTATTTAAATGCGAACTGAAATCTCTAGGCTGCTGTAGTGACCATAAGTTTGACTGAAACGCTTCAAGTTGCAGTGAACTTGTTAGAAGGGTTTATCCATTAATTCAGCTCCATTGAAGAGTTAATCACCAGTTTGCAGCCTTGCCAAGAGTAGTTTGAATTGTCCCCAAGCCCCCCAGGAGGGAGACCACAATTTCAGATGTCACAAAAATACCTCGGGTTGTGTCCCTCGTGCTGAGTTATAAGCTGCTACGGTTTAATATGTAGTGGCATATGTTGATTGTGTTTGAGAGTGGCTGAAATTAAGGATCCATCCAAGCCTCTGACTACGTAAATAGGAGGATAACAACCCCATGATGCCTCCTTCTCTTTGCTTTTTTCCTTCTCTCCTCTCTTTCTTCCCTGCAACATATATAGTGATTTGTCTCAAGGGAAGGCGAGGAGATGGAGACTTTGTGTACACAGTGCTTTTTGGATTTTTGGGCCAGTCTTACAGCAAGATATGATCTGTCCTTTTGGCAGCATTAGGTATTGGAATAGTCAAAATGACTGCTTCTGCCAGTTCAGAGATAAGTCAATGGAACACCTGCAATGTTTTGCACTGTCTCAAAATGCATTTCTTGTTCCACTGCTAGCAGTGACTCTGGATAATTTGCATCGTACAGTTGCATGTAATGATTTCTAGATAGACCATAGTTAATTTGTGAGCAAAACCTTGTTTTTTCCAAAGCAGCCTTGCAAGCTAAACATGGAATTAGAAAGCTAGATGTTGGGTTATTTTTGGCTGTCGTATTCACTGGTAACCCCCATTTTATGCCTATTGTAAAAGTAGGATGCATTTTGGCATGTATGACAGCTCTAGTACAAATAAATTCCCGGTTAGAACAAACAGGTTTTTAATGTATAAATTCAATAAATTACAACATTGCGCAGTTACATTTCACTCTGCAGTTCTTCCTGCAAAACTTCTGAGCTACTTTGATTCATATCTTGATTTTTCTTACAGAATGGTTCCTTGTGAAATTGGAGACTCAGACACTTAAAACACTTGTAATTCAGCATTTCCTTTTAAATAGTGGTTTAAAGTTCAAAAGAACTGTGAGCATGTGTTGTCTATATTTTCCGGAACAGGAAACTTCCCTTACACTGCTTTAATTGTCAACTTTTCCTGTCCTTTTCTTGCCCTTACTTTATTTCAATGTAACCGTGCTCCTACTTAATTTAGTTGGTTAAGTTGCTTCTGTAGCTGCCTGTTTTTTTTGCCAAAAATTTTGGGTGCTATAAATGTGATATATATCTATTAGAATCAAGCTGCACTCTGGAATTTTAGTACAGATTTAGACTCGAATATTCCCTGGGTACCAGAAGGTTTTTGGGGAAGGATAAAGTCATGCAATTTTGGGCTTCTGGTTGCTTTTCTATGTGACTGTTTTGTGGGGTTTTTTTTGTTAGTAATTTTTTGTCAAAAAAATGTGGCCAAATAGCAGTTCAGCTGTCCTTCTGGTCTTTACTCAGATCCTAAAGTAGATTATTAGTGATTTTTTTTTTTTTCCTTCCTGTCCTTTATTCTATGGGCTTACAAAGATTATGCTTAAAGTTTTGGCATGGAAGTTACTTGCAATTGAGAGGATACTCTTCAGGTTTTTAAGTGTCCTGAACTGAAATTTACTGAAAAGTTAGTTTAAAATAAAGAAAACAGTGTTTGGACTGTGTTGCATGCTCTTACTGTTGTGGCCATTCATAAATATATTCTGGTAATTGAAAGGCTGTCACTTAGGAACATTCAGACCTCCCTGTGCTACGGTTGGGTTTTTAAGTTAACTTAAGATAAGGACTGGAGTTCACAGGAAGTTTGAAAGGTATGGAAGTTTTTCTGTGCATGAAGTATAATTATTTCCTTCGTGTTACATGGTATGAACCTGTTTTTCTCTCGTAACAATGATAATACTGTGATTTGTACCTTAATTAGCAAGGTAGAATGAAAACTGCCTGGGGCTAGTGCCTGTGACTCTTTTGACTTTGAGCAGCCCAGCAGCATCTTATGGACCATTAAGAGACTGAGGCTCTTCACTGCTCACGTTGTCATTTATATATCTGGTAATGAGTACTTAGAGAGTTTGTTGAAGGTAGTTGAGCTAGGTTATTCCTCTCCTAGATACTCCAGAAAAACAAAACCACTTCTCCCTTTCAGTTGCGGTTTTGGGAGAAGGGTCTCTATTTGAATCGGCGCATGCTGCGGTACGGAATGGCGCAGATGGTGTCGCAGTGTCCACAAGTCCCTCCTCGGAGGCAGCCTTCTGATAGCTTCCTGTGAGCATCCAATTCACAGCAAAACATGAGGCTCATGAGGTTAGTGTAGATATAGACAGGTCATTGCTGGAGGTGGCTGCCCTCCCTGAGATACCTCCAGAACTTTTCCTTCACCTGTAATTACTTCTGCTTCATAACCTTTTAAAAAAGATACTGATGTAGTATGCAACAGAATGAGACGCTTATCTGGGTTTCAGAAAGACAGTCATACAAATAATGAACCATAAAATTTAACAGCTTTGACAAGAAATAAATGCTGGCTAAGACAACTTTTCCTCTCTGGATCATAGACAGGTGCTATCCTAATGGAAACTCCAAAAGTGAGGGGAGACTGAAGAATCATTTCAGAATCTGATGTAAGAACCAAATGGCTGCAGTTCAGCGTTACTTCAGGAGCTGGAAAGTTAGAAGTAATCCCAATAGCTGAATTAGTGGGCAAACAAAATGCTGGTCAAAGGTGCATAATAAAATTAATGTTGTTACCTAGTTCTGCAGTTTTCCATGTGTACCGTGCAAGAATTTTGTGGATATGATTTATTTTTGTGCATACAGACACGTACGTGTCCTTTAGCTTTTCAATATGGTACCTTTCCAGCAGAGGAGCAAAAAGCAATTTTGATAAATTAGGTTTTCAGGGATGTGGTGTATAAACCATTTGAGTGTAAGATGTCTTAATTACTTTTACAGGATCTATAAAAACCGAAATATTTTGGCCAAGGACTGATTTGCATTTCATCACTGAGCATTTTCTGACTCTGGCCTGGTCAGTTGTCCTAGCACTGAGAAAATATGATTCCAAATAACATGAAAAATTTTAAATCAATTTTAGAATGTAGGGAAAGAGATGAAGATTATGGTTTTGAAGTTGTATTTTGTTTGTGGTACGACAGACTTTTAGTACTTTCAATGTTGCTTTTCCTTTTGTGGTTTTTTGACCAGCTTTCAGAATAACACACAAGGATTCTGTGTGTATATATGTCTATATGGGTGTGATCTTTGTTCATAGGTATGTGCCACTGGTCACAAAGCAGAGAGCAGAGATGTCTTCTACTAAAACCCATTAACTTCTCATACTCTATTCCATCTCTTGTTACTGTTTGTTTTGAACGGCCCTGTTGCTTTTACCTGAGGGGTGTGCTGGTTGCTCTCATGATACATTATTTTAAAGTAAAGGGGTAGGGAGACACTTTCCAGACATCTGTTTTAAATCAAAGTTGCTTTAATTTCTGTGTATGCCATCTTCTATCCATCATCTATGCGAATCCTCAACTGGTCAACATGTGCAGGATTTCATATGCTGTCTCATAGGCCCATCTTCAGCTTGTATTTCTAGCTAGTTCATAAACATGTTTGCTTTAACATATTCTTAGCTTGCTCTTCTTGGATTTTAAATCCAGAATCAAGAGTGCGGTGTCCTTCAAGTGTCATTTCAGTGTATTCAGCAGCTTTTAATAAAACACAAGTTAAACAAACCCAGCTGGTAGTTCATAGGATATGTTTGGACATTCTTTCTACTTAGATTAACGGGACTAAATCTTAAATGCATTTGTAATTATGTAAATCCACATGAACTCAAAGCTGTCATTCAAATGGTTTCAGAAGAAAAGTGATTGTATCTCAAAATATTGGTGTCGTTGTCTGGTCTTGACGTACCTTAAAATTTTCTCTCCTTCTATAGACATGCTGAATAGATGATAGAGCTGGGGAGGTAAGAGGTTAGGTAGTATTCTACAGTAAGCCATGCGTTAAGCATTCTCTTTTTTAGATCTGTTCTGAACTGATTGGTTGTCTAATTCTATTTAAAGGACAGTTTTCTACTTCAAAATGGCAAAATGACCTAAGTCGTGATTCTGTGTTCTTCTGTAGGAAGAAAGTACTTTTTAAAATAAGTAGCTTGGCCTTTTTTATCTTAATGGAGAGAGAGGTACTAATGTATGGGCCTAGGCATAAAATAAAGCCAAAGCTGGAACACAATGCTCTGTTTACCTAGGAGAGGACAAATTTGGTCACACGCGGTCTATAAGATATAGGTGTAACTCCTTTGAGTTCCAGAAGTGATCTGAATATTGGCATTTGGTCTGAAAGAAAAGGTCATGTTCATTGTGTTAATTTGTCAAGAACTGTACTACTGTGTGCTGAGGACCAGGGGAAAAGCGTGTGTGAGGTAGAAGGTTGCACATATGCAGAAATCCCAATGTAGAACAAAAATCATGACAAGCCATGCTTTTGTTACCCCAAAGCAAACACTTTTTAGGAACCTTTAGAATATTTTAACTAATGTAAAATAAGAGGCTTTGCCGTTTTCCCCCCTCTATAGCACTAGTCTGTCACCACTGGAATGGTCAAATATATAAAATTACTCCTGTGAGGTTAATTTGGGGTGAATCAAGAGGAAGGCGAATGTTCTGTAGGAATACAAAATGAAAGCTATGGTTAGAGTGCACTTAATTCCCTCAGAGAACCTGGTCTTGACAAGCTGTATTCTTAACTACTAAAATTCAAATACAAACTTTTTTGCTTGTATCACTTCTCATAAACGTGAATACCTTCAATATTTGGAGTATCTAATTTAAAAGGTGACAGCGTGAACTGCAGTAATACCCCAGAGTTTGCCCTCGGGGCAGAGCAGAGACTTGCTAGCCCAGCAGGCTTAGCTCTTGGAGGTTTACAGAAATGCAAATTACATGCCAAATAACCAAATGAAAACAAAGAGAAGTGCTAAGCTACTGAAGTGGCTCAGCATGCTAATGACAGGCTTCATTAGAGTATCCTAATGCGGACAATTGCTGCAACTATGAGCAGAATAGATATAATGATTCTTCATTCACAACAGAGTAAGCGCTGATCGTTAGGGAATTATTTAGTGCTGTTTTCTTCGGGGTCTGTGTTGGACAGACTTGACAGAATAAAACCTTCTTATAGGGTATGATTTTGAATGATATGGGCAAACAAATGTCTTTTTTTTACTGCTGTTTTTTTTAACTTGACATCCACAATGATTTTTAATGTGCAGATTTTGTTGGAAAGAGATCAACTTCAGAAAACAAGAAAGGATGAAAAGATGCAAGACCCACAAACAGTAAAAGTGAAAGTCTCCATGGGTCATATATAAAATAATAACTCATATGAGGAGGACTATTTGATTTACTGTATGGCTTACAACAGCTTTCTGTCTCCTTTGGAATAATCAGATAAAAGGAAGTGTTAAATTTATCGACTTAAAAAAGAAAATTCCAGTAGCCATAAACCCTTCTTTCAGCCCCCAAAAGTTTAATTTCATGCAAGTATCTTCATTATTACACATATATAATGAATTTATTACATACTGTATTATTAAAATTATATCTCATATTTGTGTACATCATGCATGTGTGTGTGCACATATGTATATTATCATTTAATACTGACCTTTTTGATTCTTCTGTAATGAATACAGCAGTATTCCAAGCACAGGAGGTCATCAAGCATATTCCAGGTGCAGCCTTGTCTAACCAGAGGAGCATCAGCACAAATGTGTTTATGCCTCTGAAACAAAAGTGTGATGTGTTTCAGATGTGCAAGATAAAACAAAGTGTTAAACTACTTGCAAGCAGTAGTCATTTTTTTCCCCTCTGTTGAAAAATGAAGGTGCTTTGGACCATACGCTAGAGAGGCACACAAATCTATTTTGCAGAAATCTGGAGTCCAAAGATCTATAACTCCTTGTAGAAAGATAATGAACAGTAGGAGGAATGCAGTATTCAAGGGCTAACTGGAAAAATGTTCTCATGGAAGAACACTCTATGTGCAGGCTGTAAATAGCTGCTGTTTGCAGACCCACCTGAACCATGTTTCCTCCCTCCTTTTCTTTATGATATAAACTAGACATGTTGCCAATATAACTAGGATAAATGCATCTCTAAAATAATGCAAAATTGCAGTACAAAATTTTTCAGTTTTTATTTTCCAATGCTGGGTAAATTACTTAATCGGTTCTGGGCCTTCAATACTGTACATGATGAAGCACACAGGGCATCTGGTATGTGTCCCTGGGTAATGCTCTCACCTTGCTATTTGTCTTTGAATGACTCCCTCATAGTGAGATTATTTTTTTTCTTTTTAAAGAAAGCTTCTATTTTGGCAAATCTCAGCCTGTCTTGATACCTGTCCATGCACTAACAGTCTGGGTTTTCAGAATGCTTGTTTTCTCCTCCTGGGCTTCAGGAACATCTTTGAGTGTTTTAAGCGTATCAAATAATAGGCACCAAAAATTTGAAGTCACTGGATAGGTTTTAAGAGAATCTTTTTTAAGATTTAAGTATTTCTTTTGTTGTCTTCAAGAGTTGCTCACCTGCCTTCCCTTTGTCTTGGTCTACAGATTTGGGATGAATGATAATAAAGGTATGAAATTGTATGTATTCTGCTATTACATGCTAGCTTGAGTAGATGGACTTTGGATTAGAAAGTGGTGTCACAGTCAGTATTAAAAGCGCAAACAACCGAGGAAAGCTATTTGATGTTACCAAATACATAGTTTGACAAGAATTGCCAGAAGCAGTTGTTGCAAGTGTAAAACACAGATCCTTGTGCTAGTGTAAGAAAGGGAGTTGTGTCCCTTATGTTGAAAAGTCAGTATTGGAACAGCAGATGACATGTGAACAATCATGAAGAAATGAAGTCAAGGTAGGTGTCTCTATTTTCTTCTCATCCACTTCTGATTTTTTGGAATATTTGTACTCTTGTATGTCTGCCCTCTAAAACACAGTTCTTAATTATTTTAAAGATCTAGCTCACATAGTTGCAAAACAGTGCTCTGTTGCAGGGCCAGCTGAATTTATTGAGACTTTTTCCTATTGGTCCAATACCAATGTTTCACTCTTGCCTGTTCATTGCTTTCTGCAGGCAGAGTTAACTTTTGTGGAAATATTTTGATATGATAAAGACATGAAAAATATTTAGTTTGCACTGCTGATCTCTCACAGTTTTTGTCCAGATGATAAAGCTATGCACTGGATTGGGCTAAAATAAAGGTGATGAGGGACTTTGTACCTACAGCCTTTGCGTGCTTGACTGCTATTCATTCCTCTTTATGGCTCCTACTTTGACAAGTGAAATGTAGCTGCCTTTGCTTTCCAGACCATATCCCAAGTGTTCCAGATGAGATGAAGCCAACTCATGGAAAAGCATGTAGGCAGAGACAGCCAGTTTTCATGTGCATCCCCACCCCACATAATCCCCCGTGGTTGACAGGCCAGTTAAAGGTGTAGGTCAGCACTGATTTTGGACAACAATTTTTCTCTTCTGTGCTCCTGGGTTACATTTTCTCTCAGCAAGCTTAGGTAATACAGTATGATGAATTATGCTCGTAACTTATTATCTTTATTATTTCTCATTTTGCTAAGTCTGGTTGCATTTTAAGCTCTCCTTTATGCAGATCATGGTATACTGCTTTGTTCAGAAAAGTTATTCCAGGAACTCTTGTAGTACCTGAGTCTTTGAACCAGGTGTGCTGTGTGCCTTCAGGAGAAGGTTAGCTCCTTTGTCTGCCAAGGAGGGCAGAGAAAACTGCCCATCGGATGTCACAACAGGGCTAAAACCTTCTTGAAGAATTAGCAAGTTTTCACTTTTTATTGCTTCTTTGGGAATGATTCCTGGCTGTCCCCAACAAGAAAGTGTGTCCTTTTTATTTGAAGTGATACTGAGAGGAAGATTTTGTTGGTATTCAGAACGAACCTTCCAGGTCATTATCATTTTATTTTTCCTCCGATTTCTGCAGTTCCAGCAAAGAAATTGCGCTTTATTGGGAATTCACTTAGTGCTGTATTTAACCTTCACATTCTTTCCCCCGTGTTATAGCTATGCGTAAACAGGTGAGGTTAGGATATTCTATATTAATGGATATATATTGCTCATTTAATAATGAGATTACTACTCATTAAGTATTTTAATGCTCAGTAACAGCTGATTTTGTTCACACGATCCATCTCTAGGAATAAGCCAGTAAGGGAAAACCCCAGAGGGAGTCTAAAACTACTGGAAAAATGGGAGTGAATACAAAGAAGTGGTAGTGATGTAAACTGCGTGCTTGCACTTGCAGGTGTGCACATCTTCCCTATCAAGCATTCTAAACTGATTCCTTTTGGACTGATTTTCAGTTACAGAAAACGATTTGGTTCCCAGTTATGCCCTACTAATTCCACCAGTTACCTTTGAAATGCTCTTGTTGGAGCATCTGAAGATAACTTGCTTTCTTCCCCTTCAAATTGTGTCATATCTATATTTTTACAGAATCTTAACTCGTGCTTGGATGCCCTTTTCAAAGAAAGCTTTTAGTGAGGAAGAGCATTGCAAAGGGTTGATTACTTTCTTATTGCAGTAAAAAGATAAGTAATTGGCACCATTACTCTGAAGCTAAATCACTCCGCATCCTAGGCAGCATTCTGGACTTCAGCAAAAATTCTTCAGTGATGAAGAGTTTTGAAAATTGTTCAATTTCAAAATGGAAATTTTAATTTCAGCCTAATGTGCGGATGCAAAGTTTTTTGCTTATTCTAAATTAAATAGCATCTTTAAAAATCCATTTGAATTGCATCTTAAGACTACATTAGTTACGTGAAAGCACACTGTAATTTTATTACAACGTGTGACCTTGCAGTATTTTTTAAATCCATGAGCAAACCAACTTGATGCTTAGCAAAACAGAAGTTACCCCCCTTCCAGGAAGAAAATTTCTATATGAAAGTCATGACATTTTAAAAGTGCTTCCAGTAACAATGATCAAGAAATTCTTAGGACTGGAAGGCATAGATGAGATTATTTGAAAAAACTGACTTGAAAAGCAAGATGGCCACTTGCTGTTACTCTAAAGTCGCTATGGAAGAATGAAAGGAATGCTCAGCAGAGCTTGATGGCAGTAGTCGTTTAAATGATGAAACAGTATATACTGTGTCTTTGTGTTTACAGTGCAGATTTCCTCCTTCTGTATGTACACAGTGAATATATACATTGTGTATATACCCCATTGTGTGGAGATGTGAGGGAGAACTAGGCAGAAAGTCCAGAGGATTATGGTGAGGGATGGGAAAGAAAGAGGACATGGGCCAGATCCTCACTTTGCTGTGCACTGATGAAATCAGATAAAGGTTTGCAGCAACTCTGGAACCAGCTATGCAGACTCTAGAGCAAAAACCTGCAAATCTTTCTTTAGGCTTGGAGAAGAAAGAGGACTTTGTGACAAATGTGTTTTTCCAGAAAGCAAAGGAATCAGAGCTTTGAAGACATTGTGTGTGTGGACATGATTGTGTAGAAGAGACAGAAGGAAGGAAAGAACTTCTCACTTTTAGGGTTTTTTTTTTGTTATTTTTATGCAACAACATGTCATAGTTTTTCTATTTTATTGCATGCCTCATGTATTCTCATGAAAATGCAGTTCTTCCAAAAATATTCTGCATTTCTGAAGTGTTTTATTGTTGATTGCTGCATCATAACTTTAATGTTTTCATAACCTTGTGATCTGTCTCTGCCCCTGCTTTATGCTATACATTACCCTTCCCTTTCTTGTTTATTTTCTCTCAGTTGGGTTGTTTTTGTTTCGGTTTTTTTTTTTGTCAGCTGGGAAAAGAGGGCCATACTGCTGGCAGCTTTGATTCTGCCAGCACTGGAGAATGAAATAATTCCTCTTCTACCTCCCTAGTGCTTGGAGAAGACAGTTTGTCATGTAATCTGAAAGGAGTAAGAGAGTATAATCTGTTTACTTAACAATTTAACAATAAAAATTCTGAAAAGCTAATATCACAAGTCATCTCAAATCTGAAGAAAATATTTTTCCCCCTTTTTCATTACCTGCCCCCATTTGAAATATTTTAAATTTGAATTTGCAATATCTACAGTTTAGCATATTAAAAAAATACCTGTTGATAGATGAGCTTTACGGTGTTCAATAGTGTTTGGGCAACAGGGTGCTTTAGATGAGGTGGTGGTGTTTGTGGTACTATTTACCACCTCTACTGCATCTTCAATACTCTTGAGCTTAAGCAGTTTTCAGGACTTAGCACTTAAAACTTTTATGGTGTGTGGCATACCCCTGGCTGACTACTGAGTAGCAGTTTGCCTTGGGCAAAACATGTTGTATTCTTGATGAAAAAGCGAGAATTTATCTGTTTGTTATCTTAAAAATTGTTCCAGATGAGCACACAACAAGCTTAGCATACCTTTAAAGCAAATCATGCTGAACTGATTGTATGAGTTGTCAGTGATGAGTAACAGCTCTCTGGTGATGATCAGTTGGTTGGGAATTTTGCAGTATAACAGAGTATATAAATGGAGTAGCATTTTCTATTGCGTAAATTCTAAAGACCTGGAAAGGAGAAAAAAAAAACTAAACCAGAATAATAAAGAATCAAAATAGGCAGAGGGATATCTTACATAGCTCAAACTTACATATTTTAAACTTGGCAAAATTCTGCACCGGTCCCTCAGCGTAAATAAGTGTTAGCCTGTGTTACATGGTCTTTTATACCATGTAATGATCCTCTAAGCCATGACCACTAGGTCAGGTGAATTCCACTCTTGTGGCCAGCTGATGGAAGTTTGCTGTCTTGATGGATTGAATACTTGCCAAAATAATTCATACTATGTTAAATTAAAGATTACTAGTAGGCAAAACACATTGGTCTAGTGCCATATGTCTGATGATAAATGCTCTGAAAAAATATAAACATACATAACTTTGAATAGGCTACTTGCAGCCTATTATCCCACTGCCATAGGTGGATTTTCCTGGTGCTAGATGCAGAAGGTAGCGCGTGAGAGCTGGAGTTAGGGATATTCCTACAGGTGGCATATTTCTACAAAGCTCTCTCTCTTCAACAGAATTAACTGCACAGTGTTGTTTTAATTTAGCTTTTTATACAGCAATGAGTAACGAATAATAAAAGCTGGTCTCTTTTTTTTTTCCAAAGAAGGAATTAAGGGAAAAAAATTATTTTTATTTTTTTTTCCAGTATTTTCTACATATCTGTAAGTTTGTTGCTTGCATATGTTCAGTGTTTGTAAGCTGTTTCCCTTGATCATGGTGTTGTGAAAGATCCTAAAACCACAGCATTGTGTAGCTCACATAGAGGATATGCAGATTGTTGAAAGGAAAGCATGAAGTACGAGTTTTAGAAATGTTCCCCTTCTTCCCTATTTTGGTTAAATTGAAGCTGAAGGACTCCCTTAAAACACAGCTACCTGACAAGCTTCAGGTGTGCAGACTTAATTGCCATCTCTAACTCTTTCTACCTGTGGCTGTTCAGACGTTTTGAGCTTCTGTGTGGGCTGCTGCAGAAGTCTGGCAAGGCTTTTGGGGCTCTGGGTTCCCATCTTCCTTACAAATACTGAAAGGTAGGGTTGGATTATATTTTTTTTTCTCAACAAATTGAGATATGTAATCTTGTGCTAACAGGTGAAGTAATTAGTAATGCTTAAACTATGGGGGGAAAAAAAAAAGCAGCAGCACTGGGGCAAAGAATATTCTGTAATGCTTTTTTTAAAATGTAGAACTTACTGTGAAATCATTATTTTTTTTCTGTCTCGTGATTTTCTTTGAATGTTTTGCACGAATTGAAGAGATTGGAAAATGTGAACATGCTGGAAAGGAAGGGATGCAAAGTATTGAACAGACATGTAAAACTAAGATAAAATATTGCTTAATGTTTATAGAAAATGTGTGGGAAGCTGAGTATTTTTGTATATAGTATGTTGATATATTTTACAGCACCGCATATGAACTATGGGAATGTCACTGAAACTATGCAGACATAGGCCAGCTGAGTAGCGTGCCTATACTATCCTGTATTTTCTATGTAACTCTTACTGAACTCACCCTCTATGTTGCAAAGGCTTGTATCTTTTGCTGATTTCTGTGGGAGTTTTGGAGAGAAAGAGTAGGATCAAGCCCATTAAAGAAAAAAGACAGAATTACAGAAGAGAAAATGACTACACAGGTGCCATAAATAGGTGTCAACAATGCATGTAGTAACTTCTTTTATTATATAAAGAAATCTAATAGTGCTACTTCATGTATACTTTTGAGGTCTTCTAGGATGCTGGTATCTGATGAAAGTTTTCCTGAAGGGCGTTTTGGACAGACTCTGTTAATAAAGGTTTTGGAATTAGGGTTGTGGTTTGAGGGATTTGTGAGAGGGGGGGAAAGTAAAAGACTACTCAGTCAGGAAAAGAAAGCAACTATTTAATAATATGTAAAAACAAAAGGTTGGCTTAGTGGGTGTGTTGTGAACTTTAGAGAGAATGATAACCACCTGTGTGTGTGAATCTGCCCCCCTCTCCTCTGCACCCCTTCCTCCCAATACCGGGCTGGTAAATCATTTTGAAGTCAAATGCCAGGTATATGACATAAGTTTTGGGAAGAATTAAACATTGCACTTAACAGCAAGGAAGACTGAAAGGCTTTCATGAACGTTTGACAAGTGCCATCTTTAGTAGTGATGTCTAAACTAATAACACTTGATACCTTCCCTGTCTCATGTTAAAAAAAAAAAAAATTAAAAAAAAAATCCCAGGCTTTACTACAGTACAAAAGTAATTGCTGATTGCATTATGTTCTGACAAACAGTCACTGCAGACACGAGACAGAGCAGTGTAAGTTTTGGCTGCTTAAATTGAAATTGTCTCAGCGTCGGATTACTGCTTTGCAAATGAGCAGCTTTTTTTTTTCCTGTGGTCTTGTGGTCTAATATTAATACGTTTTCAAAATGGAAACTCAATGAATTAGATCATTTTTTCTCAGTGTGTATCCCTTGGGATATCTAACCTATGTTGCTTGTTTTAATTAAATTACCACATTTTCCATATGATTAAATGCATGAATAATGAAGACTTATGGGACTCAATTTTAATGCACCATGTATGAATATGAGCAACAAGGGGAAACATATGATTTTACTTTAAGTGAAATCTTTTAGTAGCAAACGTTTCACCTCATCTCTTTTCAGATCAAATGAAAGTTGCAGAACAGTAAAATAGAGAATGTGGTATCAGATAGTGGTTTTCAATGGGTGGGAGCAAATATTCTCTGAAGGAAATAAGCTGATGGGAGAAAACCAGAAAATAGTGTAGTGTATTCTGGGGACATGCCAGGCAAACATTTTCACAGTTATGGTATAGCGTACTTTGGGTTTTGGGGCAAGGGCCACTAACCATATAGCAAGGTATATCTTGGAGCAATTTTCAAGGGACTTGGTGTATTCTTTTATTTAGAGTTGCCTGGGGTTTAAATCAGGACAGGATTTGGCGTAGCATGCATAGGTACTGGGTATCTAATCTAAAAACCACACCAGTCATTTTTAAGTACTGAGCAGTAAATGCAGGCAAGAAGTCAGGAACTTCAAGTGGGTAAAAAATGCATTTAAAAGTCTATTTTACTTTAGTTGCAGGGGACTAAAGTACTGCAATTTGTTTGCTCAGTAAGCATGTTCTTATTTCACTATATCAGGCTTGATAGGGAGAAAGTGTTATGTGCAAGGATGGAAGTGGCATAGATACCCATCCTTGCATGAGGTGAACTCAGTAGCATTGCAGAAATATTGAGTATAATGCAGGAACAGCTTCCTATCCTGACCTTCAAGCTCTTAAATGTTTGGCTTTATTAAATTTTAAAAGCTGGTAAGAAGTTGTAAGTTGCTTATGAGGAAACCAGACTGTGAAAGGAGAGAATAAAGTTGTCTGGCATATTAACTGTGGTGACAGTGTCAGTCTCCCCTCTTTGGTAAAGTGTCATTGACCATTTCTTTCATCTTTCTGTTAGTTTGCTTGCCTGCTTCTAGTCATGACAGAACACTGTGGTGGCTTATTTAGATCAGATATTTTGTGTGAAGACATATTTTCCAGTATAATTTGGGAACCACTGTCTTGACTGCCATGCAGTCATCTTGTCTTTTTTATCCAACAGAACTGCAGGATCTCAAACCATGCTTTTACCTTGTCTGTGTCCTTACTGCAGCCAGGTACCTTCTTCCTCTGTTTCCAGATGGTTGACTCCCAGCCTACTGAATTTTTTGGGTTTTTTTATTTTCCTTTTTTTCAATTTTCCATAAACAACTGACCTCACAGTTGGTACCAGTTACTTTCATCCCATTTCTATCATCATACTCTCTCAGGGTCTTGGACTGGTCTTTTTCCTCTTTTGTACTGACCTACCAACTGGCAGTTCTTTCCAGTTTTCAGTCATTAGGAAGTTCTTGTTTTTTAACAAGCCCAAAAATGACAATACATATGAAAAAAGTATCTCAGACCTTGAGAAATTTCACTTTGATATTTTTTTTCAAACCAAGATTATTTATCAATACAGCTAAGTGACATCTCCGTTTTAGCCATTTCTTGATGTACTTTTCAATTTCTGCAATATTCCCTGTTTTTCAGCTACAAACTTGTCCTGTGATGCACTTCATTATCTGGAGGATCAACTAGTTTACCAAAGAAATATCTGTTTTATGCTGCCTATTCTTATGAGACCAATGTTGTGTTTGATGAAATTTTTCAACTAGTTTTCTGTTCTGAGTGTATTCCTTCCTTGATTTTTTTTTTTTTTTTTAAATCTTGCATACTGTTGAAGCCAGGCTTGTGTTTATAGGTTTATTTCTTCTCTGTCCTTTTTAGCTATAACCACTCCACTAGTTGTTTGCAGGTGTAATTTCATTGCTACTGTGTTTCTCCAGTTTTTGAAGAAGTTGAAGGTGGCAGGAAGTTTAAAGGATTGGGTAAAAGAGAAAGGGATAAGGAAATGCTGCATTGTTTTTCAATCCTAAGAGGAGTTATTGCTCCATAACCTGGCATTTCAATCTTCTTTGGTAAAAAATGACGAAAAAAATCAGTGATGAACAAACACAGACAGACTAAAACAGTTTAAATAATTTTCCCCAAAGATTGCCCTATATTTTTGTTCTTACTCTGGTGTTGTGGCTCTTTGAGATGCATGAGATTTGTTGTAGTTATTTTTCAACAGGGGCTGTATGTAGCCTCCTTAGGTCCCAGTGATGATAAAAGGGCCAGGTGGACTACCTTTTATTTTGGCATGGCATACCCTGAAAGTCTTGCTTTGATTCCTGCAGTATTCTTATACTTAACTTCAGGAAAAGTAGATTATTTTCTCCTTCTAGATTAATCTTCAATGTTTCATTCATGTTACATGAATGTTATAAATTGTTAAAACAATTTGTTATAAATTCAGCTTTCTCCCCTGTGGTGGGGAGAGTCACTGCTGTTGTAATACTTTATTGGAATTAAGTTCTGCATAGGACTTGACTACTATGACATGGAGGAGTGGGCTAGGAAAGGGCATTTTTCATTTTCTGCTCTCCACTTGCTATTAGCAGGTTTGTTGGATCAGTCACCCTCCTGTTCTTGCTCTTGTTTTCTTTCCATACAGCTCACACTTTCCTTCCCACAATCTGTCATCCTACTTTCCTACCAAACAGAAAAGAACCATTTGTTATAACTTTAAAAATAAATGTTAAACAACCAGGAGTAAAGAAAGTTAACAGACAGCCAAATAGTTTTCACTGATGATCTTTCCTGATCTTTGTCCCACTGCATAAATAAGGGAATAACTAAATTACCACTGCATTCAGAGATGAGCAAAATGCATATGTGAATGTTTATTAGCTTTCCACTTCAGAGATTTATTTCCATACTTGTTTAAATATTTTGAGAAACATACTGCAGCATTTAAACATGAAAAGCATACATTTTGTATAGCTTTCCAGTTTCTGCTCTTCTATGGATGAAATCAAAAGTATTCTGGCCTTGAAGCATCAGCATTTCCAGCCTGACCTCTGGATGCCTACTAAACAGCAGTGAAAGAATTTTGAGGAGAAAAAAGTGTGTTTCATAGTTGCATTTAATCAAGAAACATTGCTGTCCCCCAGGTTTCTTCATCTCCACAAAACATAATGGTACTAATTTCAAAGCCAAGTTTTAAACATTCCTTCAACAGATAGTCACCGAGTCAAAAGTTATAGTTGATTATTTTAAGTAGAGAGGACAGCATGGAAGAGCTGATCATGGAAGATAACTAAGACATTTGTAGGTGATTCACTTTGATTTTAGTGTAAGGATTCACTGAAACAAAAGAGTAGTTAGTTGAAGTAAAAGAAAGATTTATTTTCTTGAAGTCTTCTCAACTGCTTGAAGAGTTTAGGAACACGAACATCAATTACAAGTAGGGAGAATGCCACTATTAAGATTGGTTAATAAACATTTCAGTAAGGGTATTAGAAACAGTAACTCAAGACTCCACAAGAAGTTAACAAAGGGATTAACAGGCTTAGAAGAGCTAAATCTTGGGTGCTGGGTAGATTTATTAATGGGATGGTGTAAAACTATTGCCTCCTGTATTAGAAGACCTAGAAAGTTCTTCAAATCCAATGACTGTAAGAATTACCAGAAGCTAGGCTGTTTCACATCTTGAGAAGGAATATGGAATCAGTTCCAAAATATTGTGTAGCTGTGTAAGTATAGTGATATCAAGAGGATAAATAGAACAAGTATGAAGAGCCAATGGAATAGAGCTTGATCTGCGTATAGTTAGGATTCATACATGGAAATATTGTCTCAGTTCCTAGTAAGAAATTTATGCTAGCTTAGTGTGAGGATAGCAACTAGCCAAGGCTTTATTAAAAAGTTGATGTCGTAATGGAGATGGACGTAAAATGTAGAGCTCAGAGAGGTGAGGACTGGACATCTTTCACCCAAGATAGTGAATGGAAATCTCAGGTAAATGCAGTCTCAGGTCCAGGTTCCCAGATATTTTCTTAAGTCTCACTAATTGAAAGGGTTCATGTATCTCATCAGTTATAACTTCAGAGTCTGCCTTAAAAAAGGGCAAAAATAATTATTCAAGTATTACTCTGAGTCAATAGTAGCACTGCTTTACTCTTCCACTCCACTCAAAAGTTGATTTTGAGCAGAGAGGAAACCTTTCTGGCTTCCTGTGGGTAGCTGTGGAAAACTAATTTTGTATCTGCAAGGCAACCAACTTTATAGACCTTATTCTACTTTGTTTTTGTATTTGGAATGAAAGATAATAAACTGGCAAAAGTAGCATTTTGGGAAAGGAAGTGTGAGATTGGAGGGAAATTCATTGTTAGAGCTCTTCCTGCGGTCAGTCTTGGGGTGTACCTTTTTTTTCTTTAAAGCTTGGAGGAACTTAAAATTTGAAGAACAAAATACCTCATAGAAAGACCTGGCTAATCTTGACAGCTAGATTCTTTAGAGACCCAGTAATACAGATTGCATATCATGGATGTAAAGACTATTTCTGAAATTTTTAAGTCATTTATATGATAAATTATTGAAAGAGTAAACAGCATCTGAACTTGTGAAGCACAGTATTTCCAGTAGAAATATGGAGTGATTATAAACCCCCAAATCCATGAGTCCTGACCTGCAACACTGCACATATTGCAGTACTACATATAATTCTAGTCACCTGTGCCTGTGAATTAAAAGACGTGCAGCAAAAATACAAAAGGAACATTGGAAGAAATGGAAAGTCCATTTTTGATGACTTGAGGGCTTTATTTGTTTGCTGTGGCAAGCAATGGCTGAAAGAAAATGTGAATTCTTGGTACTAAAGCTAAAATATTTTTTTCCCCGAGGAAACCAAGTTGTTTTGTCCATAAATGAATTAAAAATTCAAATTAGAAGATTTATAATTACCACAGATATTTTTCTGTCAAAAATATTAATTTTAGGCTAGACTGTGTGTGCTTAGTTTGAGTTGCATGAGATTGTCTAGACTGGACTCGATGACCCAAGTCATAGGACAAGTTGGGATCTTCAGTGTTTGTGGATTTTTTTAAAATGTAGCTCTAGACCAATGTTACTGGTGTGTCTGTTCTTTCTCGTGATTCATTTTTGTCTCTTGCTGTGTTTATATTTACATCATCACTGACTCATTGGGGGTTTTTTGTTCAACAGAAAATTTTTCAATGTATTGGGTGGAAGAGTTACAGGGATTACTGAATTTGATGTTTTCTGGGGATTACCTCCCAAGATATGCATGGAGTGCCAAAAATGTAGGTACTTCAGGAACATAGTCATCGTTAGTATGTCTCTTTTTCCAAACAGAGGGTTCGGTCTTGACCTTCCAGTGTAAACAGCCAGAAGAACTGTAATTTGTTACTTTGAAAAAAGCTCTGTCCTACAAACATTTATCCTCAATAACAAACTATTCCAGAGATGAAATAGTAGCATAAACACGCAAGGTAAATAGACATCAGGCTTCTGAAATTCCCACCAGCAAAATATTTTAACACAAGTAAATGTAGAATATTCTTAACTTAATAGTTTTCTTCTCTTTAGCACTTGTGACTCCAGAGACTGCCAGCATAGCTGGTAACTGAAATGGGGAGGTTTTTTATAAATAAAATAGAATAATTTTATAATAGAAATCTCACTAAAATATCTTTTTCCTGAAGAGGGGGATGTTCACTGCATTTTATCTCTAAAGTTATACTGATGTAAGTTAAGAATAACTTTGCTGATGTCAGTGGAGTGTTTAATAGAAGAGACATGTCTACTTGGTTGTTTACAGATATGCAAATGTGATACCTGTGAGACTTGAATATTTCAAATAATTTATATTGCCTTCTCTGATTCAAAAGCCTGAGAACTGCTACAGAAGAACTAGAATAATGCTTTCAAATAAGGCTTTTTAATCAGAGAAAATAAACCAATCGAACAAGAATAACCTTTATACAAACTGTCCAAACACATAAAAATCAAACCAGGAAAGTTCTCCTGAGCTGCCTGTTGAACTCCTTGTACTTCACCAGTGGGATTTATAAAACTGAAGTAAGATGAGGAGAATATAAGCAGGAGTTACTTTGCCTGGGGCAGACCTACTTAATTTAACCCTCTCTCAGTCTACACCCAGGTTCAGACATTCTGCCAGACGGGTGTCCTGAAATGTCTTACTTTTTTTGCCCAGGTTCTGTGTCGAGAGCTTGCAGTCTATAGTGACATGAAAAAATATTACTGCATCACTGTGAGTGATGGCAAAAACATAGATATTTCAGAGCATAGGCATTCTTTCTGATGTTAATACCAAGTTGCTCATAAACATTTGATCCAAAAGGAGTTACTTATCTTTATCAACTTTTCCCCTGAAAAAGAGGGAGATCTCAATTTACTCTGAATAAGGTCTAAATTTAGAAGGGGTCTGATATTTGAGTGGGGTCTGGGTAGACCCTAACGGAGGAAAATAAAAGTGGCTGGCTATTTGCTTGAGGTATTTGCCAGTTTTGAGCAAAGAAAGAGAATAATGCCAAAATTTCGCATGGCCCTGCTTCAAGTGTGACTAATTTGTTTTGATCTGGGCTCCATTTTCATCTGTGTCTCCATTGAGTTTGGTCTTTTAAGTTTTGTCTTTATATGTTTTCAGTCTTTGCTGTAAAGTGACCTCATTAGGTCTGGTAATTTTTTAATTTTGCTTGTTTCTTTTTTTTTTTCATATTTCTTTTGTTTATGAAAATGGCAATAATACTTATGTTGTCCTTTGTAAGTAGCTTTGCAAAGCAAATCTGGGAAGAGTAAACTGGAGAAACTCTGTTTTTAAAAATGAACTTTGTCAAATTATCCTATTTTCCATCTGACTCTTTTTTTAACTACTTTGCCCCCCAATGCTTATAACAAACCATTACATTAAACAAAATTACAATAACTTTACTCTGCAAAGTTATACGCAGTTTTGTTTGTGTAACCATTAAATGAATAGGCTCCTTTGCATTTGCTTGACATTAAAAGTATATATCAGCATTTAGAAACTCAAGGCAAAAATAGTTAAACACAAGACAGAAGTGCTGAAACTCTTTGGGCAGGAGGGGAAGTAAAATTAGTGCTATGGAGCCCAGGGCAAAGAAAAGAATTAAAATTATAGTTCTCGAGTATGTATGCGATTCAGCAGCTAGGAATAAATGTTTTCAGGTATCCTCAATTTGCTCTACCAAACACCCTGCATAAATCTATTTAGTAAGAAATAAGAGTTAGAGATAAATGCAATGTTTAGGATGCAGATGTTAACTCCCAGTAGAAGTCTTTGGAAATAGTATGTTAGAGCTGTTCAAAGTTCCTTTACTTGTCTTCAGTCATGCTGGTGTACTTTTTACCATTCCTTTCCAGTATGTTATATCTAAAAGGGTAGAGCGCTGTCTTGCTTTTTCCAAGTGTAGGAAATTCATGGCTTGGAGACCATTCTGTCACTGGGGTATTTGAGAAGAAAACACTTCAGTCAGCTGTTAAAATGTGGTTTAATACATAGCTTGCTCTGAAGGTCACTGTCTTCTAACATAACTGAAGGTTTTGCATGTTTCATGGATTTATATTCCTCTCCAAGCAATGGGGGAATGAGGATGTTGTACCACTAGGGGAAACCGGGCTCATGCTTTAATTCCCACTTTTGACCTGTACATTGTTGGCATAAATGTATTACAGTAGGCTCTTCAAAGGAGCAGAAAGTATTGAAATCTTAAGAGATTTTGGCATCTAATTCCTTCTTAAAAGTCTTACCCTCTTTGTGCCCTAGTTTTGTTTCATCTGTAAAGAGAGACAACACGAGGATGCTTACAGTATTACTGACCCTAGTATGAATGAAGGACTGAGACATTGAAATGGCAGTGGTGCTGCTTGCCTCTGAAAAATGCTGCCAGAAAGCTAGCTTTCGTGAAGATACATGTGGAAAAGAGCCAGAGAGGCAAATGTTGTGAAGTTAGTATAATGCTGGATAGATATACGCACTAGATTTTTGGCATGAACTTGGACAAGGAGAAAACAACTGAAGTCAAGGGGCAGTATCAAAAGAGGAAAGGCATTACACTATGACTAAGGGAGACAGTGGTTCAAAACTCCTGGACCCTCTGCCCGACTCTCTGTTGCCACAGCTTAGCATTTCAAGGTCTTTCCAGTAGCCGAGAACCTGGAAAGCGAAATACTGGCTTTGTGCAAGAGGAAGATAGACTTGAGTGATGATTTTGCTGGCTATACAGCTATTTAAGCTATAAATCAATGATGGAATTGGGCTGCTCTTTGAAATAAGCTTGAAAGCTGTTCAGCAGCTGATAGTCTGAGGGTAGGGCTGAGGGGTGCTGTCTCCCAGCAAAGGCATGTGTTGTCAGTCTTTTAGCAGCTAAGCCTTCTCTAGAGGGCTTAGGCATTGCTTTCTGAGTTTCAGAACAAGACAGATCTGGTTTGCTATCTCATTCAGGCCCTTAAAATAGATGTAACAATTTTATGTTTGGTTAGGCAAGTGTAGGATGATAGAAAAGGATTGTTGCTATGTCTTACCTATATAAGTCTTGTGAAAGGATGTTGTTAAACATCAGAGGAAACCAGAACAGACAAAACTCCCTAACAATAGCTATTTATGTGCTGCGCAGAAGTACTCTATTCTATGAGAATTGGTTTGCCATTGAAACAGGATCTGGGAATAGCTGCGGGAAGTCATCCTGGAAAGCACCATTGGAAAGCTCCACAACAGAGAAAGTTGTCTCTTAGGGAAGAAGAGAGAGGAGGAAAAATAAAGTCAAAGAGCTACAAAAGAACAGTTTTTAACAGTTTGTGATGGGGAGAAAATAAATAGCTCTTATGCAGTGCTCTAATCTAATTCCTGATTTTTATTTTTTTTTTTGTTGTTGCTGGGGTAGTGGTAGATCTGGTAGATCAGTGGTAGTTAAAGGCTGTTTTCCAATACTATTAATGGGGTTATATAATTTAAAACGCATTCCTGAATTCTGTAGATTTAATGGTTTCTAGGAATTGGGGCTGTAAGCCTGTTCCCATGCTGAGATACAGAATGCCAAATTTAAATTTTACTAGTTAAATGTGCACTGTCTGAGTGAGGGAATTCCTGAAAATCTATACATGGCTTCCACTGTTTTGTTTTGGTTTTTTTTTTTTTTTTGAGAAGCTTAGAAGGTTTATTTAATATTTGTGAGTAGTCAATTATTTTCCTCCTGATCTTTGGAGAGCACTGCTTCAGGCTTGGACATCTCCTTACCTTCCTGGGATGACTCCTTGGAAATGAGACTGTATGAAATGAGATGAGCACCTGGCAGTACCTGCCAGGTCAAAGGTTCAGATTCATGGATAAATTCATGCCATCAGCTTGGAAAGGCTTTCAGAATGTCCTGACACAAAGCTTGTGTTTTTTGATTGAAGTAACAAAACTGATGAGCATTCACAGATAAAACAAATGTATTACAGATACATCTGGTTTTTGTTGTTGATCTATGTACAGAAGACTTTGAGGTAAAGGAAGCTGACAGAATATGCTTCAATACACTTGTTACATCTGTGGGTAGTCACTGATTTTTTTTTCTTTTTTCCTATGGTCTTCTTACAGCAGCTTTCATTAGCTATATGCATAAGGAATTTACTGTTAATTGAGGTGGATTTAATTATGCATGTATTAATTTTATTTAGATCTTTGCTCTTTTTTATTGGGAAACTGAGAGAAAACTATTATTGAAAAAATAACTTAAGGGCTTCATTTACAGAATTTCTGTGATGCTGTATCTCATAATCTATCAGACAGAGGCACAATAACATATTGTTGATAAATGCTGCGTACATGTGTTCTCTTCTGTAACTGCTTTCTTGCTGCTGGTAGTTGCCTCACATACAGTGTCTGTTGCCTGTGCACTGAAACCTTCCCTCTGGAGGAATCCCAGGGCCGATTTATCTGAGATTTCTGTGATGTCAAGCTTTTTCTTCTTTTAGGAGATTATGGCACTTGAAATAGGGACTCGTCCATCCCCTACTTATAAAACAAAGAAGCTGGGAAAGGGTTTCCACTTGTGGAGATGGCTTTGCCATGACTCTGCTCCTTCAGCACGTCTTTAGCATCTTCTCTCTTCCAAGCAAGGCACGTAATGTTAAGAAGTCATCGTCGCTTTTTCCACATTAGCTTTGCATCAAGATACTGTCTTTGTTTCTATGTGCATTCTCAGGACAATAGAGCATGAACTTTTTTTCTTGCATGTTTAACTTTGAAACTCTATAATAAAAATATTTCCAGGTTTGCATTTTCATTTAACTTGCTGACACTAATAACGTTTGTAGATACAGTTTTAGGAGAGGGAAAAAAAAAAGGGAAGCCACCTTTCTTTCATGTTTTGTTAAGATTTGCTTTTGCTTTGCCTCAGTTGCTTATTTTAATGATCTCTGCATTTAAATGAAAATATGCAGCCACAGTTTGCTTTTATAGTTGGAAGATCAAACGATAGAACATGGATGTCTGTAAACAGAGAAGATTAAACTCTTCCAGAACCACAGAGAATCTCCAGTGAAGTCAGAAAAACCATTCACCTTTCCGTGAGTTTGTCTTGTCAGTTGATGATCCCTATTATTGTGTACATCTGGTATCTGAACTAATGAACAACTCCCATTTGGTTCCAGCAGACTGTGATCCTAATTACAGACCGATTCTCTTGACTGGCAACTGACACTCAGTGTAAATTTATTACATTTGTACCTATTGCAGTTTCATCAAGCCTGGAGCAATTATCAAGAATTAAAATAGGGTAACTGTTACCATTGGGAATTAGAGGGGAAAATCAAAGAGGAGCATTTGGCTGGGTTTTGATGATTTACGTGGTATTTTCCAAGTGAAAAGTGGCATGTACAGTAAATATATCAGGATGAACATGGGATATTGGCATGAAACTGTTCTATGAACTTCACAGAAGAAAACTAAATGCCAACCCAGCTGGGTTTTTTTTTGTACTCCATTTTCTCTGCTGTTTGGCCCTGCTCCATTGCTCCTCCATCCCACACTGTGCAAGTTCCTGCCCTACAGCTGGACGGAAGGGTATGCTACTTCCTTCTCCTGTAAGAGCACCCCCCATGTTGTACAGAACTTTGGAAAATGCTGGATTTTTCTCTCATCTTGAATTCAAGTAATGTGAAATTCAGACTATATGATCTTGATTTTTACCTGTACACAAGAGCTATATATAAAGCACATGGAGAAAAACAGTAATATAATATCTGATACTGTTTGAGTTGCTTTTCATGTCTGTTCCATGATGACACTGTGAAAAAATACCTAGGAGAGCTTAAGAGATTTTTTTTTTTTTTTTTTTTTTTTGTATGAGGAGTTTATATGGATAGTTGTGGAAATCACTGGGGCAACATTTTAATAAAGTTGTCATCCAGCCACAGAAAAAATGTCAGAGATGTCAAAGTGCTGTATTACAAGTTCCCATGCGTAGTATAATGGGAATAAAAATACTAGGTCTGGAAGGATTATCTGTTGGCCACTAGATCCCTCAACCAGGCAATTCGGTTCACTGCTGAAACTGTTACATGCTTGTCTGTGTCCACCTCTTGTTCTGGTGGTGTTCCCATAGCTGTAACATCTAGATTCCCCATTCTGAAAACTCTTCACTTTCCCCTTTTGCTTGTGGTTTAAGTACTTACCTGGCATTTTGGCTGAAGCACCAAGCATGCTGAAAAGAAAAATAGGACCCTTTACATATAAGCCATCTCTGCTTCTTAGAACCTTGGAAATGGGCTGCTTATACTACGTTTGTTTTTCTTTAACTTTGTTGTTAGAGCTCTGCCTTTATATGGATGACTTGATGCTGGTAAACTGATGTAATACAAAGCTGTGATGAAGCTTTTGATACAAATGTCTGTTAATGTCTGTTGCTGGGAGAAATTAAGAATGTCTTTGCTGCCAGTGAAATGCAAGTCCAAGCCCATTCCTAAATGCAAATTCAATTTTCATCCTCCTTATTTATGTGTTCTCTGCTCTAGGTTCAGGTTGAGCATTTTGGAGAAGCCAAAATGGATCCAGTCTCTTGATCATCAAGAGTGGATGAGTCCTTACAGTACAGCGTACCAACAGATAGCCTAAGTTTGCCTTTTTCTAAGCACAGTTTAGATGTTTTAAGCCGGAGCTGCAGTCAGGCTTTTGATTACCAGTCTGGGTAGGAAGCATGAAGTCACCAGGTGGCATGCCTGAGCTGCTTTTCAGCAGGCTGTGGGGAGATAGGTATTAAGTTCTTCTGTGTGCGGAATAAAGCTTTAAACGTGACATGGGGTCCCAAAGTGTAGACTGCTGGCCTCATGGTGTGTCTGTTGTGGTCAATCAAGAATGCTTTTAACCCGGGGTTTCTCCCATAACAGGACAGCTGACCTCTGGAGAACAAGGAAAGAGTCTCTCCTAGGATAGGAGTCTGTTTGTGTGTGGAGGGAGTGTGAGAGCCATCAGGCCATTGGGGCTGGGACATCCCTGCAGCCACATTACATAGACTGTGCTGCCAGCCCTTGTTCATTTGTTACTGCAGAAAATGTCCAAAGAGATGGGACAGGAAACATTGTCTCCTGTGCTCATAAGCTCTGGAGAGGAAAGGAGAAGGAAGTTGGAAATCTTCCTGTCTCTCTTAGCAGCACCTGTATGTGGGCTGGGCTGTGCTTGGACAGAGGAGTCCTCCTGCAGAGCCTGCAGCTGGGCACTGCCTGAGCCCTGCAGGTGCAGTGGTGGGAAGGGCAAAGAGAGGAATGCTCTACATTTCCCACATGGCTTTTTGAACCACTGGGAGTCAGCACATCAAACCTTCTGGGCTGTTGAGTCTAAAAGAGAATCTCTGAGTACTGCCTGGATGCTGAACTGGAACAATGAGATAACAGAAAATGAAATGGATCATGGAAAATACCGGTTAGATCATCTAATTCATCAGCCTTTCAAAGCACAATTGTTCTCAAATGTATTTTCTGGTGCGTTGTCCAGTTTTATTTTAAAGAAGCCCATTAAAATGTTTAAACTTCTGAATATTGTGCTTTAGTTTGGAGTAAATGCACACTGCATGATCTCTGTGACACTGCTGCATAATTTAGATTTCTTGCCATGCTATTAATAAATCTAGACAAAGACCAGATGTAAGCAAGCTGTAGCTGAACTCAAGAATCTGTGAAAGCTGGGCTAACCTTTTTAACAGTATAACATATGGCTGTTACATTAACACAGCCTTTTTCTTTTTCTTTTTTTTTTTTTTTCTAAAGCTAAGCAATTTATTGAAAGCATGAGGGGAAAAAAAGCGAATAACAGAAATAAAGCCTGACCTTTTATATGAAGTCTTCCCCTTTGACAGTTTCACTGTTTAGTAAAAATTGATGGGAATATACATCCAACCTACTGTTACAATTTTATAGTCTACACTTTTGTTTCTTTTGGTATCTCCTTTTCATTCTTTTCTACATTTAACTCCTAGACGAATTTTAGGAAAAGCATGTATAAACCTTACATGGCTATATATTTAAAGTCTTTACAAGGTCTTTACAAATGGCTACCATCTGATCAAAGAAACGTTATGTCACAGTGTAATTATTTGTATGTTTTTGAAAAAAGCTGTTTGAAAAACTTATAGTGGTGGTTTGTAACCTTTTGCTTTTCATATTGGAAAACTGATCCAACTGTGGGTTTCTTAGTGGAAACTGATAATGTGTTGTAATGATAGCAAGGCAAGCCATGGCTTTTTCTTTATGGCAATACAGAAGAACACAATTAATGACTATTTCACTTGCATGAATGAGCAAACATAAAGCAAACATATGTGAAATGCTGATAACCCTTTTTGAGAGGCTCCACTACTTTATTTTAGGAATAGCCAATTACCAGCAGTCTCTGATGCTTTTTAACTAATTGTGCTTCTCCACAAAAGTACTTGTGACAAAGCTCTAGACAGAAGTCAGAGAAGAATACTTTTCTAATTTTTTCAGATATGAGTTTCTTTTTTGGTACATATAGGTCTGTATTCCATAGCTAGCCCCATTTCCCTGGCTTCACCCCAGCTCTGTCACTGCAAAGCAGTGAGAAACAACTTTAATCAGGTAATTAAAGACATTCCCTGGCGTGAGTGCAGAGAATCCACAGGAACAGCAGCAAGGTGGGGGTAATGCTAAAAGCTTGTGATGGGTCCAGGTGAAGTTGAAGCTGGGTCAAAACAAGGCAGGGCCAGGCCATTGCCATGGGACAGCAGCCTCAGAGGGCTGTTTGGCAGCCAGCCCAATGTGGGGTTTTCCTCAATTTGTGCTGGTCCAACAGCTTAGAAAGGGGACAAGGCAGGGCTCTGATAAGGGCTGAAGATGTTGCATATTAGGTTTTGAGGTTGTTATTTTCCTTATCACTACTGTATTTTGACACTGCTATATTCAGATATGGCTCAGCTCGTGAACTTCAGACCATCTTTCCTTAAAAACAAAAGGAAGAGTTTAGTATAGATTTAAAACAAACAAAAAAGCCATAATTGTGTATGTTGGTTTCCCTTTGAGGAAAAACTTGGGACAGTATAAGGTTTCCAATTAATCAGCATAGTTCTGTGTAGTTTTGTTGTAAAACTACATGCATCTTGTTAGTTTGACTAAATGACATTGACTTCTTGAATTTCTTTTGAAAGCTTTTGGTTGAAAGACTCTTGAAATCCTTGTTAGCAATGTTGCGGGGTATTTATATTGTTCTTATTCCAAGGTTGAAAAATTTAAAAACCTATTTTTCTGATTAATTTAATAAATGGTAATTCCCCTGATACCATTTGTACTCGAACATACAGTCCCAGGCAGTGCTTTCATCGTCAATGAGGCCCAAATCTGTGGTTTTGTGATATGAAAAGAATACACCAATAACAGATTTGAGACCTTAACGTAACATTGAAATATTTTCATGGAAACTAAATTATTGAAGTAAAGTAGTTAAGGTATTTTCATTTCAAGTAGATATTTCCAAAGGAAAATAGAATCACATTGTGTCTTTCATCTTGTTTTCCATTCTATATTATTTTAATGTTTTTAGTTTTGTATACATAGCACATACTATCAATAAGTCGTAGTTTATATCTAGTATACGTGAAGTTGAAGGTAGCATGAGGAATTCACTTTGCTAATCGGCAAATAAATTCTCAAATTGTATGTAGATTATATATGAGCAATTAATTTTTAATGGTAAATTGTGTCATTTTAGTACTGAATGCAAGAAAGAAACCCATAAGTAAATAGATTTGTTTTAAGATGGTTGTCCAGAAGGGGTAGTTCCACTGTGTGAAAGTATGACTTTTTGCTTTTCCTATTAATTCCCCGGCAGTCCGAGGGACTGTCACGAGGAAAGCAACTTTGTAATCTTTTAGTTGTTCTAGGTCATTGTCCGATGAATCTCATCCCATTCTCATTATGTTATATGGTTGCTGAGATCCATATCCGCTTTTCCTTTGTTTTTTCTAGAGGATTTCTACTTGTCTCCCACCTTAAGCTGCACAAATGGTACTAGTCTGACTTCACAAAGAGTTCTCGCTCTTTTCCCACTAGGATTCAAACACCTTGTCCACTTCTTTCTTTTCCTCATCAAAGTAATTTCGAATTCCTTGTGCACTTTAAGATTAGGACTATTTCTTTAGCCACAGCAGTGGATAAAAGTTACTTAGACTTCTGTTTTTCTTTTACCTTGCCTTGTGTGGTTTTTGTTGTGGTGGCTTTTTTGTTTTCTTTTTTTTTTCTTTTTCCTGTAAAAGCTTATTTTGCCAACCTTCTTAATCTACTAATGTCAGGAAGGGAAAGAGATAGATGAGAGTTGGGTTTTTTTTTTTTTTCCTCAAAACACATTATTGGCATGTCTTACATGGCTTTTGACTTCAGCTCTTACTCTGATTGTTTCCTTAGTCATGAGTCCCATGACAGCTAAAGTAAAATATCTTCATATGTGCACATTCAACTTTAACAATCTCTTTCTTGCCCCAAATGCTCAATGCAAAGTGAAACAATTTCATTATAGAGGGAAATTATATTCCAAATTAGCCTGTGCCTGGTTGTTGAGAATATTACCTGAAGGGTGTGGGTTAATTGGCTTAGCAAGGCAGATAATGAATGCTTCAATGACACTTTTGTTGTATAAAGAATGATGCTACTGACATGTTTTATGGTAAGAAACAACTTTCCCTTCCTCCAATCGAGGGGAAAAAAAAAATCCAAACAAATAAAGGGCCATGAGCCATGTGTGGCTTTGTAAGTACAGGCCTTAGGACAGAATTTGAAGTTGTGAATGTTGAGCAGTGAGAGGCATCCTGCAAATTCAAATTGCCTAGAGACTGGGTTGCTGTCTTCTCTGGTGGCCAGGTGGTTGCAGTTTAGAAGTTGTGATACTGAGCACTGTATCGCTTATTGTTTTGTAGTTGATCGAGGTAAATTTTTATTTATGTAAATTTGTAGATTTTAATGTCATTCTGGTTTTGTTCATTTAGGCCTCAATGAGGCAAAGCTCTTACGCACGTGCTTCAGCTATCTCTGAGTGCATTACAAACTGAGATCCTAAATAATATCATCTGTCAAGCAAGGACTTTGCTTTCTGCAAAATGTGCTTGAGTAGTTATTTCATGTGGCCTATTTTAAGGAGTTTGTGTTGGATTACTCAAACTGCTTTTTAGAGTCTCAGAGCCATCTCTGCAATTAATCATTTGTATCGTATTTGAAAGAAATTTATATACTCATTTGGGCTTCCTATGTATTGCTTAATGAGTTAATAGATTGTCTTAAGTGAAATACATGGTATAAAACTGCAATGACAATATTTGGCATGTGAACAATTAAAAAGTAATAGGAGAAAACTATCAAACTCAGTTACTGCAATGATTAAGAAAATCCAGGATTGGAATTGGCTGGTAGCATGTAATATGCTTACCATAACAGAAGAGATAACAGGCTCAGTTACAGTAAGATAAAGTATAATGTTAATCAGAAGACTCTTTGCTCAGCGGTGTAGTTTTGTGCTACTGTTTCAGAAGCCACTCTACAAATAAATTCTCCATATGGAGAAACTACAGACAACAGAAGAACAGCGACAACATTTGCATGTTATAATCTGCCTTGCTAATTGGTAGGTAACTACCTTCTGGCACATTCACCTGGGATGTCAGCTGCAAGGTAATTTAGAGGCACAGGTATCTGATGCTTTGGAAAATTATTTTTCCCCTCAACTGGATTAAAGTAGAGGGTGAGGGGAGTTTCACTGCTCTTGGTAGAGCACAGCACTGAAACACCTGGGAATCCAACATCTGATCAAAGCTCTTCTGTGAGCACGTAAAGTTAGTTTTACTTGGCTGCAAGTGCAGAAATTTAAGCACATTAAATGGTATTTCTCAAGTCTTTTCCATTCCCTCCTGATGTCATCTTTAAATCTGGTAATTCATCCTTAACCAGTGAGGCAACATTATTCACAAAAGGAATTTATTCGGATAAGGTTTTCTCATGGCATTTCCTTCCTGCCGATGTTTCCCGGCGCTGAGCACGCTGTTCGCGTTCCTGGAGCCTGTGGGCAGCTGGTGGCTGGGATGTGCCAGCCGTGGGGACAAAAGCCATGCCAGGAACATCTGACTCCTGGAAATGTGTTCCTGGGTGTCTTTTAATTCATGGGAGCCCAAAGGGGTGAGCGTATTGGAGATCCACAGAAAGGAAAGGAAAACGTCACATTCTGTGTTGTAGTGGCTCGTGCAAAGTATAAATGAGAAATGAATTACTGCCTGGATGCTTAAGTGGGGGAAGAAGCGTTAAGACCAGCAGAAAGCATTTTTCACATAAAGAATAGAAGAAAAATATGTGTTTCTTATGGTTTTAGTGTCATCCTTTGTTGTTATGTAACTTGTGGATTTGCCACACTTGTGTGCGGCTCTGATAGTTGTAACACTTTGCCCTTCGCTTCTGAGAATGTAACAAATTGGGATTTGATTTAGGTCTATGAACGTGGTTCCCCTATGCTAAATAAGGAAGTTTATTGCAAGCACCTTTCTTGAGATTTAATCATGGAATACTGGGTACAAGTAAACATATTTGCTACATTTGTTTGTTACATTTGTTTGTTATATAGTATTTAAACACCACAGAGGTAAAGTAATTGAATAGATATCTTTTAAGACTTAATTACAGGATTGATTGTGTATGCCAATTATCAAAGTATAAGTATAGGGGTTTAATATAATGAGATGTCTGGGACTTGGCTATATCTGTAATCTAGCTAAATTTCAATAATAATTACATAGTTTAGAATTAAGATTTTCTGAAATAAGAATATAAAATCTGCTAGCTGGTGGTTTGCAAATTGAAACTGTTCTATGATTTAGCTGGACTTAAATTTGCCTTTCTGTTTTCTGCCATCTTACTTTATGAATTTTTTCTAAGAAATATTTTGATGCCATATTGTCTACTGTTCTCTTTCAAGCTGAAGTCTACTAAGCATCTTTCTGCGTCCCTATATTTACTTTATTGCCCATATGCCTGCTTTGGTCTACACACTCAATCTTCTAGTGCACAGCTAAAACAAGGGAAGAGCTGTTACTGTGTGTAAGTGTGTGCAGCAGTAGAGATTTATGGTTGTTGTCTGCATTCATATAACCCTCAGGAAATCCCATCAATTACTGGAAATCTGTCTATCGTAAGGAGAATCCCTCTCTCTCCCCTGCCATTCTTCTATCCACAAGCAGCCTCTGCTCTTTAACCTTGCGTTTTGTAACAGGGGTTTTAATCTCCCTTTCTTCACCACCTTGTCCATCACTTGGCTCTTCAAGATCTGCAGACCATGTCTTCTGCTCCAATGACATAACTCTTGGTACCTTGCCAAGTGTTTAGCTTAAGCTGTACTGCTGAAGTGATGACACAAGATTTTCTGAGTAGCTACGATATTTATCCAGGGAGTCTACAGTCTGTCCCAAGATGCTGTACTTCAGTTTGGACTGACTACCTGACATCTCATGATACGTCACAATGCCTCAAGTAGGATTTTTGGAAAAGGGATCTTGGACTTCTTGGGTGGTGAGGGAGTGACTAACCAACAGGTCTGTGACAGCAATAACATCTTCTTTGCCAGAATACTCAAAAAAAGAGTGGGTGGCTGGTATGAGTGGCACTGAGGTTTTAAGTTTGTTTTTATCTAGATATTATGCTTTTATGGGCTGCTGGTTAGCACATTTTGAATTCAGAACAGCTCTTAGTTTTATGAACTGGTAGGACATAAGGACAGCAGGTGTATATTAGTGTTAAATTATAGATTCTGTTTTTCTTTTTTATGCTATGCACTTCCAGTTAGTTAGAAAAACACATTTTTATTTAATTTCCTGTAAAAATTCCTAATTAAAAAAAAAGCTTTTTTGAGATCCTACAAGTGCCTAGATAACTTGCTCTGCCAGATTTTTCTAAATGTGCCTGGTGCTCAAGTATTCTAACATTTGCACAGTTTATGCACATCATTACATTAGAACACAGATTACAAAATGTAAGGATCTTTCTGATCTTGGCTGTCTGGATGGCAGATGAGATTTTCTGTGTTTTCATCTGCTTTCACTAGTGTCCCAAATTTTCAATATGATCGCTGTTCAATGTGTGTTTAAACTTGCTATACATAAAAAATCCAATCCCTCTGTTTTATTTTTGCTGTAAGAATAGTAATACCAAGAGAAGGGAATTCTCCCTGTCCATTCCCTTGACCTCTGTGTCATGGTATATGACAAATACTAGAATGTTTCCAACCAGAAAACCCAGACCCAGTGTCAGTAATACATATAATATGCTTTGCTTCTTTTCTTATTGACATGAGTTTACAATGTGTGGTTAGGTCAGCAGAGTACATCTAGAAAGAAATTGGTGACCTGTGAACTTATGGAGTGGAGAACACTGTTTTAAAGTGAGGTAGCAAAGATTTCAAACCGAGGATGTAACACTAGCTGCTTTCAGCACTATATTGGCTATTCCACAGAGAAATTTATTTCATCATGATGGTTGTGCTGCGTTTGGTCAGAAGTGATGATTTCAGGACTCTGGTATTATAGTATCTAAAATCTGTAAAAAACCTTTTCATTCACTAGTTTTTCATTCACTAATTTCTGTGTGGCAACCTCCCCCCCCAAATTTTCTTCCACTTAAAAATCATGCTGTCTGTCATAAATGATAGCATTCCTGACAGCGATTTCCTGTAGTGGGAAAAAATGGCAATTGTAGTATAAAATGTTTTAGAGATGGAACTTCTTTTGAGATTGTAATGACTGGAGTCATTACTCTTCTAAGCATGCTTTCTAGACGCTTTTAGAAAGAAATGTGGTTCCTTAAGTTTGAAAGCAGTTTAATTTGTGTTTCCGCTTGCTGCCCTAGCCATGGGTAACACAATGGGTTTCATGAGTGGAGGCAAATATTCTGTCAGTCTTGGATCCCAAGTAATATTGATTAACTGTTGTAGGAGGGAGTTTTGCTCCCTGAAAAGCCTGGAGCCATAGGCAGTCACCTACACTTAAAGACAATGCTGTAGCCCAAAATCCTTGCCTTATTCTCATACGTGGGTACGTAAGCCATTCATACTCTCTGGAAAGCTATTGAGAATAGAATGAATTAGTTTTTTCCAAAATAGGGTCTGAGTTGGAAAGAGACTATGGTGCCCTGCAGCACTGCGAAGCAGTAGATGTGTGTGTGTAGGGGACCTGCTACGTAGCGTTTGTCATCTGAGCTGTTGGCAAAGTGGCTATGCTTCCTTGGAATGAACCATGGCGACTGAAGAGATGATGGTTGCAGTTGATTTCAGTTCTAGTCTGTAAGGGGTAACCTTCAGAAGGAGTTAAAACCTTGAACTATGACAAGGTGATCAAGAGCAAATTGAACTTTTCGGGACATTGCAGCCATCTGCTTTCTTCCTGATATAATTCAAAGTGCTGGTCATGCTGTGTGAAGCAGAACTAAGATAATGAGTGTTCAACTAATTTCCCTGTACTTTGTAGCTTTTTTACAGAAGTCTAAGTATCTCACCTTGTTTGAAATACCTGTGAAATTCCTTCAGCAAACTTTCTCATTTGGCAATTTCTGGAATTGTGTATACAGACCTCTCTGTACTAAGAGAATTTTGGCATAAATTTTACACTTTTGTTAAGCTCATTTTAAGCTGTGTGTTTGGTTTTGGTTAGTTTGGTTTGTTTTTTTTTTTTTCTTTTAATACAGTGTACTATGGCTTTGACAAACTATTAAGGGCTGCTGCTCTGTTCCTCACCATATTAGCTAAATGTTTTAGGCAGATCTAAATGAAAAAGTGCTTAAAATACCAATGATTTTTGTATGCGAAGATTGCCAATATTGTAATAGCCCTGGATTTGAGCTACAGCAGTAGGGAGCATTGGAAAATGGTTCTTTGTTCACTGCAGTCACAGAACTGTTTTTATTTCCTGATTGGATAAGCTGCACTGCAAAATGGAGCACTGTCCATTGCAATTACATCTGCAATTTGATAGTCAAAGCTATTTATAATTAAATTTTCTTTTAGTGAATTTACAATAGGAAAAAATTGATATGACTCATTATTTGTGGAAAATATGAAAACATGGCCAACTCTAGTGAAAGACTGTTTCACACTCAAATGACTATTTTCAATTTATACTTTGTCCAGTGTTCACTCACGTTTGATCCTTTTATAACTTAGGTTTCATTGTGGAAATTACAGACCAGTTGTAAATTCAGTAGAATGACCTTTGTATGACTACCAGAAGCTGCTGTGTATTTCTATTAGTGCTTGTATTGGCTGAAGAT
The DNA here is from genome assembly GCA_033628505.1 of Tringa tobata. Taxonomy (NCBI): domain Eukaryota; kingdom Metazoa; phylum Chordata; class Aves; order Charadriiformes; family Scolopacidae; genus Tringa; species Tringa tobata. The sequence goes on from JAHREE010000567.1 coordinate 8,040,902, forward strand.
GTGGTGGGCTTGTGATTTCCTTTGATCGTGCTTTGGGAGACCTTGGGTGATAAGGAATACAGAATTATGAAATCTGCATTCACCTAAGCCTGCAACTATGTTCTTATCTTTAAGCATATGACTGCCTCAAAGCATTGCTTGATGTGCATCCGAGAATGTGAACCTATTTCTACTTAAAACAAGGGGAGAACTAGTAAGTAGAAGAATGAGGCATATGATATTTGGAATCTGTGATTACTTGCAGTTAGGTCTGTAATGTGTTCATATATATCAGACTGAATTTGTATGTATTAATAGGTTTGAGGGCTTACAGAGCTTTTCTTTAAAAAACATGTTATAATCGGTGCAAACAGCTGACTTTGCACGAGAACAAGGGACCAAGGGCAAGCAAGTAAACAAGAGGCTGGGAAATCAGAACATGATTTTTGTTTTCTCGTTTGAATTTGCACCGCATTCGTTACAAGACCTAGTTCTGGAATAGTGTTCCCCTGGAGAGTGAAGGTATGTAATAGACAGGGGACCAGTCTTTGCTTGTAAAGGTGCTACGATGAAAGATATGGAGCATTTCAAGGGGGAGAGAAATATCTTAAGGTGGGGAAAATGTTACATTTTTTTCCCCCAAATTATTGAAAACATTAGGTTTTTTCCTTTGGTAAATGTTCTGTCAGCAATTGGAATTTTTATACATTGTGCTAATCCTACCTTCATATATAAGTCATAAATCTTATAAATTAAGGTGTCAGGCAGTTACCAGAACTCTTCAGTCTGTTTCTTTTTATGGAGTGATCTGACACGTTTTGCAAACAGCAGACCTGGGTGCTCTGCATGAGTCCCAAACTGGATTTTTAGCGATCAGCTCACAAGAATGGACTCTGGCACTACTTCCAATCAGGCGAGAAAATGTGGTTTAACTTAAAGGCAATAATACTGGAAAAAAGATATGAATTATTGGCCTTTTGACATTGGATTTTAAAGTTTAGAATAATGGTACTGTGGCCTACAAATGTTTTTGTTGGTACTTCCATTAGTACCCTAATAATCTTGACATTTCCAGTTACGTTACATTTGCTGGAGCACAGAGGTCTCTTTTTTTCATCTCCCTATTTTTCAAGCATGCAGATACATTTAATGGCTAATTATCACAATTAATTTTGTTGCTTACATTGCTTATGAAATTTGAAGGATATATCATTCTGAACCTTTAGCTGACCTCTTAAAAATATATATGCAAGTATTTACAAACACAAGTCACAACTTTATTTATTCTCTGAAGAAAATACAGTAGTGTAATTGCCAACAATGAAAATCTGTAATAGAGAAAAACAATTTTGCATTTAATGCCGAAAAGGCAATTTGCGATACTGTAAGGCAATAAAAGAAAGGTCCAGTCAGGGTCTATCCTAAAAGCAGCAGCATTTATGGGCAGTCTCAGGATAACCAATAAACATTACAGAATAAATTTTTATAAAGATGTTTTCATTATAGCAAATAGCTTGGATATTTTTAATATAGACTTTCGTGTATTACATATTTCTGATAACTTTTGCTGACATCCATCAAGTTCTGAAGTCCTGGAATTCACTTGAGGTTTTCTAGCACAGAGACCAAAAAAAAATTGCTAAATGCTTCCAGTGCTCCAGTCCTGAAGCAACATTCTCCAACCAGATGATACATATAAACTCGCTTCCCATAAGAGAGCAGTCTAGCGCTGAAGGAAAAAAAAGAATAAAAAAAAAAAAAAGCCATGTTTTTAATATCAGATGTTTTTAACCCAAACATCTGTTTTGAAATTTTCTTAATTCAGAAAATGTCATGTTAAAGAAAGTGCAAAGTACTTTAAAATCATTAGGAATGAATAAGGCAATTTGGAGGAATGACAAACCACTAGTTTTTTTGAACGTGAGGAATGCTCTTGCAAGAGCCCTGGAAGAGCAATAACCCTGGAATAGTCATTGCCCGCAGTACCTGCAGCATCAGTGGTGGAGTTTCTAACCAAAGAAGCTGAGATGTTGAAGTAAAGTTGCCACCTCTGTGGCAACTGAACACCCTGAGCCCATTTTCACAGATGTCTGTTTTCTTGCCTGCTAGATACCCAGTGTGGGTCTCAGTTGTGGAGAGAAAGGAACTAGAAGTTGTTAGATTACACCAACAAATGCTTTTGAATTGTGCCCTAAGAGTTACTTCTATATTTGTCAGTGTCTTCTGCAATGAAGATTTTCTTCATTCAACAAATACAAGAACATGGCGTAGGTGTGATATCTGTCCTTAATTAACTGCTTCATAAAACTAATTCTTTGATCTGTAATAGTAAGTAAAGGGACTTAAGATTTAACTTTGTACTGATAACACCTAAATTTTGCAATTTTGCTGAGAATGTGTCAGCTTGGCCACGTCACTAGCACAGTGCTTTACTGCAAAAAGCCTTTTTGACCCTCCTGCTAAATGATAGTGGTGCTATTGAAATAAACACCAGTGGACTTAATCTTATCAGTGCAGGACACTGAGTGAGCATAATTTGATGTGTCTGGTAGTAGTGAAACACACTGTTATTCAAATATTAAAGGAAAAAGTTGGTATTTTTAATGTCAAACAGGCACATTTTGGCCAATATTTTTAAAATCAAACATACATAAGCCGAGTGTAAAACTGAATTTTATTTTCTTTTAATATTTTTAAAGGAAATTATTTTACTTACTGCAGTATCCTTTCTGTTGTATACTGTGATGAGCTACTTCAAATTCTGCCTGTTCAATCAACATGTTTCTGCTGGTATAAAAGAAAACAGCTCAGTTGACTGGAATTTCCCTAGTTTGTACCAGGCGAGAGGTTATTTCTACTTGAACACAGAGGTTATTACTCAAGCAGCCTTTATCTAATATTCTCTGTAGTGGCTCTCTGAGAAAAGCAGTATGCATCAGGAATGCCTTGGAAACACGCAGAGTCCGTCCATCCCCACGCGCATGTTTTCCTCCTTCCAAGGGGCAAATCTTGATCCGTTGGACACCTTGTGGCTCCTGTACCTTAAATTTATGTGACATGTGGGATTCCAAATAGATACTTTATTTTAGGATTGATCTTCTTACATAGCTTGCTAACTTATTTCTTGGGGAAAACTATTAAAAATAATGGCCTTCCTGACAAAGTATAGGATAGGCCATCTCCTTTGGCAGCCTGTTGTGAGAGATCACTGATTGCAGATAAATATTATCTCTGTTTTTCTTGATAGTGTCTTAACTCTACCTCTTCTGAGTTTTTATTCTTCCCTCTTTTCCCTGAACTTTCCCTAGTTCAGTTTTTTTTGATCTGTTGATAAGGGTAGTAGTTAAAGGCAGGACATTCCTACTGGTATTACAGAAACCAGTGCTTGGGCAAGGTGAAAAAGCCCATCTGTGAGTCCCCTTTTGTTCTTGCCCAAAGTTCACAGTGTAACTTTGTAGTTATCTTTTCTCTGTGCACTTTTTCTGGTGCCTTGGTACACATCCTTGATGGTCTGTTAAGGCACCTTGGAAGCAGCCAGGCACATGCTGCCTCCTGGTCCAGCATCCAGACAGAGCTTGGGGGAGATGCTGGGGGCGTACTGGGGTGTGAGATGGGGGGAAAAGAGGAGTTACTGCAGAAACTAGGTACAGAGCATACAAGTCTACAGGTCTACTCTTTGCAGGACAGTTTCTTCACTCATCTTGGCATTTTTATGTCCAATCCTAGAGATCTCTGGGCCTCTTCCTTGCCAGTACGTTGGTATTATTTTTATTCATTTCTTTCCTGCTTCTGCACTGAGCCCGTGGTCTCTGACTAGAAGCACAGACGTGGGGTATGTGTACTAGATGTGATCCGGTAGCGCAGAGGTTCCCAAACTGTGGTCTCCGGAAGGCTGCTTGTATGTTGCTGGCTCTCCCTGTTTGTTTGCAGCTGCTAAATTGCATTAAAGACTGCTAAAAATAGACGAAACATTTCCCCATTTACTTTCCAAGCCAGCAATTGCTATAATTGCCACTTGTCATGGGGAATATAAGTATGTGTGTGCAAATGCATGAGCGTGTGTGACTGAGGGGGGAACTGTGGTGAAACAAGGTCTCCAAGAGAAGATCCTATTTCCTTATCTCCTGCTGGATTTAGAGTTTTAGGGAATAGCATCCAGGAGCAGGAAGAGTTTTGCCTTCAATTCCCCTTTCCTTTTATGCTTCATGGGAGTGAGGTCAGATAACGTTGACTTGACAGGTCAGGCACTCATGAAGACAGAAGCTTGAATAAAGCGATAGTCCAGGCTATGAAAAAATTCAGTTCCCTTAAAGTAGCACAGAAGTTCTGTGAATTTTCATTGGCACAATTTGTGGCCAAGCCTGATAATTGTTTTAACTTAAAACCCATAGGGGAAAAGGAAGGTAACTCCACTCTTTGATTAGTAGCTCCAGGCTGTCTGTAGACTCAATGGAAGGAATTTTGAGGGTTTTCTCTGAAACCATAAATGCAGGATATTTTAGAACTGCAAGCTCAAAATATCAATTTAACATGATTATTTGATCTCATTATCCCTCCCAATATCCATGCAGTCTCTTCTGGGTCATGCAGTGAAGAAATAAAGATGATGTTAACCCCAAACAAAAAAAGGCCCATCATATCTTGCACTCTGTCAATTACCCAGTGCACCAGTTATTCTAGATTTGTACTCTGTTTTATTGAATTACTTCTGTACTCTTTTATCTGGAAGCTTTATTGGGAAGATTTTAGCTCACTGTCTTTATGGCTTTTTCAATTCTTCTCTGACTTCCAAGGAAGCACTTCTGCCCAGTGCTGGCAGGGGAAGGATGGAGACCGGGAACAGGAATCAGTGCCTTTTATTAGAACTAGGCTGGAATATTTTCCTTTCTCCCAATGAAGTTTTAAGGTTTCCCCTTAAAAAAACCCTAAACATACCACAAACAAACAAAGAAACCTAATTAAGGTTGCATAAACACCATAATTTTCAGAAAAAAAACCCAAACCCAAATTCCTCCCCAGCTGCGCCCCCACAATAAAGCCCACTGCAAAACTTTGAGCGTCTTTTGATCAAGAAATGGAGAGACTGGATGTGAAAATGCACTGTACATTGAACTTCTTTCCTTTTTTGTTCTTTTTTGTTCTTTTTTATTTAGAGACATTTAGAGACATCTGTAGAGACATTTCAATGGAAAGAATTTCAGTTAACCTCTGTATTTCTCCCCGCAGTAAGGTTCGGAAGAGACGTGAGCAGAGATCACTGGGAGGAACTTGCAAAGTTTCTTGTAGAGGCTTACCTGGGGAGAACTGGGGAGATGTGATGGGTTACCAAGCTCATTAGCAGAGCCTGTGTGTGGGAAGCGAAAGCTGAGCATGAAGAAAGAGCAACCGTCTCCTTGATGTACGGTTTGCGCAGGCGGCTTGTGGCCTGCAAGTAGGAAATTGGAGCTGTATGAGACAGGAGGGAGAAGGAAGCAAAGGGGAGGGGAACTAGTGCAACGTTCAAGCCAGACAGTCATGGGAATTGAGATGAAGTTGTCAGGAGCAGAGGTGAACGAAACCTTAAAGTCGGGGAGGCTGTTCTAATTCAAGAGGAATGGTGCTGTGGAGCCAGTTAATGGATCTAAGCGGAGTAGTTAGAGGGGAAGGTGAAGTCGATCTCGGCCTAGATTAATCCCTGATGTAATCTTGTTGGCATCATCGTGCTGGCTTCCCTCCTTTTCAAGCTTCAGTGGAATTCCTTCAAAGATATATTTGGCCCTTCCAGTTCTTGTTTTACCAGATTCCACTGAATCATCATGTTTTACCAGATGCTCCTCGGAGCCTCTGCCCTGGATTACATCACTGGTGTCAGGGCAGCGGGTCGGGTTACCGGGAGAGTAGGATTCCTTGTAAAGAAATTGTCATACTTGTGAAATGCTTTGCTTAATGAAGTTATGACTGTAGCTGTTAAATTTGCAAGTATTTTCAGTGCCAAATAACCAACTAGATCAACAGCAAAACTCCATTTATATGTGTGTGGGAGGCTGGCAAACTATTTTCCTCATCTACTGGTTTAAGTGCTTAGGAGTCAAGTTCTCTTTCCAGCTTTGTCACCAGTGCACTTTGTGATGTTGGACATTTCACGTAGGATGCGTTTCTCTGTTTCCCAGTCCATAATGTGGGAATTATAGTATTCCCTGTGCTTAGAACAATGTAAAGCTTTACTCACAATTTGTAGTTTACTTTGAAACTCCTGTACCAAGTGCTGTTAAGAATGATGTGGTGTTACTGGATGTTGCTGCATAGCCAGCAGTTGTTGAGCTGATATATATTTAATGTGATTCTAGTAATAATATTTAAATATAAAAAAAGTTATATTGATGTAGATGGCATTTGGTAAAGGAGAAGAACAGATGGATGAAATACTGGGAGAGATATGTATCAGTGGGATCTAGCTGCCTATCAAGTAAGGAATGCATATTTATTTCTGTAGGAAACCACAAATCTTTTGTCAACAGAACTGACAGGTCATCCTTGACTTTTTAATCCACAGGATGGCCTTATTAATTTTATATTTGCCTTGTATTACAGCAAACAGAGTTCAGAGTCAGACCTGAACATTCTCGCCACATGGAAAACATTTCAGTGGAGAGATGGAAAGCATTATTTTGTAAATGCATTTATTAACAGCACAAACCGGAACAATTGAGCACGTCGGGCCTCAGTTTGATTGTACCATGTGCCATGAATTTGTTGGTGATGGTTTAATTGTAGCTAAAAAAGGAGTACAGCAATTACAGTGTAGAAAACTGTACCTTTTTTTCCTCACATACTACTGTACCTTGAATAATGGATTTTTTTAAATTTGATTTTTCTATTTATGAGATTTGGCCAGTGGTCATAGAGTTTGCAGTCAGAATCTTGTTCAGTTTCATGTTTAATCGTACTGATGCTAATAGATCTATTTAACCTTATAAATTGAGTTTGTAAGCACCACTGTGACTATACCTGGAACAGATTCCTAGGTTTTTCATGGGAATCTTGCTAGGAACATCCTTTCTCCTTGGAGTTTACACAGTGGAGCTCATCCGTTATAAGAAAGAAATTTTATTTAAGAGTTCTCAGAGAACTTAAATCTTTTTCCTGAACAATGTGTTGAGAAGTGGGATATTTACTTCCAGGCAGGAGAACTGTTGTTTCAAGATGGACTCTGAGTGAAGAGGGTGCGCAAATGAAGCACAGATCCACCTGCTTCTTTTGCAATATGATAGACACTTTCCATAATTGGAGAGGACAACCCAAATTGACCTAAATCTGCCTGTTTCTAATAATAAAATGGAGTCAATAAACAAAAGCCACATGTACGGAAACTATCCACCTGTTGAAGAGATCACTTTTCATTGTGAGTAGCATCAGATACTTAGCTGCTTTAAACCATTTGCATATTGACTTCTCTGAAATGTTATGTTACACATTTTAGAAAATTTAATGAGGATGCTAATTAAAGGAGGCTAATTGAAGGCCTCCAGATGATGCAAGATCACTGTACTTTTCTTACTATTGCCTGAAGATTTGTGGAAGCACTCATCAGCTGTTTGTGTCAGTACCTTTCTAGTAGTTCACATCCTCTACTGGCCCAGCTGCCTGGTGGCTCATGTCAGTGTCCCCTTCAGCTTTCTGACCTCTATTTTATTCAGTTGCTCCACATGTTGAAAGAAAACCTAGTTAAAGGATCAAGCAGGCACAATGACCGAAGGGGAGTGATGTGCCCATATGAAGGTAATTCTGAATAAATGCATGTTCTGAAGATTCTGCTTGAACACAGCGTAATCTTTGTACCTTTTTATTGACTGCCTCTTGAGCGTTGCTTGCTCTGAGAATGTCGTGAGATTTTTTTAGTACCTCAGAGACCAAGGAAGTCAGTTTATAGACCTTGCATGTAGTCTGTGTTTCACATCATTTCTATTTAGAGAATCCTTAATGACTGATAAATAATTTCCAAATGTATATATCATGCATTAATGCTTCTGTTGCATCAAAAGAAAGTATTTTGTTTGAGATTATTTCAGAGCATTGACATAACAAAGGCTTGAAGCCAGATGACAGGCATTGCCTTAAGTTTAACTCTGTTTCTTTTCAGTGCAAGCAAACGCACATATGCACACGCAGGCATAACACACCCCCCATTTTGCTAATGATGATCTGGGGTGGGCTTTGTCCACACTATGTCAGTACATACTGACACTACATCACTCTGAACATGACATATCACATACTGAGCGTTAATCCAAATAAAATATGAGCAGAAAAAGGAAGAGTTGGTTATTTGTGAAACAAAGCAATCTGAGGAAAGCCTTGAGGACAGCATGAACATTGGAGCAGTTTCTGTTTATGTAAATACCTTAAGACAGTTTGTGAAGCTAAGTAAAACCAATCTAGGTCATGGACAAGGAGGAGTATGTTGGTGTTTGTGAACCAGTGTCCTGACTGTCAGGCAAACTCAAAAAATATTTTCTCTTTTCCTTATACCCCTCTTTTATCTTACTCCCAGACTTGGTTAAAGTTAGGTCTTTAACACAGGCAGCAAACTTGGACTGAAAAGCCAATGATGCAGGTAAACGAGTACTCTAATACTGAGAGATGTTTTTTCTGTACTTGCACGTGCTTCACATACCAGCCTGAGCTCCATGCAGAGAGGCTGGTTTGCCCGTGCAGCTTGGCCCACAGATACCTCAGAAAGCATTTCCCAATTCCAGCGTGATGTCTCCTGTGACTGAGCCTTCGCTGGAGCCAGTTCTCTCTCCATACTCTGCTTTCTGATGCAGAAGGAAACTGTTGGCCCCTTCATCTTGTATATTGAAGGTGTACTTTTTTTTCCTTTTAAGAATGCTGTTTGGTTTTTATTTTCTCAAAGAAATGATGTAACTTTCTCTGTTGAACTACTTGTCTGCCTACTATTTTAGAAGGTCTTTCAGTTGACATCTCCTTGTCTAAATTACAAGACACTAATATAGGGTATATGGAGTTCTTTTTGTTAAGATAATACTGATCAGAGCGTGACTATGGCTGGATTCTTAATGTTGTCAGGAAGCATGCAGAAGATGTGCAATGAAATGGAGATTTCTTTGGGGGTAACCTAAATCTAGATGGTTGACAAAGGCTGAAACTGCAGTTTTGGTCTGCTTTTTGTGAGTGCTCAGCTAGGGGTTCTGTCAGGGCAAATCCGTAACACTTAATGTGATGCTTATTTTGTAATCTGGAGTCAAGATACCAGTTTGTCCCATTGGCCAGTAACAGCTGTCAGAGTGAAACATCCCTGTGACTTATTTCTGAAGGTTTCTAGATTAGGTGCCTAAACTGTGAGAAACTTCCAGGTGGCAACTTGGGATATTTAACTTGGGAGTTTCTTTCTTTCTTTTTTGGTTTGTTTGAGCAGGCGTGTTCTCCAAATGTATATGCCTTAAAATTCAGTGATGTTATTGATTTTCTTTTCTGAGAAAAATAAAATGGCATGATCCATAAAGATGATTCTAGTCAAAGGCAGATCTGGGTCTAACTAGGCTCTGACCTTATAGTGAAACCTGGGTGGTAAATTAGTGAAAAAGACTTGGAGCTAATGTGTATTCACAAAGGACAGAGTGAGAAAACTGGAATTCGAGTCTTGAGTATGATATTAAGACTAATTTTTTTTTTTTCCCCTGAGCCCAATTTAAACATTGTGTCTTTGTCTGTCACACTGGCATCGGGCCCTGGAAGGAGCAAATTCGTTGTTAAAATCTCAGACTAGTGGAGATGTTACTAGGTTCACTGTTACGCTTTTTGTCAATTAGTGTATTAGTTCTCTCATGAGAAGAAACCATTTGTCAGCAAATCTCCTATTGTACATTTTTCTGTTTAATGAGCTAACAGCTGGTTTGGTTCTTTTTTTGGTATTTTTCCTTTGTTGCACTACCTAAGATTAGAATAAATTACTTAGTTTTATCATCAGGAAGGAGGACTTCTCTTTTTAGTTTAATCTTTCAACTTCCATCCTTTTTGTATGTGAACATCCATGGTATGTAACTGTGTGCTTTCTAATGGAATCTTAGCCCTCATAAAAGCTAAATAGCGAATTTCTCTCTCTATTCTTACACTTCATCTTGTCTGTGTATCTCTTGCTCATTCATCATCCCAGGAAGAGCTACCTGTAATAAAATTATTTCTGAGTGACATTAACATAGGAAACAATTACTGTTTTAAAATTTTTTTTACTCAATCAACTCTGGGAATGGCTGAGGCTTACAGTGGCTGCAAATAAATGTTTAAGTGTCTATACATATAGCAAACGCGCTCTTTTGGCATCTGAAATCAGAAATGTGAAATTGTTCAACCTTACCTAACAATACAGTATTTCCCTCAAGGTCTTTTATCTCAGTAGTAGCCTGTTATTATCTTTGCTGCTACAGTCAATGGCAAAATTACTGAAAGAGCTGTGTGTAAAACCAGACATCATTAACGCATACAAGACAGAACTAGAAATAACATTGATGAGGTGGACTATTGTCTTTCACAATGTGGATTTCTTTTGTAACAGAGAAAAGTTTTAGAAGGGTCTAGTGTAGTTTATATCAAAAGATTACTTCTGAGAGCCTGGATAAACATTGCTAGAATCGATATTTCAACTTTCAAGTGTTTAACAAAGGATTATGGGATTGTCCTATAACCATGAGCTAAAGTATGGGAATTTACGTTTTCCTTTTTGCAGGATAGTTCCTCTTAAAATTATACTCTGAACAATGGCTTATTTTCTTGTGCCAGTACTCGATTCCAAATACTGTGGCTTGGCAGCAGGCAGGTCTCAGATTTCAACCACATGTATTTCAAAAAATCAAAAGGTCCTTATTTGGCACTCCACTCACATATCTTAAAAAGCTGTGTTTGTGCGTCAGATTTAAGAATAATTGAAACCAGGGGTGCAAAAACTGAATTTTTCTTCCAGGATGTTTTGACTTCAATTGATTCCAAAAGCATTGAAGGGAACAGAATGGAAACCGTGTGCAGCATGCGGCATTGACAGTGCGTGTAGAAACTTAACTTCATGGAGCGTACATAAATGATACTGCAGTGGCCTTTCTAAAAATATACATATTTGTCTTTCGTTATGAATTTAAAACAAATATGTACACACAAGTGCATACGTTCATGGCAAAACACTACGCAAATTTCATTTGGTAAGTAGAAGGACCGCTTTGCCTATGAAAGTGTTGTGGATTTTTGTCAACTGAAAATTGGTAGCTATATCTGTATGTGCAGTAATTTAAGACTGGAAGTGTAGTTTATGTGGAACTCAAACTGGTGAGGGAATTAGAATGGTGTCCTACATTAGGTCAGAATGACAGAGGTTAATATCTTTATTTTTCAAAAATGTCTCTTTGGCTCTTTAATATCTATGAATTTTTAGGGTTTTTTTTTCTATTAAAGTAAAATATTACTGCTTGTGCCAGAAGTCACAATATACAAGAGGATGTATCTCTATTACTTACTCTGTGTTTCAGAAATATTTGGAAAAAGTGATGCAAACTTGGTAGCTGGCCTGCAGTAATCCATTATGCAGAAACTTGTCCTTATTCCCAAGAAATGTTTTATTTCATCTGAAAAAAATTGTGTGAAAAGATGAGTCGCGGTCTTCTGGAAATAAAACATTCACCAAGGGAATGACTGAAAGCATGCATGTAAGTCGAGAAAACTCGAGCTTGCTTCTGTTCATTGTTTATAGGTGAGGCAAAATGTCAACTAAGAGAAAGTTATCCCAGAAATTATCAACCAAAGCACAAATACGTAGTCTATTATGGATTATCCTATAGGATAATATAATGAAAAATACAAATTAAACCTGACCAAATTAAACCAAGCTTTATTTTTCCATCTTTCCATAAGAAAAATTCTTGTGTGGCTGATGATGACTCTTACAAGCCATACCCCATCCTGGACACCTGGTGCTTCCATAGCGGGGCGGGATGTAAAGAGCAGCAAAGGGTCCTAAGTGAAAGAGAAGAATTGCAGGGCTCGTTCAGTCACCCTGCACGACAAATATGTAACGTTGTCTTATCCAGACCACAAAACAAATGAGAAAAACAATTAGGGAATCCAGAAGAGGTAAAGAAGCAACACGGTCATCCAGTACAACTAAAGGGATTCTCTGATCACATGCATTAAAAAAACCCAACAAAACAAACAGAACAAAACCAGAACCACAAACCAAAATGGAAAAGACCCAGAAAATTCCTACACACCTACTTACTCATCTTATATAGCAGAAGTAAATAAAGTAAAAACTCTATTTACCAGATGGCATGTTGATGTTTGATCTTATGCCAGCCTTGGGCCTTCCATGAATTCTTTTCAGTGTTCTTTTATGTTTGCTAAGGGTTCCACTTGCACAGAAAACTAATGTGAAGTATTGTAATTACAGTCACTTGCTCATCATTGGAAAGAAATCTCAATGGCCAAGTAAAAGGAAAACAAATACATTGTAGTATGAAGTCCATTCTTTTTATTAGCACTTTTTTTGATCTTGGGGCTTTCTTGGCAGTTTAATGTGTAGATATACATAAAGGCATAAATAGAGTCAGTTGCTATGATCAGTGGTGAATATTTTTCTAAATACTGATAGATTCTTTCTAAAGAATTTTGATACAGTTTCAGTTTGAGTTTGGGCCAAAGAGGACTGGCTTATTGAGAGGACTGTCAAATTTGATTTAATTCAAATAAGATGAATTCATTAATATTTTTCTCCTCTTTTCTTCATATCCCAACTTACAATTTCCAGTGCGTCATTTGTTCTATTGCTTTTGTTGGTATCCTTCAGCAAACGTCTTAATTCAGAAAGAAACTACAGTTAAGGAGCTTGTGACCTTTGTTACACCTTGGTTTAATAGCTCATAAGGATCTGTAGTTGAGAGAGGAAACAATTCACAGTGCGTGAGGACTTGGATTAAAACAAAAAAGCAAAATCGATCTTCTCCTCTAGACAGAGTGACAAATCTTTCTCCTTTATCTAACACCTCTCCTCCTCCCTCCCCCCCCGGCCCCTGAAGACTGTGCATAGATAATATTAAAACTGCAACACCAAGGGAAAAAAAAAAACCACTCAGATTTCAAACTGGCCTTGCTTAAGGGAGTACCACTTGATATTCTTGTATAAACATCTGCTTGGTTTTACTGTGCCTGACATCATGTGAAATACAGAGTGATTCACTGTAAGCATGAAAGGTATTTTATTTCCAAATGGATGACTCTCCTGTATTTATCTCTTTTCCTTATTGAAATATTTTCCTTATTACTGGTTGATGTCTTCTATTTTTGCTTCTATTTTGTTGCAGAACTGAAATGAAGGGAGTGGAATATGGATCTAATATCTAAGAGAAGCATGAGTTTCAATTTCCTTTCTCAGTCATCTTAAATTAGAAGTAGTGATAATGTCCTGACGTATATTAGCAAAAGTTACATAGAAATAAAAATAAAATAAAGGGAATTCTACTATTTACTCCATGATCTAGTGCTTGTAGATTCTGATTTTTGTTAGGCGTACAACTAATTTCTATGTCTTTACATGGAGGTAAGCATAAGTATGGAATCAGAAAATGTGTTGCAGTCAACTGAAAAGGGCAATGCAGTTCTTATCTGGGTTGAGTCAATGAACAAATTCTAAAAGCAAACCCCAGAGGAAGCCCAGTCCAACAAGAGCATGATGTGTAACCCTGATGTTATCAATATAAAGCATTATTGGGTGATCTTGGTCATGCTGAATTCTAATGGCAGAATTTGTTACTTCTACCAAGAACAGAATGGAGATCATTTATGTTTCTGTCTACTGCCATATAGTTGGCTTCCTGACATTTATTTTGATGGGGCTGCATTTAAGTTTATAGCTCAATGAACTGTTTAAACAAGATATTGTGCTGTGGATTAAATTATATGAATCATTATGCAATATTGATCCCATAGTTTCTGAAGTAAATTTTGTTTAAACAGTAATTATTCTCTGTGAAATCATCGCTCTACATTAGTTGGTGGTGGTGCTTGCCAAATTATATAGGCAAAGCTGATTACTGTATCTCAGTATCTCTGCCCACATGTGTTTAGTTTGCTTTTACTCTTGGTTCTCTGTGCATTTCTCACATGCAGTTTTCTCCTCTGTACTATTACCAGCAACAGCACAAAGTGAAGTCCTTGATTTTGAGCTTGATACAGAGCATACAGTAGATTCTAGGTGACCTGATGCGCTACTGAAGTTGTCTGTGCTTTGAGCTGGGGGATGGACTAGGTAACTTCCATTGGCTCCTTCCATCTTAAGCTACTCTGCTTTGGTGAATGTTAAGCTGCTTAAGCTACTCTGGTTTGGTGAATGTTGGTTAACTTGTGTGTAACGGGGTTCAGTTTCCTATTTCACAGGGAAGTAGAATTGCCTTTGGTGTTTAGAGTTTCCACTGGAGTATTTTTTGCTTTTAATGGGAGAGAAGATCAGCTTTAGGGAATAGACGAGGGGCAATGGGCACAAGCTAGAACATAGGAAGTTCCACTCAAATATGAGGAAGAACTTGTTTACGGTGAGGGTGACAGAACAGTGGAACAGGCTGCCCAGGGAGGTTGTGGAGTCCCCTTCTCTGGAGATCTTCAAGATCTGTCTGGATGCAGTCCTGAGTAATGTGCTCTAGGCAATCCTGCTTTGGCAGGGGAGTTGGACTAGGTGATCTCTAGAAGGTCCCTTCCAACTCCAACAATTCCATGATTCCATGATTCTGTGATTCCAGACATCATGTGAAGACAGTGGCCATAGCCAGCTCATGAGAGCAAGGTATTCAAAGACACAGCCTAGAAAGAGATTGAAATTTAAGAAAAAGAGGAAATTAGGTCTTCTAAAGGAATATGGAACATTTCCCTTTGAGTTCTTTATAGCGCTTCCAATTTGGAAAGAAAAAAAAAAAAAGTCAGAGGATCATTTTAAATGTAATATTATCTTCAGTGTTGCTACAGATGTCAGAAGTTTTCACTGCCATATTTTGCATGGATATAATCATTTAAAAAATACTCAACATGCTAGAACTCAACATGTCTATATACACACACAGACATATGAATGCATGCATGTATAATATAAAATAATCTGTAAAAATAATTAGGTGGTGGCAGACTTCACTGTTTCTGGATTTACCTTGGTGTTTGTAAGTTAAATCCCAATGACACAGCCTTCCGAGTTGAGAAGAAAATAGGAGCCAGGGACTAGCAAAATTATTAAGAAGTTGAGCCGAAGCCTTTGGTGTATTTCTGTACTTTTGGAGCATTTGATAGGAGTACTCAAAAATATTTTGGGGAGGTCAAGGAGAAATCTCTGTAGGGCTCTCCAAGGTTCTCTGGATCAGGTGAGTTATTCTTCTACCTGTCTCTGAGGGTTCAGTAAAAAACACAGAAACAGAGATCACCCCCCACCCCCCGAAAAAAAAACAATCTCAAAACAAAAAACCAACCCAAACAAAAACCAAACAACAAACCCAAATAAAGAAC